>BTHU01000004.1:47823768-48313768 GCA_036184795.1 Tokudaia tokunoshimensis | reverse complement strand
AGCTCAATTGAGCATGCACCGTGTTTTTTTCTTTCCGTCATTGCACCACTCCTCAGCACCCAACCCCAAGCGAAACACAATAATGAATTTTTAAAATAAGCCAGAGTATTCATGATCCACATTGACGAAACCAGTTTTAGAGCCATGTTCTCTATGGAAATGTTTACCTAAGAGTGATGAATGGTTTGCGTATGTTGTACCTAAAAGTAAAGAATTTGGGCTTGGTATAAAGAAAGCCTTTTCCAAATCTCTCTCATATTTGGCTCCTACATTCCAAATTACATCCATTAGAACTGTTATAACATATTCTTGATTCATGTTCTACCTTATAATCCTTGACCATTTCCTGTATAGCAAGCACAATGCTCCATTTTCAAATTTCCCTTTGACTCTTCTTTTCCCATACACATTTAAGTACCCTATGTCCCTTTTAAGAGCTGTTCCAATTTCACTTGCCAATTTTACAACTTGAAAGGTTATTAGATTTCCGGTTCTATTTGTTCCTTTTGCCATTTTTGTGATGCTTTTCATCACCTGAGTCCACAAGAATCTCGAGATGTCACAGAATAATAGCAGGCACCTGGCCACTGTGGTGCTGGACGCATCTTCTCTCGTGTTATCTATCCACCCAAGTCAGTTTTCCCTGACTGTGAAAACCCTGCCAATACCAAGGAGTCTCCATGGTTCTGATTATCTTCTGAAAAATGGGCCGTTTAACTCAAAGTGTTCCTTTCTCCACTCTCTACCTACAAAACCAAGATTCAGGACCAGCAAATGGTGTAGCAAGTGAAAGTACTTATTCCCAGGACCATCCATGTTCCACCTCTGGGATCCACAAAGAGGGAAGAAGAGAACAGATTCCCCCACACACCCAGCCCCCCACATATATTGAAATAAATAAGTAAGAATTCAACTACAATTCACCATTTATGGTAGGGGCTCAAATATTTCCTCTGCCAGGAAGCCTTCTATACAAATATTTCCTCTGCCAGGAAGCCTTCTATAATTCCCCAAGTTAGAAGTCATCACCCCATCCCCACCATTTTCCTGTGTAAAGCAACTAAATTTTGACTGAATCAAAAGACTCTCTGGAAGAAAGTTACATGTGAAATGACAACTGTGCCCAAGCACACTTTTGTTGTGTTTATTCAGTTGATCACTGAACCCTTAGACTCTTCCATAACTTTTGTTTCTTCAATTGATCTCAGAACGCTTAGACTCTTCCATGAATTTCCTTTGTAATATCATAATCTTGTTTTCACATCTTGCCAGTGTTTTTTTCCTGAATATTGAATCAGGCCTTCATTTGGTGAGGTCTTTTCCCATGATTATTTTAAATCTTTCTCACACAAGCAATTAGATTCCTTCTTGTGCCGTTAAGGGTGTTTCCTGTAATGCAAGAACTCATCCAAATTCCTTTGTCTTGTGGCACATGCCTGACTGTATCTTCTCACCCAGTTTAATCCAAAAGATCCTTAGGAGCTAGCTCATGGACAGCTTAACTTCTTTGAACACAAGTTCTCATAGGCAAGGAATTATCCCCAGGTAACATGGAAGAGGTTGACTTGAAGTTGCTCTCAGTATAAAAGACTCACAGAGAGGCTGTAAGCACTGTCCTGTTCCTAAGCCCAAGGGGAACAAGATGTCCCTACCTACATGTGAAAGCTGAAATCACCACAGTGTACAGGTTGCTCACATGAATTTTTATAAAATGTGTTCTTACCCAGCCACATGGCTTCTCCCAGTGAAGTCATCTTGATAATCCCAGTGGGTCTTGTTGGTCCATTTCTAGAAGTTAGTTGTTTAGTTTTGGCTTCCTTTCCTTTTAGCACCTCATGACCTTGAACTCTAAATTCAATCCGCCTTAATCACAACAGTCTTTAGTCTCTGTAGTTCATCCTTTCTATTGAAGAATGAGCCAACACAGCTTACAGACTTCACCCCATTTCTGTCTTTAGCCTGTCATTCCATAAGCAGCCTCCAAGTGTTCACCATGACACAAGCTTCTACTTAGAGCCACTAGCCACAATCCTGAGTTCATTCACAACTCACCCCAAAGGCCTATGTGCTTGGTGTCTGATCACACTCAATCCCCTGCCTCAGAATCAGTGTCTTACTCTACTCTTCACGGAATCTCACTTTTGCCTGAGTGCCAGCTCCCACCTCAGTCTGTTTCCCATTATGATTTTTTAATCCATTTACCAGCCGCCCCTCCCTAACACCAGCTGTTTCCCTTTAGGCAGTAAAGCAACTTCTTAAGGCATCACTTAAATATTTGTTGAGCAAATAAATAATGAAAAGGCATTGTAGACACTGGTTTCCTTTCTGTGCAAATTAATCTGCCCTGAAACTCCAGAAATATCCTCAGGTGTTATCTAAGGGTTTTGAAATTTTATTTTTCCTACAATGGAAGGACTAGAGGGATATTATGGGGGTCAAAAAAAAAGTGTGTTATGACATACTTCATACATTGTGAATCTATGTTGGTCTTTATAAATATGACCTAAACTTCAGTTTGATAAATCATAACTGCCCTTTTCTGGAGTTTCTTACTGCATTACCTGGAACAGTGGGGAGAAATGTCAGCACATAAGCAAATTTCCCTCAAAAATATATAACTTCATAAAAATGCTATTACAAATTATTTTCAGGTATGATGGTTTAAACCACTCTCAAAAGACTCTAGGAAGGACAGAAAAATTCACTCACTCTTCTTTCTAGTTGCTCCCTTTAAACAAAGACACATGTTTAGCTGTCTGTGAACACCACTATAACTGGCTGGATTTGCTTTTTCTTCCAGCCAGGACACAGAAAGATTGTGTCAGCAGCACCTTTGGGTTAAAGGTGTGTTCTCACACCAAACCTAGACGTGTCTTTGCTTCTCCTCATCACTTCTAACTTGTGACGTCACCCTTTCACGCCTTGAGTAAATCCAGGATCAGCCCTGGCCCATATAAATCTGTTCTGCCCCTTCGGTTCTGTCTCTGCGTACAGCATACTGTAAATAATCATACCAGAGTAATGCAGCTAGTTCTGTGGTACACTGGAGACCCCTATTGGTGGCAGGTGGACAGTGACTTCGTAACCAGATGCAGTGAGCAGCACAGACGGAATAGCTTCAGCTTGGCTCCTTTGGGTTCCAGTAGAGCAGAGAGATGCACGGACACTTTTTGCACACTGATTAATCCATTTGTGGAAGCAAATGTGTGTGGACTTCTGTGCTTTGTGTTTGTACGAAGACATCACTAAACAATAAAACGGTACAAACGACAAGAAAAAAAAAACAGTATGTGCCCCCTGTAACTTAAGAGCAGTCTGCTTTCAATAAACAATACACAATAAGGCGAAATGTACCATGCAGGCTGTGAATGGGGATATGGATGAAAATATACCCAGTCATTAGCCAAGGTCCAATATCTCCAAAGTCTGTAGTAAAATATGAACTTTATTTGCCCAACTTTAGAAATAATAATTTTTCTGATCAGAGTTTTGTAAATGACTGAGCATTTTAAGAAAAGATACCCTGCTTAATTTAAATTTTAAGAAAATGACTTGTTTAGAAAAAAAACCTTTGAATGTCAAAAACAAAATTCTCGTTTCAAATCATAAAGGAAAATTAATTTATGATAAAGTCACACAGTTACCTCTTCAACACTTAGGTGTGTTCTCTGATGCAGATGTTGAAATTAGTTTGACATATTAGAAGAGGAAGCAGCTGTCTCCATTATAATTATAATATAGAAAGTGATGCATGTGCCAAGTGTGTGCCCAGTCGCTCGTCTGGGGAGAAAGGGTTGTCTGAGGACGCTGCCTTGTAAATATTGCCCACTGTTGTTCATCTTTGTTTTCCACACCTATCTTTAAAATGACTTTTGAAATGGTAGTAGCACACAGACATGATCGCTTCTTATTTCAAAGATTTGCTATAAAAATATTAGTACCCCCACCCCGACCACAGCACTCTAAAACAGTAAGCCTCACTGCCGGATAGAAATTGTCTTCATGACAACATGGGAAATGTCTATGTCCTTTAATCAGCCCATATTATTATGCATTAGAAATACTAATAAGGAAAAAATACCTAGACAAACCATGTACAGAGACAGTCAACTCTTGGCCATCTTCCCTGATGGTTATATAAATGTTTTCTATGCTGAGATTCTGCTTTTCAAATTAAATAACTAATTTGCCTGCTTTCTCCTCAAATCCCCTCCTTCCTTTCCCCTCCCCTCCGGTTTCCTCTCATCTTCTCTCTCCTCCTCTCTTCAGCTCAGAGCACAACTACTGCATGCCTTTGGCAGAGGATCCAAGCAGAGGACAGAGAGGCTGGGCACAGAGGACACAGCTCTAACACCGGAAGCAACAATACAAAATACATATTCCTGTTCACGTACTGTGATCATTTTTTCCTTGGCACATAAGCCAGCCTCTACTATGAGCATGTGTAATTTATTCATGATTACTTCCTAATCCTATTTGAAACGGAAGAAAATATTTTTGCCCTACTCTACGGAAGTGCCATTTACCACAAGGTTGAGGCTTGCAGGGAGGGTGGCCCTGGTCCCATGAGGTATGAGCTCTCCCTTGGGAACACATTCATCTTTCTCTCTCTAAGGCTCCCTAACAGACTCAGTGCAGATCAATGCACTCTTGGCATAACATAGGTTAGGGAGAATTTTTCAGTGGCCAGAAAGCTGCTAAGTTAGTGGTGTTGACACCGTAGAAGAGAGTTCTTGAGTTCTAACCAGCCTTCTCCAAGACCTCTGCCACCACCTTTCCTGAATGGATTTTTTGTTTTGTTTTTAAGTGATCTTCTTGACATACAGGCACCATCTTCAACTGCAGGATTTGGCAGATGACTCTAAAACAGAAACCTCACAGGGCTTCATTCTAAAGCATCTCCACAGGCCCTGCAGTAATGCCCAGCAAGGAGCATTCCTGGAATGTACACGTGGAGGCAGATAAGCCTCCCACAGAAGCCAGACATGCCACCCAGTTGCCACACACATTCTGAGCTCTTTGCTTTTGTATGCATCTCTGAAAGTGTCAGGAGGAGGACCCTGAGCTGTCAATGCTCCTGTAAACTTTCATAAGGAAAAGAGATATTATTGTAAAGAATAAAAGGCCGAAAGTTCAATGGACTTGGAATGATGGCACCTCTGCCACAAGCTCATCCTGTAACCTCCTTTCTTCTTCCGTTCTCAGCCAATGGGCACCGTGACCCCTCCCCGTCTGGGTCGTACCCGAGGATCAAGCACAATGACGTGTGAGAAAGTGCTTTGAAAAGTGATCGGTCCGGTTCCCGTGTGGCATTATGATTACCCTTACTAATGTCAGAAAGTGCCAGAGCTGTTCATGGCTATTAGCAAAATCCAATTCCTTTTGTTTGAGTTTTGCCTGTAGAAAGCAATAAAGTGGAATAACTACCCATTAGTCAGTAGTCTACATTCACCAGAACAGCTGAAGCACCAAATATTTTTTTCCCCTAAAAGCAGAATGCTAAACTCGTGTTATCTAGGGAGACAGGGGTGGGGGAAGGTAGAAGGAGTGCTGCTGAGTCAAAATGGGGAGTAGATTGGGAAAATGCAGCTGGAGGTTGGAGGGAACAATCTGAGAGGCGTCTTTTCCCTTCTGAGAAAGAGCCAAATGTACATCTCAGATAAGAATCAAAAAGAAAGGTTAGCTGGAACGGAGGTCCGCCATTGGTCAGCCTTACGGGCTAGAAAACGTAACACAATCCATTCTCCTCTGCCACACAGTTCTGAATAATAGCAATTTGCCCACCAGCTAACCACCTCAGCACAAACACTGGCGGGCTCCTGCTGAGTCTCCGAAAGCCTACTTGTCTGCAAGTGCACAGCATACAGAGAACAACCGCACAGAGCTCGGTGCCACTGTGCAACGCAAACAGTCCTCAGGTCCTGCTGTGACTTGGCACACCCCGCTGGACAGCTGGAGACCGGAGAAGAGAGGCCGCTGCTGCCAGGAACACGTGACAAGGGATTTTCGAGCAATTTTCTGGACCCTAGCAGTCTTACCAGCTTTAGTATTTCATGTATTATCAGCTACACACAGATAGATTACGGTACGGTATATTCTCTATTTATACCTGATGTGAGACACAATAATAAAACACTCCAACACCTTCCCAATCCCATTTGTGAGCTAAAGCAAGAAAAAAAAATATAGGGAGACAATTTCCCACGAAAGCCTTGTGTTATGCCTAATATAATTTTGGAAATCAGCTATTGCCCCAAACAACATTTTATTGCATGCATCAAAAAGATTTAGCTTGCTAAGGGTCACATAAGTGTACTCAGAATGTGCTTCAAAGCCGAGAGACACTAGAGAGAGCTGGTTTATTATACAGCACGTTCCTTCCCCCACCCCGAAGATTGCTTGCAATGAAGTGCTACCAGGGATCATTAAAAAAAGATTGCTCATTTTATGTAGCTCGAATCTCTGGAATGGTAGTTAGCTGAAATCCAGTGGCAAGAACGTGTGGAAGACAATGCCAAGACATAAACAAGAGTAAGTTAAATCAGGAAGACAGGCTCAGTAGCAATTAGTCTAATGTAATATCATTTTTAATGTAAAGAAGCTACATTTTCTAATTTCCCCTAAAAGCTCTGGGTGCTGAATGAGTTATAATAAATGCGCACAATAAAAAAAAAAACCAGGTACACTCATCTTATAAAGCAGCCTATTAACCAGAACGCTAGTACTGCAAAATCCGATACACAGTAAACAATGCTCTTCCTGTTCAAATAACGATGCATAGTTTATTCTTTTATACCATTTAGCACTGGGGACCACATCCATTTACCAAAATAATACCAAATTAGTACTGTAAATATTGAAATCAGACCTTTCAGGCCAACCAGTGGCCTAATTTTCTCTTCAATCTGCTCTTAATCTCAATTCATCAATAACACTACCTTATTATCGGACTTTGACAGCAAGCTAAGGCTTTTGATAAATGATACATCTCAGGCCAGATTTAAAATTTGAATCTCAAGTGCTAATTATCTGTACAGGCCCAGTTAATAACGAGATTTCTTGTTAAGTATCTGATCACAGCATGGGCATCATTTGTCAAGATCCTCAAGTCCACCTTAGAGACCGAGTCTTCGAATCCTCCCTTGCCTACCATATGTAAAACTGGGATCTTTGTTTCTATAATAACCTTTTATTAGGAAGCTGACATAATGATTAAGTTCTCTGTAGACACACACAATGAATTAGACAATTACCCTTGCTGCTTTAAACCACTCAGACTCCTAGCAAGACAAAATAATTAATATTGAATTTTAATTTGATGTGTTCCACATTTAAACCCCAATTTGCCAAGTACACCTGGAAAGCTGCTGCCGTTACCTTGTAGTTTGTGCTGATGAAATAAAGGCTCCTGCAGCTTGCATGAGAAGGCACAGAAGGCACGATGCTCCGCCATCCCTTCTCAGTGGAGCACAGAATTTTCTAGCATTAATGGGAAAGGTAATTACCTAGGTCTAACTTTATAGCCTTTTCTCTAATGAAACTATAATCTCCCAGGCCTACACACTTTAAGCATTTGCATGATTTTAATGATTTCAGTGCCGTAACTGTTGGTATACCCCCTTCGTTTTGAAGCAAAATGCCTTAAACACAAAGATGTTAATAGTATTTTCCGTTATTGGCACAAAGTAAGGCTGAGTCAAACTGGGGGACACGGTAAAAACAACCAAGGGCACTGTTGGCCTATAGCCCTCCAAAGAGATGAACCCCAATAAATGCATGTATTTCTTCCTAGATCCCTTGCCCACAAGCTTAACCTATTCTACATGGACATGAAGGATAAAGTTGGACTTTGGTCCCATACAGAATGGGTACAACATAGGACCGTGCCACCTGGTCCCTAACAGAAAATTATTTTTGTCTCCTCACAGGGCCCTTTGGGCAATGGGAAATTCATAGCATTTGTCTTTCACGTAAACCTGGAGCCGGAAGAGATGGGGCATTCTCTCTGTGTAGCTCAGAGCCATGATTGAGATGCCAGTCTAAATGGCATTACCTGTTTCAAGACCTGTTATAGCAAGTCCTGTTGTTGCAGGAATAAAGATTCAGAATCCATTACTAAGAACTCCAAAAGCCCTGACTCAACCAGATCTGCACCCTCCACACTCCTGAGTGGGTTGTCCAAGAAAGGAGCGACGCTTCTCACCCAGCATGCTTTCCTCTGTCCTGATTTTGCTCTCATTCCCACCCTCTCCACCTTAGCGGGAGTAAGAAGAGGGCCTAAGGCTACTATGAGAGGTTACAAGAAGTACTCAGTTACAGCAGCCTTCAGGGTTTCCAGATCTCTAAGGGTGGGAAGGGTTCTGACCTCCTCTCCCCATGTGGCATGGTGAACCCAGATTATATCACACTTTGATGTGTCAATGGTGCCAAAGAAGAGACACTGTCTTCTGAGCGCATCTCTCCCACCATTCTCTACAAGACCCGGACAGCAACAAAGTCACAGAGAAGAGGTTTCTGAGCTAGAATTTGACTGTTTGATAAGGGAGATGAAGGGCAATTTTAATTGATATCTTTGTGTATAGACTAAGTAGATATTTACACTCAAGTCTCAAAAAGCCCAGAGCAATTTCCTCATGCTAAAAACAAGTCTAAGTAAGGAGAGTGAAATGTTGATGACTTTTTGAATGGAAAAAAGGCAAAAATCTCAGAGCTCTCAGATCCACAAAATTAGCAAGACTTCAGGTCGTTTTAGGTTTCTTCTTTTGATTTGTCACTATATTTAAATAATATATCCCCCCCAAAAAATATATCTTATTATACCACTAGATATAGAGCTGGAGAGATGAGTCAGTAGTTAAGAACATTTACTGCTCTTTCAGAGGAGCAGGGTTCAGGTCCCAGCACCCACATGGTGCCTCACAACCATTTGTAACTCCAGTTCCAAAGATGA
Organism: Tokudaia tokunoshimensis; assembly: GCA_036184795.1. NCBI lineage: Eukaryota > Metazoa > Chordata > Mammalia > Rodentia > Muridae > Tokudaia > Tokudaia tokunoshimensis. The sequence continues at coordinate 48,304,818 of BTHU01000004.1, read as the reverse complement.
GATGCCCTTTTCTGGCACAAAGCACACACATGGTACACACACACACACACACACACACACACACACACACACACACACACAGGCAGCTAAAGCACACTACACACAACTTTCAAAATGTTTACATGAACAAAATTAGATATAAATCAAGATTCTACAAGTTGTAAATTGCAGCCTTGGGTGAGGCAGACTTGTGGATGGTTTTTCAGTAGCTGATAGATAAATGGATGATTTCCTTTGTGGACTCTGAACAATTTAAAGATCACAAGAACTTCATTTCTAAGAATGACAAATAGGCAAACAAAAATGTTTTTCTCTTTTAGGGAGGGTGTGCAATCATAGCCACAAGTTCAAATGAATAAAATTGATAGGTATTTAAAAAAAATAACTAACAGAAATGCCATAATAGTTTCACTACAGTGAAGAGAGAATCGCAGAGAGCTGAGGAGGCGGTTCTGTGAGTGAAGTGCTTGCTGTGTAAGCGTGGGGGCCTGAATTTGGCTCCTTGGCACCCAGGTCAAAGCTTGAGCTTACATCTGTATCCCTGGCTCAGGGAAGGTAGAGACAGGAGTCAAATGGCAAGCTCTGGGTTCAGTGAGAGACCTCACATGCAAGGCCTGAACCGGTTCAAAACCAACAAAGTCCCAGCATGGAGAACAGGAAGGGACACAATGCTCACCTATACAGAAGGATGCCTCTTACCAGGATCTTTGCAATTGATACCTGCTTTTGGAGGGTGGGGGGGTTAGGGGGTTAGGATGTAGCTTTCTCCTGAATTTTGGAATGACAGTGAGCGTACTAACCACACTCCAGGACAGGTTCCATGAGCTGGAGTAGGTGGTCAACACAAAACCAGACTCCATGGTTTTTGTCTTTTTGGTTTGGTTTGTTTGGGTGTTTTCTGTCTCATTGAGTTTTTTGTTGGTGTTACTTATTCGTTTGTTTTGATTTTTTTGGTGTTTTATTTTGTTTCTTTTGAGAGAGAGAGAGACAGAGAGACAGAGAGACAGAGAGACAGAGAGAGAGAATATGTGGTTAAATGATAAGGCATATGCCTAGTATTCACAAGGCCCTGAGTTCAATGCCAAAAAGTTCCACCGAAAAAAAAAAGATTGGGGAGAATAAATCACATTTAATCTTGTTACACTGTCATCTTCAGCTAACGTGATGATGGAGAAGCAAGGAGCTGTCTCACTTCTGCTATTGTATTAAATGAGTGTGAGTTGGTGGTGACTGAGGGGGCAGTGGCCACTCTCTATTTCCTACTGGTATAATCTTGCTTCAGGTCACTGTTTCTGCTGATCACATCGAATGTAACCATATTTATTTAGTATATTTAGTTACAGTGATAAAATAATTTTGAACTAAAATAGACAAGTTTCAGTCTAGTCCCTAAACCTATTTTCAGACAGTCATTCCTCTACACCTCTCCCATGAACACTCAACAGTGAGGCTGAGAGTGGGTATTTAGGGAGCAAGAAGATTTCCAATCCAATATACTCCCAGGAGGCCAACTCAGGTCCAGCTTTGGACCACCTCCTAGAAGGATGCTTAGTGCTGCTCTGACTAGTGACGAAGGCAATGTCCAGCTTTATGGAAACAATCAAGACCAACTCCCATTAAACACTGGACAAGGGAGACAGATTGAAGATCTATAATTATTCTCAGATGTAACCACAAGAACTAATGCTCAAAACCAGCACCTTCTGGGGAGCAAAATACTAGAACCCACCCGCACCAGCCCTCTCATGCAGATGCTCATAGCTGTGGGAGAAATCTGACACATTTAGAAGAAACAGGGGTCATTTTCGGGGGAAAAAAACCCATAATGTTAAATATGTTATTAGTAGGCCACAGATTAAGAATTCATTTATCATTCTGATTGTAGTGGTTTGAATGAAAATGCTTCCCCATCCTCCAAGGACCATATATTTGCATGCTTGGTTTCTTGTAGGTGGAACTGTTTGGGAACAATTAAGAAGTACGGCCTTGTTGGAGGAGCTTTGTCACTGTGGGCAAGCTTTAAGGCAGTCGTTCTCAACCTTCTTAATGCTATGACCCTTTCATATAGTTCCTCATGTTGTGGTGACCCCCGACTATAAAATTATTTTTGTTGCTATTTTGTAACTGTAGTTTTGCTACTGTTATTAAACTGTAACATAAATATCTGGTATCAGATATTCAATCCTGTGAAAGGATCTTTCAGCTCCCAAATGAGTCATGACCCACAGGCTGAAAAAACACTGCTTTAATGTTTCAAATGCCCATACCATTCTCTCTCTCTCTCTCTCTCTCTCTCTCTCTCTCTCTCTCTCTCTCTCTCTCTCTCTCTCTCTGTCTGTCTTTGCTTGTGTATCCAGATGTAAGCCTTCAACTACTGCATGCCTGCCTCCTGCCATGCTCCTCTCCATGGGCACAGACTCTAACCCTCTGAAACTCTAAGCCCCCAAATAAACCCTTTCTTCTGCAAGTTTCCTTGGTTGTATGTCTTATCACAGCAATATAAAAGTATCTAAGACAAAGAAGTCCTTGATAAAATTGAAGCTCGTTTTTAAGGGGCCAGTAAGACAGCTGAGCAAGTAAAGGCGCTTGTCCCACAAGCCTGACAAATCTCCATAGAGAGTTCAATTCAAGAACCAAACATGGAGGAAACAACAGAATTCCACGAATCTGTTCTCTGATCGCCACACATACTCCACCATGGCACACCAGACACCCACATATATACATCACACACACACACACACACACACACACACACATGGGGGATCAGCAACAGAGACAGATAACAATAATAACTGTATTTATTTGAAATTGAAATTCACTTTTAAGTTCCCGTGGGTTGCTCTTCTGAGTCGCTAGAGGCCTAAGCTGCAACCTCATCCTTGTTGCTGCGTCTGGGGCCATAACTGCCCACCATTTCCATCCTTCAGACCTGTGCTAAATTCCCTTACCCTGAGCCACTGTATGAGACTTTCTGAACCAGAATCTTAAGGGACCAGATTCTTCAGTCCTGCAGAATCCAGATTTGTGATATTGAGATGCATAGAGTCCCCTAAGTGCATCACCTGGACAGGAAATGATGTCTGCTACCAACGTGTAGTTCCCCAAGCAACATGCTCTTTCTCCTGAGCACACATCAATGTGTGACTCTTTAGAGTACAATCTCTCTCTCTTTTTTTAATTTGGTTTTCTGATGAGAAATGCCAGGTCCCTTTCTATATGATAACTTCCCCCCACCCCGTATGCCTTCCTAGGTGTAGTATTTATGGCTCCACCCCCAATATTGGTTGCTTACCTAAGCTTGAGGCAATATTGCATCTGGGTGGCTGAGACTGCCCTGAACATCTGATTCTTCTGCTTCAATGTCTGAAATTGAAGGATTGCAATTACAAGCATGCTGGTGATCCTGCCCCTTGGAAACTAAGCAAGCCTTCTACCAACTGAGATGTATCTCCTCCCCATTTCAGAACCCAGCCTCTTGAGCGATGGATTTCAACTTCATGCTGGTAGCTTGGAACTGAGTAGTTGATATGGGAGTCATGAAAAATTGGGCAACGGTATAGTCTCTGAATAGTCAATGGCCCAAAATAAAGTCAAACTCAGATGCATCATTCACACACATTGCACTGTACAACTTCACTCAGCCTTGGTTCTGAACACACACACACACACACACACACACACACACACTTTATACTGTACATGCTGTCATCGCCTGTCATGAGCTGAAACACCTCAGCTCAGCTTCAAGATCATTGCCTGTTGTGATTCAGTGTCCTGTGATAGAGCTTTGTAAATGTATCATAATATATGGCTTTATAAAACAAAGATTTCTGGTAGATTCCTATCACCATTCTTCAGCATGTAGCTATCAAATTGGGTTTATCTTTGGGTTATATTTTGTTAAAATATTGTAGTCACAAGTTGCTAACCTGCTGGGCGGATAGTGGTGGTGCACGCTTTTATTGCAGGCACTTGGGAAGCAGAGGCAGACGGATCTCTGGGAGTTTGAGTTTGCCTTTTCTACAGTGTAAGCTCCAGGACAGCCGAGGCTGTCACACAAATAGAGAGGAAACCTGCCTTAAAAAAAAGACAAGCAAAACAAAAGTTGCCAACTTGAGTTTTATAAAAAAAAATAAATAAATCATGGATTTGGGCTTGGAATGGGACAATTTCCCACAATGCTCAATTGATCCTAAACATACTTCTACCGCCCTGTACTGTATACTTCAAAGCAGCATTCTAGAGATTGACAATTATAGACCCAGAATATTGATCAGTTCTGAAAAATGTTGAAGATATTATACATCCTAAGGTATCAAATATAGCCAAGATTTAATTTTTCATGTAAAAATAAACACACACATTTTGTTAGTTTGAAATTTTGCTTTTGTCTTTAATAAGAAGTGAGATTGTAAGTATACAAAATAATTGTTTTTATAATAAATCCTTCATGACTTATTATATATAAATGATTTGTGTAGCTATTTTATACCTCTGCAGACCTATCCAAAAGAGGTTACAGGTGGAGGCAGTTTAGGACTCTCTGACCTAGAGGATGTACCTACTCTCTGATGGCATCTCCCTCTCATGGGCAATTTAGCTGAGCCTTCACAGCCCATTCCAAGGCTATCCAACTACTATCCTTGGGGTGTGCAGTGTCCAGGGTCATGGGTCCTCGCAAATGCCTTATTTCCTAGAAAGTGTGTCTCCCAATCTCTGATGTGACATTGGCACATGGGATCCCATTTCCAGGGAATCCTGTGTAATCCTTCAAATAGAGGCGCTGGCTGAGTTCCTCAAGGCAATAAAAGCAAATCCATCAACTCACGTCTGGAATCTGTGTCTGTTCCTGCTGGACAAATCATTGGTTCCTAGTAGAAGAAATATAAAGTGCTCAACTTCTCATAAAACATTTACTGGCCTTCAAATGATACCATATTGGCAATTCAGTCCAGGATTCCACATGCAGATAATATCGAATGTGTCCTTTCAGTTATGCATTTAGGGACCAGAAAGATGACCACCAAAACACCCACAACCCCAATTTACTCACTCATTTTTAACCTGGCCAAAATGTTCCTCCGCTGTCATCGGATAGCTGTGGGTAAGGCTCATGGTCCTCGGTATTAATGTTAACCCACTGTCAGTATACAACAACTATCGATATGTTTGGGTTCTCAATACTCAATAACCTGGTGCTCACCCAGACAAACAGCAGTGGAACTCTAAGAAAAACCAGAAGCGCCATCCTTCTGTGCACCTGCTGGGTATAATAGGCTCCCTCCACCCCTCTTTCAGACCCCAAAGCTGCCTCGGGTGTAGAAAATGGAAACAGGCTATAGCTTTCTGTTAGGGAAACCTCCCCTAGCTGCCAGCACTCTTTATTAGATTGAATAGCGACTCCCCCTCCCACCCAATTCTTGTCTCTTCCAAGCCTCAGAAAGCAACATTATTTGGAAAGAGGATCTTTGTAAATATAGTCAAGTTGAGTTCATAAAGAACCAGGCCCTAGCCTGGCATCCTCTTTGAGGGTGATTGTACACAGATTCATACGCAGAGCAGTGGCAATAGCTCCATTTTGAACTTCAGGACTCTTGAACTGAAACAATACCTTTCTGCTCTGTCAAGATGCCCACTTTGTGATGCTTCATTACAGTTCTTCAACAAATTTGTCATCCCTCCTGGGTTTCTTTTGATAGAGCAAATTAGGTAGTGCTATGTTACTGTTTGTGTATTTTTCCCTCCGGAGCATTGTGTCATGTTAACCACCCATGACTGCAGATTGCTCTCCCCACTCCCATGCATACTTGCACTTATAGGAACCATTAAGTATGCTTGGACTCAGAGGGCCGATAGCTGCCACCAGTTCTCCACAGCTCACTGTTCAGGACTCTGGAATCAACGTGCCTAGTTCTGCGGCTACCTTCAGATGAAAACCATCACCAGACTCCACAGAGAGGTATCAGTATCTTTTCCACTGGTGGACTCAGTATGGCCTTGGCCAATGGTGTCTCAGTGGGGTATAATTCTATGGTAAGTCATCTGAATTTACAGTTTCTCAGTTCTAGTCTGTTGACACCTATGAGCCTTAAACCCTTTCTTTTACTCTCTACCTTGTAACTCTGACCTCAGTATCACTTAGTGGGGCTAATCTGTATCACTTAGTGTGACTAATCAGATTTTCACTCTGTCAACAGTCTAGAAATGGGTTTGCATAACTTCCTGGATTTTCTGGGAAGATGTTAAATCCTGCGTGGCCTTGGGTCAGGAACCTCAGAATCCAATCCTGTAGCTCCCTGCACATAAACAGGGCTGATAAACAGTGGCAGATCTTACCACTAAGTTAGAGCAACATTCCCTTGTTCTTCCCACCATGTCTTGGGTGGTCTTACACAGAGCACTAACTCAAATTATAGGCCCAGAACCTGAGAATAGACAGAAGATCATAGTGGGATTTAACATGTTTTGTAGGTAAGCGGTTTCTAATGAGTGGTGGTGGTGGTGTGTGTGTGTGTGGGGGGGAACCTCATGCCAGTCTGAACAGAGCAACTAACCCTTCAGACACAAAGAGAACCTTGCGTCTCCAGAGGACTCAGTAGCTTTGGAGTCTAAGTTAGGCCCTAGAGCTGAAGTAGTTCTCATTTTAACTGCTGATTTGCATGTCCTGGTGAGTTCTAGAACAGAAGACACTTTCAAATAAGCATAGGATGGGGAGGGGATTACTTGTGAGGATTTGATGAATATGAAAATGTTTAGACCCCTCTATAGATATTGTGATTCAACCAGAGTGGAGCAAATCCCATAGAGGAGGTCCACTAAAATTCTAAGAAATAGTATCACAGGAGAGGGAGAGAATCTGGAAAGGACAGGATGCTATAGAGCAGGAAGTGGCAGGTGTCTAGGACAGAAAGCAGGTGAGAATGTGTGGGCTTCTTCTCTGAGGGCTCAGAGCACAAGTTCAGGAGGAAAGAAGGTCTGCATCTGTTGAATCCAGGCTCTGGTATATGTCCTGAAAAGATTTCCTAATTGAGAGTTATATCAAGAATAACTCAAGGTATACAACCAGTTAGTGTCTAGGCTACTCAGCCTAGGCTACTCAGGAAGGATACTGAGCCAACAGGGAGTTCAAAGACTGGGAGAAAATTGAGCCTCTAAGCAGCTAAAAGTTCCCTGGAGATGAAATTTGGGATGTGTGGAAGTGGATATAGGACAAAGATGGGAAAAGACTCTGGTCAGCTTCTTGCTTCCAGCAGGTCTGGGCTATGGAATTCCACAGGGAATGATTGCCTAGGCGTGGGTGACTGAACAGGATCAGAGACTATGGGCGATGGAATTGCCATCCATCCAGGAATTGCAATGCAGTGTAGTGGGAAGACAAGAGTCCTCTCACATCCCTGGAACCTGTGGATGGTACACTATGTCGGGAGGAAACAAAACCAAATGGAGAGTTGCCATATTCTAGATTGCAGAGGTGAGCCCTAGATGCTATTGTGTGTATCGTATTAGAAGGCAGGCTGGAGTCAGGGAATGCCTACTCAAGAAGAGACACCATGGCAAAGTGCAGTGATGTGACCACAAGCAAGGTGGTTAAGGGATGCTGGTAACCACCAGCAGTTAGAAGAGAAAGAAGATGGTTTCTCCCTAGATCCCTCGGAGGGAGCACCACCCTGGTTTTTGCTTACTGATGCTGACTTCTAACTTCTGGGCCTCAGAACTGTGAAAGAAGTTTCTGTTGATTTTAAACTACTGTATTTGTAATCGTTTATTAAAAGAGCCTTGGGGATGAATGAAAACTATGCTATTGGGTGTATAAAATGGATGTTGAAATATTCTTGTTCCATCATAGCATGCTCAAGGGGAGGAAGAGACGGGCAGGGCAACCCTGAGAGGAGCTGGAGCTGTATATGAAAGCGCAGGGGCCTAGAAATGACCAGGGCTGCTCTGGAGCATGAGTACCAGCACCCTGGGCTGCAGGAGTCTATAGAGAGACCCCTGACCCTAAGGTAGACACTTGAGTTGATCATTCTTAAGTGTTAGGAACAGGCTGCTGTGGAAATAACATCTTCTGCCATCTTCCACTTCAAATCTTTAAGCTACTATTGCAATTTTAATTCGGCCTCAGACTTAAGATACAGAAAGGTTCTATTTTGACTGGGCCTTATTGAATCCTTCTATTCAAAACATCTTTTACCTGGACTTTTCTGGGAGAGGGAGAGGTTCGGATTATACCCCACTTCCACCATCACCTGTATTTGTGTCAGGCACTGCAAGACATACAGCAAAACTATTTTTGACTCTCTGTGTTTATTCATCTAAATGAATGCCCTAGCCCCGTGGACAGCAGGGGGCCAGCCCCGTGGACAGCAGGGGGCCATTCAGTCATTCTAACACTTGAAAATAAACTATACACGAAAGTGGCTGTGAACCATGTCCACCCATTCCTCTCTTCCTCAATAATTATGTTCCCAACTCCTTATCCCCTTGCCAGAATGCAGACCCTTATTTTAAGACTACCTTATTCAAGAAAGGTGTGATAAAAGGGGAAGTGAGAGCAGAAAAACCACATGCTTTAGCAATTAAAAACAACAACAAAAAAAAACTGCTGTCAGGGACGGAGAGATAGCTTAGCAGTTAAGAGCACTGGCTGCTCTTCCAGAGGATCCATGTACAATTCTCAGCTCCCATATGGTGATTTACAGCCATCCATGACTCCAGTCCCAGAGGATCTGGTGCCATCTTCTGGTCTCCATGGGTCCTGCATGAACACAGTGCACAGACATTCAGGTAAATGCTAATACACATGAAATGAAATCTTTAAAACAAAATAAAACATGTAATCATGTCACAGCACTGCTAAGTTTTAACTGACTTTACAGTAAATCTGCCTCTAGCTCTAGGCCTCAAAATGTGCTCAAAAATGGCACCTTCTTGACAACAGTCATTTGCAGAAACCTACATCATTTGGTTCCAAGGTCTGACCCACTTAAACAACCACTGAAACATTTCTGCTTAGCCAAGTCCATCTCGACAAACTCCATGGGACTTTCACCTTCATTTGCTGTCCTCAAACTTGACAGTGTTGGATATACTTATGTGAGTGGGTCCTTGAAGTGCAGCCTGCAGATGCCTGTGACTGTCAAGGTCTTGTCACCGTGATGGCATCAGTAATGTGATCTGATGTGCATTGTCCTCCCAAGTTCATTTTGCATTGTTATTTAAAGTTGTTTATGTCATAAAAAAATAGAAAATGAGTGAGCATCAGTTTTTACTCTGCATGGAGTTCTCTCCAAATAGTCAAAGACTGTCAAAAGAGAGGACATGTGTTGTGAAAGAATGAAGCCTGTGGAAGCCAGAGGTGGTGCAGACAATGGGAACAGATCAGAAACATTCCCCCAATCACCCAATTCTGTCCATTCTGCTCCTCTGTTCTAGGGAGAGTCAACACATGCCTATCAAATGGCCCTCTAGTACTAGAAAAGCAGAGGAACCTAGAAGTATTGCTTTGTGCGGTATCAATCATGTCGAAGAGAGTTGGAATAGCATCCTGATCATGGGAGATGAAGATATGCTTCAGTTATTTATATGTCCCCACCTTCTGCTTCATAGTAAATTAAAGGAATCTGGTTCCAACTAGCTGGAGCAATGGTTCAGTGATTCAGAGCGCTGGCTGCTCTTCAGAGGTCCTGAGTTCAATTCCCAGCAACCACATGGTGGTTCACAATCATCTATAATGGGATCTGATGAGCTCTTCTGGTATTAAGGTGAACATTCACATAGAGCATGCATAAAGTAAATAAATAAATCTTAAGGAAAATGTATTTTGAGGGTGGGAGGGTAAAGAGATGGGGGTGTGGTGGGGTAATATGATACCCAGAGGAGGGCACCTCCTTCTCAGAGGAGAAGGACAGGGTGTGGGGGAAGAATCTACAAGAAGGCATACTGGGAGAAAGGGGACTGATTTTGGGATGTAAAGTGAATAAATAAATATTTTTTAAAAATTCATAAACATGAAAAAATACTCTGGTTCCAAGTGAGGAAAATGGTAAAACTGTACCATGTGACCTTCCTCATAGTAAGTCAACCAAAACCAGGACTTTACCCCAGAGACTAGAAGTAGCGTTCATCACTATCTCCCACTGCTCATTGTTATGCCCAGAACTATGGACAAACCAGAGAATCAGAAAGGGAAGACTTCCCATGTTTTCACCCCTTAAGACCTTGTTCTTGGCGAGAGGCCTGACCAGCTATTTGTAGATAACATCCCTAAGAAAGCAGACTCCTGTTCCTGCTCTGAGACTAGAAACACAATCAATCCAGTAAGTAGTTGGTGCAGTAATTAATCTCCCAGAGACTAAAAGGCATGGCATTAAGTCTGTGTGCAGGTTACAGAGCACAGTCATGTGAGAAAGTTCAATGTTCTTACCTTAACACTTTCTCTTGAGCTGTCCTGATGCATCAAAAGATTTAATTAATGTTGATCTTTTATTAGCTAAAGAGAGAAAATAAAGACAAAACAGGACCATGGTAAAATTGAAACCCCCATCTAATTCCATATCCTGTGAGTACGTAGAAAGGATTGTCCCTGTCAGGTGGAAGTCCACTTAAAGTGGGCTAAAACTGCTCAAATCTGAGAAAGCAAGCCTAGACTGGAGCTTCTGGGCTGACACACTAATGTCCGCTCTCGTTAATCAGAGACAGTCATGTATGCAGAAAGAGCGGTGATGGTCACATTTGACGTATGATCCAGGAAGAGGACCTGCTCTCATTAGGCACTTGACACACATCCTGCCAGTTTTTATAAGGAAGTTGCTTTTCCCATTTTACATCCAGATAAACTGAGACCTAGAAAAGTTAAGTACCATGGCCCAAGATCCCAAGGCTGGTTAAGTGAGGAAACCAGAATTCAAATCCATCTCTACCTGCCTGCAGTGCCCTAAATAAACCAGAATCTTCCTACAATCTGAAGCATCCTCATTAAAGCAACTCAGCTGAAAGCACCCATCTCATTGTCTTAGTTAGGGTTTCATTGCTGTGAAGAGACACCATGACCAAGGCAACTCTTATAAATTAGGGCTGGCTTACAGGTTCAGAGGTCCCATCCATTATGATCAAGGCAGGAAGCAGGCAGCATCCAGGCAGATACTGTGCTGAAGAAGGAAGTGATAGTTTTATGTAAGACTGAATTTTAGTAACCATACAACAGAATTTATTCCAGGTTGTTTTGAGACTTCCTTAATCAAAACAGTTAGTGGAAATCTCTTTACCTTAGCCTCAGATAGACTCTTCAAATAAGGGCAAAAAGCAACCACATTCTGAAGTGGAAATTTCTGGTTTCTTTGGAGACCCTGTTGTGTCATGTGATGTTTTTCTGGAAACTGTTTTCTGAGAAGAGGTTTCGTTGAAGGAGACACTTGGGAGGATGTTTTGCTGAGAACCTACTTGGGTTTTTCTGAAAGCTGCCTGGAGAAAGGTCATGTGATGTTTTGCTGGAGCAGATGCTTGAGAGAATATGTGATGTTTGGAAAGGATATAAATACAACCCAAGAGACAGTAGATGATGCTGTGGCATTGTTTCACCTTGCCACTCTTGGCTGGTCTTCACTGGTCTTTGCTGATGACTCTGTGGTATTCGTTCACCTTGCCTTCTTCGATGGTCATAATTTGTGGTGACTTCGTAGAGCGAAATGCACCAAGAACTTCTGGTGGTATTCCAGCACCTTCTTGCCACTTCTGTGGACTTAGACCAATTGGCAGAGCCTCATGGTTTCTTCTGGATCGAACTGCCATTGATTATTTGTGAGTGGTGTTTGTGAGTGGGTCAAGCTACCACTGCTGATTCGTGTGAACTGAACTGCTGATATCCTGACCATGTAGATTGAATTAGCCCAAAGAACCATTTCTAACCAGGTCCACATCCCCCTTTGCCTTATTAACCTTTCCTTTCCACTACCTCTGGTGCGGGGGTGGGCTAGAAGGGAAGTTAAAGCATTTAAGTACCCTTATTAAAGTAGGTTTTGAAAAATACAAGCTTTCATCAAAATACCACAAAACAGTCTCTAGACCACATACTAACATTCTTCTCCTCTGAAACATCTTGAACCACTCCCCAACAGTTCAAATCACCCTCAGCACAAATGTCTTCCATAGTTCTACTAGGATGGCCCATGAAGCCCCACTTAAAGCATTCCACAACTTTCCAAATCCAAAGTCTCAAAATCTACATTCCTCCAAACAAAAACATTGTCAGGCCTATCACAGCAATACTCAACTTCCGGTACCAACTTCTTATTTACAGTTTCATTGCTGTGACAAGACACCATTACCAAGGCAACTCTTATAAAGGACAACATTTAATTGGGGCTGGCTTACACAATTATGATCAAGGCGGGAAACATGGCAGCATCCAGGCAGACATGATGCTGGAGAAGGAGCTGAGAGTTGTACATCTTGTTCTGAAGGCAAAGAGAAGCAAACTGTTTTCAGGCAGCTAGGAGAAGGTTCTCAAAGCCTACCTCCACAGTGACACACTTCCTCCAACAAGGCCACACCTCCTAATAGTGCCACTCCCTGGGCCAATCATATTCAAACCACCACATTCATCTTCTAGATATGGTCTTGTGCTTCCTTTTTTTTCTCATGCCCCACAAGCAAAGTAAGAATTTAATCTTCAGCATCCAGGTAGACTATATTTCATTTAATGAAAGAACAAATGTTTATTTTCTCATGTTTGAGAAGTTCATACAATGAAATACGATCATCTTTCCCTCTCCCCTCCTCCAGATCCTTTGTATTTCCCCCATTAACACCCATTCCCAACTTCATGTCTTTTTGTTTGTCTGCTGGTTTTGATAATCCACTACATCCAGTTAGTGTTGCTTTTATGTGCACGAGTCCATTCACTGGAGCATGACAAACCTACCACTGTCCATACCTATCAACTGCCAATTGCTCTTCAGTAAGGCCTGAGTTCTGGAGATCATCGCCCCATCTGTGTAAGGATGTCAGCTAATTCAATCTTATGCCGATAACCCCAGCTGCGTGTGAGCGTGATAGCCAAGTCATGACCAGAAGATGGCTCATCCCTCAGCTCTTACATTCTTTCTGCCTCCTCTTCCACAATGTTCCCTGAGCCTTGGGGAGAGGGCTGAATAGAGATGTCCCATTCAGTGATGAGAATTGTGGCTTTATTCCTCATCTGACTTCTCACCAGTTCTGCATTTCTCCATGGATTAGCACCCATCACAGAAAGAAACGTCTCCGGCCAAGGCTGAGAGAAGCTCAGGCCTTCAGATACAAACATAAATGTTCAGAAGGCAGTTTGACAACATGAGCATTTAGCAAAATAATAGTAGCAGTTGTAAGTAGACTAGGGCCTATGACCTCTAGCCAAGAACCAGGCACAAAATTCTCTCTTATGAAGCATGACTCAAATCCAATCGTAATGGTCATACTCCTATTACACCAGTGAGTGTATCATGCATGCCAGGTTGGAATCACAGCATGCAGGGTCTATCACTGGGTTAGATCAGCAATTTTTTTTGTCACCCAGTAACCTCCACAACACCTTCTGGCAATATGAAAGGAGGGGAGGAAGTGTCCTTCTTCATCTGAGACTGCTTTTACTATGTCTCGCAGTGAAAACACATAGTATCTTCAGCAATAGTGTCTTACCATGTATGATGAATAACCATGGAGAAGGGCAATAGCCCGTATTGTTTTGAAGATCTCTGGGGGCCTCCCTGACCAACAACTTATAGGTATCCTGTGCCTTGTACTACAATTTTTATTTAATAAGCCATTTTTTTGTGGGGATATTGTCTACTCATGCAGAGTTACTCCCTTTGAATTACTTTTTTGAAGTTAGAGTTTGAAATTAGCTACCTAAACAGTGGGTTTCAATAAGGCTTTCTTGACCATCCTTAGTTTTGGTTAGCCCACCCACTTTTCCCTCCTCTTCCCCATCTTCTTACTTCCATCTCCACTTAACCCTTTAACCTCCAGCATTCTCCCATCTTCTTTCATTTCACATGTGTTTCACCGACATCCCTCCCTTCAATTGTCTTTTTTTTTTTTAAGTTGGGTTGTGAGACAATAGGTTTCCATATGGCTTCTCATGCCCACCTCATTGGGTTAGTCCTCCACCTTGCCTCTTCTTTTTCCAAACACCTCCCCACTTAATTAAGCTTTTCCCCAGGGCTCTACTTCTCTACTTGTGATTTTTCTGTAATCTACTATCCTTTCCTTGACTTGGTCCATTAGGCAAAGGCCCCTTTCTAGTTCTCTGTTTTCCACTTGTATGACAAGTTAAACCCACGAAATAAATTAATTAAATCTAAGTTATCCATATGAGAGAGATTGTATGCCATTTGTCTTTCTGGACCTAAGTTACCCCCACTCAGTATTATTTCTTTCCAGTTCCACCTAATTACCTGCAAATTTCATAATTTCATTTTTCTATACACCTGAGTAATACTTCATTGTGCATATGTACCATATTTTTCTAACCCATGAGTGACTACACTAGTTTTCACCAGTGTATCAGACTCCCCTTTCACAATCCACTCCAGCATCTGTTATCCTTTGTGTTTCTGATGATGACCATTCTAACCAGAGTTGGAATTAATAAAGTATTTTAAATTTGCATTTTCTTGATAGCTAAGAGTGTTGAGTACTGTTAAGTACTTCATAGCTGTATACATCTAACATTTTCCTGTTCAGTTCCATAGCTCTTAAAAAATTAGGTTTTTATTTTCTTAACATTTAGATATTTCAGTTCTTTGTTTATTCTAGACGCAAATCCTCTGTTAGATAAGTAGCTGTCAAGGTTTGGCTCTCTTTTCTGTAGGCTTCACAGTTTCCTTTACTATACCGAGCTTTTGTTTTCATAAGATCCCATTTGTGAATTGCAGGTCCTCTTGTGCTGTTGGAGTCATACTCAGAAAGACCTCTCCTGTGCCTGTAACTTGAAACATTCTGTGTACTTTTTCTGATAGCAGCTTCAGGATATCAGGTCTTTTATGAGCTCCTTGATCCATTTGGAATTAAGTTTTGTGCTAGGTGAGCAACGAGATTCTAGTTTCATTTTTCCAGGTTTTTTTTTTCAATACTGTTTGATGAAGATGCTTTTTACAAGTATATGCCTTGAGCGTCTTTGTCAAAAACAAGATTAATGTAATTCCATGGACTTATATCTTGTCCTCAAGTCTATTCCATTGATCTTCACCTCTGTTTTTGCCCCAGTATTTTGCTCGTTTTTGTTGTGTCCAGATCACAGGATCCTGATAGACCACAAGAGACCACCAGGAATCCAACTGGTATGAAAAAGCAAGAGTCTTTATTCAAGCTTGAGCTCAGACCCTCCAACCACTCCAACACAATGGATGGTATGGAAAGTATTTAGCTGGTACAAGCCTTGCATTTTTATCATGGTTGTAGCAGGGTAAGGGACTTTCCAACTTGGCAGTTACATGATTGGTTGACATTTGCTTGGCACATTTCTATTGTCTAGTAATGAGTTCAGCTTGGTATGAAAAATGCTTGCTAGCTTAATGAATCTACTTTAAGACATTAGGTACTTTCCCCTTAATAACTGATTGGATGTTGCTGGGGGTAGAGTGGCTATTTGTTTGGGGAAATTGTGATTGTTATCAGGGTGACATTGTTCCTGGAACAAATTGGGGGTTTTCCAGTAGCTGAGTTTATTCGAAGGGCAAGTTAATAATAAAATGGAGTCTGGAAGCAAAATGGGGTTTGTAATGTTAAGCGGGTCTTCTTTTTCATTACTATTACTCTGTAGTATAATTTGAAATCAAGAATGATGATAGATGCTGCCAACAGAATTGTTTTTCTTCTAGATTACTTTGTCTGTCTTTGATCTTTTGTACTTCCATTAAAAAATTATACATTTTTTCTGTGTCTGTGTAAAATGGCATTGGAATTTAGATTGTGATTGTATTGAATCTGTAGACTGAATTTATAGAATGGCCATTTTCACAATATAAACTTTTCCAATCCATGAACAAGTATCTCCATCTTCCAGAGTCTTCCCCAATTTCTACAGTGCCTTAAAGTTGTTTTTAGGGGTTTTTCATTTCCTTCATTGGGTTTATTCCCAGGAATTGGAACAAAGACAATTATTGTGAATGGGATTGTTTCCCTGATGTCTTTTTAAGTCTGTTTTTTTATTGATACATAGGAAAGGCTTCTGATTTGTGTGTGTTAATTTTTAATCCTGCCATCTGCTGAAATTATCATCAGTTCTAAGAGATTTTTTTTTGTATGGGAGGCAGTCTTTAGGGTGTTTTATGTGAAAAAAGTAATAACACCTACAAATAGGGATACTTTCATCCCTCCTTCCCCTGTTGTATCTCTTTCTGTTCTTTCTCTTGTCATATTGCTGTAGCTACGATTTCAAACACTATCTTGAATAAGAATGTATCAGACACCCTTGCCTTCTTCTTTTAGTAGGAACTTATTGCTTTGCTCGTGATCTTATTGGGAAACTATTGATGTTTCCTCTGTTTAGCATTACGTTGGCTGTAGGCTTGTCATCTGTGCCCTTTTATCATGCTGAGCTGTGCTTCCTTCATTCCTAGCCTCTCCATCACTCTTATCCTAAAGAGACGTTAGAGTTTGCCAAAGGCTTTTCTGAATACTTCACACTTTTTGAGCCTGTCTCTCTATTCACATGAGCCCTTCTTCATACGCAAATAAAGTAACAGATGAGACAAGGCAAAAATGAAAGGCGCCTGGAGCAATGGCTTATAAATGTTGATTCATAGATGTAAACTGATCAATCTGCATTAGAATTGACTAGAGAAGAGATTTATGGAGTTAGCACCTACAGATTTGATGTGATGTTTACAAGGTTGGTGATTAGAGATACATATTTTAAAAGCAGCCTTGTGGTCCTGTTACATAACTACTAGGCTAGTATCATTGTTATCAAAGATTATGATGAATCATCCCTTGAGGGCAGAGTAGCACAATGGGTGAGGACTTGGATTTAAAGTCCCTCTTGATTTTGAACCAGTAACATGCTGGGTGACTTTGGCAAACTTACTCCTCAATCATTTAAAGGACTTAATAATGATACAGTAATAAAACATAGATAGTCTGAAGTCCCTAGCATATCAAAAAGACCTAAATAAGCAGTAGGCATATAGGTGTGGGGGGGGTGTAAGAAGCAAGTCTATTTATAGAAAGATGACATCTGCCGAAACTTTGATATCCAGAAAACAACATCGGAGAGTGTTGCTTAGGATCTGTCCCTACCATGAACCTCTTGTCATGGCTTGCCCTATTTGTGGTGCTGGTTTTGCTGCTTCTACTACTACTGAAACTATACAGCAGACGGCAGTGTTTGATCCATCTGCTATTTTTTTAATTGGTTATTTTAATTATTTACATTTCAAATGTTATCCCCCCATTCGATGCTTCCTCTCCGCAAACCCCATATCCCATCCTCTCATCCCCCTGTCTCTATGAGGGTGCTCCCCCACCCATGCACTCCCATCTTGCTACCCTAGCACTCCCCTACACTGGGGCATCGAGCCTCCACAGGACCAAGGGGCTCCCCTCCCAATGATGCCAGATAAGGCAATCCTCTGCTAGAAATGGGGGAAAATGTGCAGAGGGTCAGGAAATTGAAATGGAGGTATGTAGCAGTGGGGAATGGAACTGGGTGGTAGCCACTAGAAAGTCCCAGACACCAGGGATGCAAGAGGTTCCCAGGACCCAACAGGAATGACATTAACTGAAATACTCAACAAAGAAGAGATAGAACCTGTAGAGAAAATGTCCAGTGGTTACTCATGGCCCCCAGGTGAGGGATGTGGCCAGAATATTAACCCAGAATTGCTCCTGTCTAAAGGAAAAGCAGGGACAAAGAGTGGAGCAGAGACTGAAGAAGAAAAGGCCATCCAGAGAATGTTCCATCTGGGGATCCATTCCATATACAGACACCACACCCAGACACTATTGCGGATGCCAAGAAGCACTTGCTGACAGGAGCCTGGTTTGGCTGTCCCCTGAGAGGCTCTGCTAAAGCCTGACTAATACAGATGTGGATGCTCACTGCCAGCCATCAGACTGAGCGGGGAACCCCAATGGAGGAGTTAAGGGAAGGACTAAAGGAGCTGAAGGGGTTTGCAAAGCCATAGGAAAAACAACAATATCAAAGAACCAGACCCCCCAGAGCTCCCAGGGACTAAACCACCAGCCAAAGAATACACATGGAGAGAGCCATCTGTTATTTTTTTAATCTAACCAGAGTTTGGGCTTTCCCCTTCTGTCCCCCCGGCCCAGGAGTCTGATCTAAGACTGCTCATGAGACAGGCCCAGACAAAGCCATCCACACCCTCTAAGTGAAAATCAGAGTTTCCCTCCTGCTCTCCATTCACTCAAGTTCTGGATTCCCTGGCCCTCCAGCTTCTAAAAAAAAAAAGCCTTGTGATCACCCATGATCACCCATGAGCCTAGGCAGTTCTCTGAAAGTATCCTCTGAAGATACACTGTATCCTGCAGTACACCTCTGCCTTACCTCTGGTGGTAAGCAAATACCACCACCTCACTGCCATCTTTAGTTAATGGTAACAACAGTTTGTAGCAGAGAATTGTTCTAAATTAGACTTCTTTATGATGTACTGACAGTAAATATTTGATGTGCATACCTATTTTATATACCCATCCTGTCAGGGTCAAGTAAAAAATCTCTCTTGGGAGAGCAGACATGAGTGAAACAGGTTTAAGAAGCCCTGCTGCAGAACAGGGCTCAGCCAGGCTCCTGTGCCTATAAATAAAGATTTATTGAAACACAGCGGTACTCAGTTACTTAAGGACTGCTAGAGCTACCTTTGCTATGCAGCAGCAGAGCTGAACAGTTGGAACAGACATTGCCTGTGTTCCACAAACCAGAAGGTTTATTGTTTGACCCCACAAGGAAGCGTTTGCCATTCCCTACTTGGAACCATACTGCCAGGCGATTTGACTTCTGCCTGTCAGCCACTACATGACCTTGAGCAAGTCGTTTCATTTCTGTGAACTGTAAATTGGAATCCCCACAGAATCTCTATTCTGGCTTGCTGGTGAGGACTGTAGCCTCCCTCGAGACAGCAGCACGCATGTTCCCTGGGGAACTGATTTAAAGGCAACTTTTCCTCCTCCACACACCTAGCGAAGGATCAGAGCTTCTGGGCCAGGAATCCAGGCTGCCCGCCTACACGCTCCTGGGTGCTTCCGATAAGGCTAAAGTCTGAGAAATAAATGGATAAGTGCCGAAATTTTTCCGTTGTTTTTACTTGAAATTGGAGCTTAATCTCTATTCATTTTGGAGACTCGTGTGGAAATCATCCATACGCTCCTGAGTTCTTCAGTAAGAGCACATTTGATGGTCTTATGCCCAGCTAGTAGCGAGCACACCTGAGATGGGATACAGTGAGGGGCCCTTACCCAGGAACAGAGGAGGAGGCGGAACACAAGATGGCTCCTCTCTGCTTTCTCTCTTCTTTCTTCCTCTGCTTCTGCTCCGGGCTGGGGTTGTCTCCTTCACCCTCCTCCCTAATTCTTTCACCTTAGAAAAACTGCTGCTCTTCTTCCAGCTGCTGAAGAAACCAGAATGGACCAAACTCTGCATCGCATCATGGAGATGGCTGTTTAATCTGAGATGAGTGTTACATTACTCATTGCTCTGAACCCCCTTTGATCCACCAGCATTTGCTTCTTTTATTCTCATGGAGTGCATACATTAGTGCTCCCAACGCCTTCCCCCCCCCCCCCCGTCTTGCTGTCTTTCAGATGTCTGCAGAGGTTATTTACTTGGGAAAGCAGATGGATATCTTGTTTAATGTCAAAATAATTACTATTTGGTTGGCCCTGATAGTTTATTTACGCTTTCAGTATTTTTATGTTTACATCAAAAGAACATGGCAAAAATGATATTTTTGTCAGTTAAAATCAACAGGATATGACAACCTTTTTTAAAACCTAATTTTTCTATTTGATGAATTGGTTTAGTAAAATAGAAGATAGCGCAATCAAGTGGGAATGGTGACTGGAAAGGGAGCCCAGATGTGTGCTTTTATTTGTATATAATCTAGAGACTGTAAACAGTGCTGAGAGAGGGCAGGATGCAGAGCCAAACACAAACCTTTAGCACAGTTTCAGATCCCAGATTTGCCCTTAGCCTAATTTTCTTAGCCTTAGTTTCCCCACCGACAAAGCAAAGCAAATGCCATGAGTCCTTAAGGAGTTCATTTGCATACATGTGCTGACCCAGGTGAATATGCTCAGCATTGGCTGTTACATAGATAAGTTTTAAAAGAGTGCTACAGTTGGAAATAGCAAGAGGAAAAATTATGACTTTGTGAAGAAATTAAACGCCCAGAACGAGGTCTCAGGAACCACTGTCCCTAGGTTTCTAAGACTTAGTAACCACCTTGTCTCCATTTCTGATTTTAGAAGCTGATCCTAGAGAGTCCTTGTCTCTCAGCTAAGCCTACCTAGAAAAGATGTTTCAATGGATGTTTGGAGATCTCCTCAGTAAAATGCTTGTGTCCTAAGCATGAGAAAGTAAGTTTAGTTCCCAAAACTCACTAAATCAATGAATGAGTAGATAGATAGATGATAGGTAGATAGATAGATAGATAGATAGATAGATGATAGATAGATAATAGATAGATAGATAGATGATAGATAGATAATAGATAGATAGATAGATAGATAGATAGATAGATAGATAGATAGATGGATGGATGGATGGATGGATGGATGGATGGATGGATGGATGGATAGATAGATAGATAGATAGATAGATAGATAGATAGATAGATAGATAGATAGATAGATAGGTGCCAGGCAGGCATGGTAGCTGGGGAGAAGGAGGAAGACGGTGCTTGAGTCTTGCTAGCCAAACAGCCTAGTCTGATTGGTGAGCTCCACACCGATCAGAGACCCTTTCTCAAAGGAGGAGGTCAACCTCTGGCTTCTACATCCATGCATACACTTGAACTCATGAACCCCACCACCTCACCACCACACACGCATGCACACACCTCTTAAATGTAAAGTTTACCTGGAGATAATGTGCCCACTGTTTGTCTTTTAAGGGAGTTACTATAAAAATGGAACTCAAGAGTCTCTCTGACCGCCAACTTTTAGTCATTTTCATTTAACAACATTTAATTCAGTTCTCGGGTTCCCTACAGAAGCTCAAGGAAGAGAGAACCCTCTTGGAAGCTACCACCAACCGAGCTGTTGAGAAGGAGCCACGGGCCTGAGACTGCTGCTGTGCACTGACAGCTAGCTCCGCTATTGTGCTGACTGTAATTCTTGTGTTCTATGGCTTCTTTATTCTCTGTGTGGCTACAGCTTTCTATCAAAGTAAATATATATTATTAGATGCTAATGCTAGAGACTAAATTGTTTCAAGTTGCATGGTAGCAAACTTCACCAGCTAGTAGGTGAAATAAAATATTGGCCCGAGCTTTAAGGCCCACTGTCTCAAGGTCAAATCCTTTTCTCAAGCTAACTATAGCATTCTGGCATTCATCTTGCTACACTGTGCTGTTACATAGAATATTTCTCTCTGTCCTGAGAAGAATGAATACAGAAGTGTCTGCATTTGTGTTTTTACTTCTTGGGATTTATCTTGAGTCTTCAGGATCATTGAATTTCCCTCTGTGCCATGGAGAGGTCATAGAAACCCAGGCCTGGTAGAGAAGATGACAGGGCACATTGTACTGCCCAGACATAATCTCTGCTCCCCAGATCCTTAAGCAGAAGTCCAGTGGCCCCACAAAGACACATTCTGCCCTGCATAGATTTTATAGCATATTCCATTTCTTCCCTAGCATGACAGGAATTACATACTTCCATTGTGTTGTCTGGTAAATTCCCAAGGCTGACCTAGAATTAAAAATCTCCAGTCACTATTGTATCATCAGAAATTCCAAGAATATCAGCACTCAGATGCTGAGCTTAGACATAGGGCCTATTTAATTTGCTGATATTAAAAATTTTTAGAGAATCATATCAACTTAGAAAAATGTAAAACCCTGGAGATATGGCAAAAAGGAAATAGGATGTGGGTAGGATTATAAAGTAGCTCAAACATTTAGAAAAGCGATTTGATAATGCCTAGAAAACTCATGACTTACATCTTTTCCATCCAAAAAAATATACCTTAGTACAGAACCTAAACCAGATGCTCAGTGTGAAAAACACAGAGGATCCTTCAGAGCGATTTCAACAGCCAAATGTTGGGAAAGAACTTGAATGTTCATAATAGAGAGACAGACAAATAATAAACTATGGTATGTTTATATGGTAACTGTGGAGCAGTAATAACAGTCTGAGCTGCATGAACCAACAGGGAACGATATTTTAAACAATGCTGAGGAGAGAAACAAGTTTTCTGGAGGTTCTGTGTGCCCTGAGTGATGTCATATGTATAGAAGTTCAACTATACACAAATAAGCATGTCCTCAGCACAAGAATTAAGATGCACAAGAAAAGGATACGCACTAAATCATAAAAATAGTGTTTGTGAAGAGGGAATAAAAATCTATAGCAACTTGGAGTACAAGAGATAAAGCCAAAAAAATGTAATAAACATTAGCATGGCAAGTGAAGTTTTGTTTTTTGTTTTGGTTTTTTTTTAATTAACTGCATTTCTTATCCACATGCACTTTTCTGTAGTGCTGACAATGGAGCCAGAATGTGAGATTTCTCCCTAACAACTTTTCTTTTGAGACAGGATCTCGCTATGTAGTCCTGGCTAGCCTAAAATTCACTATATGGACCAGATTGGCCTTGAACTCACAGACATCCACCAGCCTGTGCCTCACAGTTTACTCACAGTTTAATGCTGTGACTAAAGGTGTACACCACCACACCCAGCTCAAATAACTTTTCTATATAAACTCTTGTAACCACTAACATTTGCGATTCTATAACCCTGCCAAAATACCCACACTTAGGCACAGAATTGGAAATCACTCCCGACTTACACAAACTTGTCTGTGCCTGGACAGAATTTCCTTCCTGCCAACAGAGCTTACTCCTTTTGGGAATCTCCTCTGTCCAAAAAGACGCCGTGACTCATCTCTGTCTAATCGAAACTTCATTCAGAACGTTGACAACTGCCTTGTGTTTCCATAAGATTCCTTACTTCTCAACTCAGCTTAGGGCAAGATCTTTCTCCAGTGGACACTATAGACACCAGAATTGTCTGGTCTTTCACCTATCCATATGTTTCTTAAGGTTAAAATGCAAAGAAAACCTGAAGACCGTATTGAATAATGAAAGCCTAATTTGTTGCCCCAGTTTACCCCAACCATGTACTTACATCTTTGTAGTAAACCCGGACTCCAAAAAATGTACCGCTAATTCAATCCCATAGGTCAAGATTAGAGGCGTGGGAAAAATGCATGAGTTCTTTTACGTACAAAGTAAAAAATAAAGACCTTCAAGGGCAGTAGAAGGAAGACGTGAGCTGCTACGGGACTGCCAAACAGGAAGAAATGAGGGGAAACGAAATATTGGAACATTTCTGTCCCTTCTATTTCCCAATACCTCCTAGAAAAAAAGAGGGATTAAGAAAACTGGAGAAAATGTTGAAAACTGTGGAAGAGAATCTGTAGCGAGCGTAGGACTGATTCAAAGAGGACAAGGGTGCGAGCTTTGAGTTCCGGGGAACTTGTTTTCTGTCCTCTGTCGCCTTAGCTCCATGCGCATGCGCGTTCGTGATAAATTATTATTATTGTGGAGCAGATGGATGAATCTCAATCATGATACCATAATGGAAGATTAAACATTTTCTTAACTTCTATTCATCAAATTAAGTCTTTCTACTCACAACAAAGGACAAGGCATCAATGTTATCATTAGGGATTTTAAAATATAACTTTAGCGTGAAGCATAGGACATGATTAATGCAGCGAGAGGGGTAAACACTAAACATTTGTGTGGGATAGAATCGCTTTTTCTGTTCTCCCGTTTTGTGGCTCCTTGGTCCATGATGAATGGTCTCCACGAGAAATAATTATCAGAATCATTTGCTCTTTTTTGTTTTTACTGTATCTTTTTTTCTTGGCTAGTTCTTTCCATTCTAGCTACATCTTAACCTCTTAAAAGTGTGTGGGGGTTTTCCCTAAGGAAAGGAAGAGAAGGGAATATCTGTCCAACCTCCGACAAGAAGACAGGTTTTTCACTTGGTTGAGTTTCCTGTCACACCCAACAGATTTGAACAGGGGAAAGAGAAATCCTGTGATTCTCAGTCCAATTGTCTACCTTTCTCTTAACGTACAAGATTGTCCAGAACCACTCCAGTCCCCAAACATACCTCATATTTATAGAATCTGAAGTGGTTTCACAGTCTCTCTCCAGATGAATTTTCAACACTTACCGTCATTACTGTCTTAAACAACTGATGGTGGGAGGCAGGGGAGCTACACCATAGAATAAAGAGTGCTACCCTTGGACTCACTGGGTGCACTTGACCTTGAGATCCAAGGTCAAGCCCTCAATCTTCTACTTTATGGACCAAAGCACATCCTGTTTAGTCTCTTTTTAAAATCTTTTACTTATAGCATTTATTACCTCTCTGACCAAGCACACATTAAACCTTTTACATATAACATCTCAGTTCACTTAAATAGGAAACTCTTCTCCACTACATAAGTCTCATATCCACTGTTGCGATTCTTGACAATTGATGAAAAATTAGAACATAGTAAACTGTGAAGTTTCAAGGGGAAAAAATGCAGTATTTAACGGGTTTCATGAATTAATAAAATATGAATAAATATTTGAAAAACAAGGCTGGGTACAGTAGTTCATACTCATAATCCCAACACTCAAGAAACAGAGCAATGGAACTCTATGAGTTCAAAACCCATCTTAGACTGTTTCAGGCCACTGAGGACTACATAGGAAGACCCTGTTTGAGGGTGTTGGGGAGAAAGAGGGAGAGGAAGGGGGAGGGGTAAGGGAGGGGAGGGAAAGGGAGAGAGAAAGGGAGGAAGAGAAAAACAAAGAGCTGAAGAGGAAGTTCTATAGTTAGGAGCATTTGCTGTTCTT
Organism: Tokudaia tokunoshimensis; assembly: GCA_036184795.1. Classification (NCBI taxonomy): domain Eukaryota; kingdom Metazoa; phylum Chordata; class Mammalia; order Rodentia; family Muridae; genus Tokudaia; species Tokudaia tokunoshimensis. The sequence goes on along the minus strand of BTHU01000004.1, from coordinate 48,279,738 downwards.
GCAGAAGACCCAAGTTAGGTATCCCGCACCCATGAAGGGGAGCTTACAATTAGCTGGAACTCCAACTCCACATGGGGGTCCAGTGCCTTCTAACCTCTATAGTTACCCACATACATGTGGCATACATTCATATAAGCCCACACATATAAATTCTAAATATAGAAAAAAAAACTTCTTAAAAGTCTGCATTCTTCTCTGTTTGATTTAGTACAAATAGATGAGCTACACTGTGCTAGGCTGGATTTGAGGTACCATGTGGAAACCGTGAGCCAACCAGCACAGGGGTCACTATTCTCTGGTGAGGTGAAAGTCCTACTCAACATCTCAGTCAAACCAAGCCTGGAAAATACCCACCATTCACCATATGATGCCAACACTTTCCTCCTGGGGTCCTCATCTCTGAGTTAGGCTTCAAGGTAACATTTTCCATGATATCACATAAAAATGTCAAACTTACCCAACTCACAGCCGTCCACTTGGCGTGAGGTGCCCTGGATCACTTCCCTAAGACTGAGATCTCCTGGGTTTTGTTTTTGCCCTTCTGTATTCAGAATAACAAGGTCATCCTTGCCTTTAAAACCTAATGTTTATTTACCTAGTAACCCATAGTGTAAACTCTGAAACATACCATTTGCTTCCATCCCAAATTCACTGCCTTCTTTTTCCTCAACTTGTTACTAAGGGAGGTCACTTCACCTTGTGACTGGGGGAGGTGACTTCTGCAGACTGCTGAACTCCGGTTCTCTTGCTAGCTGCCTTCTGTCTGGCTCTGACCCATTCTGGATTCCTACAAAGATCCCCTTATATTTCTCCCCATCTTCCTAATCCCAGAGACGCTCTGATGACAATGGCTGTATCTTCAGGGTTGAAGCTTCCTGACCAGTGGTTCCTTTTTTATGACACTGAGTTTCAATAGGCTCTTATAATACTGCCTTCTCCTGTGACAAGAAGACACAGCTTCCTGCTGTTGCTGGGGGATGGGTAGCTCCACCACTCTAGTTGTTCCCCTAATCTCTAGCCCCATTTCTATGAGTAGTCTTCTCATTAAAAGCCAAAACAAACAAACCTTTTTGAGTTATCTAAAGGAATTCCATTTCCCACCTCGGCCCTCCAGCGCCATTCCTCTCTGATGTAGAACCACGCCCAGCAACGTTGACAACCCAGAAAACCTTTGAATCTTTCTGAACCCAAACCTTCCTTCCTTCCCTTTGCCTATGCCCATTGCTGCCCATGCTGAATGCTTTCCACCTAGGCATATGGCTTCATATGGGAAGCTATATGACATAATGATGTGAGCTTCAGACACTAAAAAAAAGCATTTCAACTAAAAAAAAAAAAGCATCTACTTTGGATAGATAGGCTTATAGAGCACAGAGCCAATAAAGGGAATGTCAGACCGTCTGGAGGTCTGGCCTTGAGTAAGTGATGAAATCTGATTCTGTGTTAGACAAACAGAGCAAGCTCCTTTCAGACAGTTTGCTTTGTTCTCGTTCTGTCCCCAGCACCTGACACATGATAGGAATTCTTTAAGTTGTTTAAGCGAGGAAGTGGATGAATTATCCTGGCCGCAGAGTCCTTGGTGCTTTCTTTTTCTGTCTTCTCACCGCACCGCATGTGTGACTTTGTATGTGGCATGTAGTGTTTTTATTGTCAGTCAACACAACTCCCCCACATTTGGCTCATGGACTGTGGTTGTGACCTGGGTGAGCATTTAGCTTTGCAGATCCCACTGGGTCTTAGCACCCTCACTGACAGACTGCCAGGGTCAGACTGACTGTCAACATCTCTGACTAAAACACCCCCCTGAAAGACTTTCACACCATTACTTATTTAGTGGGTGTTCTTGCTTTGTTTGGTTTTATGTAGTTGACTGTTATGATAAACTATGTGTTTGGTTTTGGCATGAGTACAGCATTTTAAGACAGCATATGTTCCTTAGATATTTCTAACTTTTGTTGACATTAAACACTTCATAGGAGTTGCCTGAGGCATAGTGCCCAGGAACAAGTTTATCTTCAGAAAAGTTTACTAAAACTGGCATAAGACACATGGGAAAGGATCTGCAGTTAGAGCAGATTTTTGGAAAGTAGATGCAAAGACGCCTCACTGACAGAATAGTATCCTGGACCAGGGGTAGCAATTACGAAAAATCAAGAGGCAAAGTTTGCTCCACAGCCACTGACATGCTGCTGGCATGAGGCAAGGCATCTGTAAACTAAGATTTTCGAGTGAACCACAGTCTCTGAAAGGACATGCCAAACTCAAGAAATCTTGAGACCTAGAAAAAGATAACTCTAGTATATTACCAATCCCATCCAACGAAACCCTTCAAAACATGCTTGCCTTAAAGCCAGTAATCCATCCATTCTTTTACAGTGGAAATATTGACATGCTATTCAAAGCTCTTATACATGAAGCTGAAGAAAGTCTTATCTCAGAAGACACATAGTGGAACTCAAAGAAAAAGGTCAGATCATCATAATTACTTTTTGAGCCAGAAATAACTTGCAATGAGAGGCTAACCTAATGTGCTGCACATGGATAGCTGTGGCTTCATATTCACCTTTCAAGCAACTCCCATTAATGTAGACAACAAAGATAATTTATCAATTTATAAATATTTGTAAATTTATCAATTTATAAATATTTAGGATGACAATTTCTTGTCATCCTAAATATTTTTTGATTTGTCCAGTTTTGGTTTGGTTTGGTTTTGGTTTCTTGGGGTTTTTTTTTCTGAGAAAGGGTTTCTCTGTGTAGCCCTGGCTATCCTGGAACTCAATCTGTAGACCAGGCTAGCCTCTAACTCAGAGATCCTATTGCCTCTGCCTCTGGAGTGCTGGGATTAAAGGCATGTGCCACCTCCACCCAGTTTGTCATCCTAATTTAAGGATTTATATCAGAAACTGTAATGAATTATAGCCAGATCAAATTGAGCATAAGAACAAAGGAGAAAATACTATTCTTTTACTACAGGTCAAACGTGGTTTTTTGTTGTTGTTTTGTTTCTTTTTGTTTTGTTTTAGGAGAGGGAGTTATCTTCATTTGGAAATGTTCTACCTTGGGTAAGATGCAGAAGCAACAGACTCACTAGGTGTCCTCTGGTTTCTTTGTGATTCCCAGATCTTTACAGTTAATGAAGCCAGGTTGGGCATCTTCTGGCCAATCAGCTACAATAAATGATGTCACATGTTTGGGATGGGCGGCCGAAGGAATTACAGAATGTGTTGAAATGGTATAGCCTCCAGCAGCCTTCGTTCTTGATTTCAAAACATGGTTTCTGATCGCTGCTAGGACGTGTCTAGAGGGAAAGAATTCACTCTTGAGCGAAGCTGCCTGTTTCTCTCGATACTCTCTCTGCTTTAGTCATTGGAAGCTCTCCCTGACTTCGAGTGGAAGGCTTTCATCCAGTAACTCTGAGCCTCACTTGCTCTTCGCTCTTCAGATACTTGAAAGCAGAAGCAATCATGTCCTCCTCCTCCTCCTCCCAAAGGTTATTTTTGGAACGGTCTTCCCATATCCTCCTCACCAAGCCGGGGTAAGGTCTGTCCCCTTCTCCTCTACTAATTACTCTGCCCTTCATAAATAGATTCGATGGCAGAGAGGAGGAATAAAAGGGAATGCAGATCATGTTACTATCATGTTAATATCAACTGAAGACCTAATTAAGCAAGATTTCTTGTCTGCTCATTACCTCCTCATGAATCTCACCTCCAGGGACCCATTAAGTGGGTAAGAGCCAAGGCTGCCTTTTGAATATATCAAGTAAGGGCCGCCCTCATGTTCTAACAGATGACTGTCCAGACAGGGCCTTCTGCCATAAAGCCTAAAGTCAACACTGAGCATTATCCATTACTTTCTCTTTGGATAATGGAGGTTTGCCTGACGCATCACCTCAGTAATGATTATGAAACAGCATTCTCTAGCTGCAGCTTACTCGCCAAGAGAAGAGCATCCGTTCTCAGTTGCTAACAACACCCCCAAAGAGTTCAGATCCCATGCTGGTGACCCTGGCCTTATATTTGGAGGTAGTGAAACGAGGAACCGTTTTTCTCCTCACGCCTTTCGGGCTTTGTTTCTAACACAAGCTCCCGATGTATTATTTGTATTATTCTCTTGCATTTTACTCGGTTCTCACATTCTTTCCATTGTGGTTCCAAACACTGGGATGGATGAAATCTAGGAGAGAGACTTTCCACTGAGTCTTCCCTACCACCTCTAAGTGTGTCTTTGGATCTGACTTGGGCTCCTTCTTTTCCCTCATGTTAGTAAACTCCTAAAGTTCAGTACACAAGTCCTCTGGAGTTGATCTCACAAATCTGAATTGGGTGATATATATATATATCAGGTTGAGGCTCACGTTGAAAGCCAGAATTGCATATTTCTGGTTCTTTTCTTTTTTTTTTTTTTTTTTTTGGTTTTTCGAGACAGGGTTTCTCTGTATAGCTCTGGTTGTCCTGGAACTCACTCTGTAGACCAGGTTGGCCTCGAACTCAGAAATCCGCCTGCCTCTGCCTCCCAAGTGCTGGGATTAAAGGCGTGCGGACCGGATTTTTTTTATTAGATTCTTTGGATCAGGGTTGGAGAGATGGCTCAGTGACTAAGACTACAGACTGTTCTTCCAGTGGACCTGGGTTTGGTTCTTGGCATGGCAGCACACAACCATCTGAAACTCCAGTCTCAGTATATTCAATGCCCTCTTCTGGCCTCCTTTGGCAGCAGGCAGGCCTGTAGTGCACAAATACCCATGCACATAAATAAGAATTTTTAAATTGAGGGAGGGGCAGATTTCATACACTGTATTTTTAACATAAACTCCCAATATTTCTGATTCTCAACGGTGTTTAAAGCCTGTCATGGTGGCATATGTCTATAATACCAGCACTGCGGATGTGGAAACAAGGAGATCAATAATGCAAGATCAGCCTTAACTATACAGTGAGTGGAGACCAGCCTGAGTACATGAAATGCTGCCTCAAAAATACATAAATAAATAAATAAATAAATAAATAAATAAATGGCTAGAGAGATAACTCAGATGTTAAGAGCATGGGTTGTTCTTACAAAGGATCTGCATTTGACCCCCGCGTGGGCATGGCTTTCAACTATCAGTAACTACAGCCCCAAAGGGAATCACACACCCTCTTCTAGCCTCTTCAGACACTACGTACCATACACACTGCACAGACATACATGTAGGCAAGACGCCTATACACATAAAATAAAAAAATATAAATAAGAATTTCAACAATAAAACAATGATAATACAATGAATTGTAGGGCCTACTTTTTAATGCTAGGCAAACCTCGTAGTAGTAGAATAAACTTCATTTTGTGAAAGACCTTTCATTTGAAAAAGATTAAATGAGCACAATCTGTGAGCACCGAAACAAGTTCACAATAGATGTATTTGGGTGGCAAAGCAGCTGTTTTGTTCTGCTTAGCTCGGTGGTGAGGATCAGTATTTAAAACGGAAAAGGGAATTTTCCGTAATGTAAAGCTCTGGCCTCCACCCTGGCTTTTCTTGGCTGAGTGGCCTTATGCCAGTTTCTTGAGCTCTGCACGCCGTTACCTACTAATCCCTGGAATAGAGAGATTCAATCCTGGCCCCATATCTCCCAATGCCCTCGCTGTCCTGGTAAGGATCACTTGGTATAAAATATATGACTACGACAGATTTTGAGACCAAATCAGGGTGACCAGGGCTGTCTCCTCTTCTTCTTCCACCCCTGTAGCTCCCTTTCCTTTCCTGATCCAGGAGACACAGAAGTTAGGTTGGTGGAAGCAGATAGATTGACCCACCGGAGGACACTGGGTAATCTCCCTCAGACATGCGAGGAAGCTGTGCCAACAACCTGGGGTCCACATTCACAGGTAAGGAAGGGAGAGTGATCTTTCTTTCACTCAACTAGCATAAATAAAAGGAAATCAAACACATACGTAAAAACGGGGAAGTCATCCATATGTCTTTTTATCCAAAGAAAAGCAGTACCATTTACAAAGTGAGAGCAAAATGAAAAATTTTAAATGTCCGGTGATGACGAGAGATGCTGCCGTCAGCTCAGTGTGACCCAACACAAAGCAGACTGCGGCGGGAGCACAGTCTATGCATACAGGAGCCATCCCGTGGACAGGAGAGGGGGAAACACCTCCATTCCGTCTTCACTTCCCGTTCCCCAGCCCACTTCCAAAAGAGAAAGATGCTTTTAAATATATAAGGCTGGGATCCCCTGCTTCCTGCTTATCGCTGGTTAACAGCAAGGCCTTAACTCAGGGGGCAGGCTGCCATCTACTGGGCCACTAACATCCCTGGATGCTTTTGTTAGCCTTTGGGGGACTCTCCTTAAAAATCCTGCTGTGGCCTGAAGCTGCTTTGTTTAGCAACAGCAACAATAAGGAAGACAGAAGCCAAGCTATCACAGTCCCGAAACTTAAAGGCAGCAGCATGAATTAATCATACGGTGCTCAGCAAAACATCCATGCTTTCAGCTTCAGAAACCTCACAGATTCAAAGGGAAAAAGAAATCGTTCTCTACGACGCTGCTCTGTTGTTTTCTTAGGACAGAGTGTTTTACTAGTCAGTAAGTGCTGCTAATTGCTCCCTGGACAGCCCTAATCTAGCCATTTCCTCCCTGCCTTTGACTCCATAAATCCTTAGACTGATATATTGGTCAGCACTCCTCAAGAGTACCCCTCGGATTCGATTGGCTCACATTCGATTGGCCACAGATAGTTGCCATGCACCCCACTCTGAAAGGCCTATTTTTATTGACGCTATTGTGAGTGCATAGAAGCATTCTACATTCAGGCTGATGTTGGTAAGACCAACATCAACCACAAACCCTCTTTCATTTCTTTTCCTTCCTTCCTTCCTATTTATTTATTTATTTATTTATTGTTAAATTCGGCACTTTAAACACTCCACCTGTCCTCCATGCCGGCCTGCTGTGTCTGACTCCAAGCAGTTCTGCACCTTTTGAAAGAATCACTACACATTTTGTCTCAGTTTTTTTCACTCACAAAAAGGGGAGGGGGAGATCCCTGCTATGCAACAAAGCTCTAAGAAAGGCCCCCACTCTCTAAGCCCACAGCTCACAGCTTGTCTGTGATATGTCCTATCTCCTGCTTTGAATCCCCCAACAATCCATCAATGAGGCGGAGACCTTTGACCCAAAGAAGAGAGAAGATATTATTGCTTGGTTACCCATGGACTCATCACTGTAGGCAAAACTCAGACCCCAAACTCCCAGTCTGGAGCAATGTTGTCGTTGCTGGTCTTAAGCAGAAGGACAAATAGAATGGAGTACTCTCGGTAAGAGCAAAGCTATCTGCAAACTCTATGGAAAACAAGTATTTCCCATTGAAACGTTAGCTTGGAAAAACCGACCTCCTACAAATATATAGTATTTTGATATACACATACAATATTTGCCTATGTTACCATAGGCAGGTAAATGTAGATAGGTAGATGATGGTTGAATGAATAGATGATTGATAGATAGATAGATAGATAGATAGATAGATAGATAGATAGATACATAGATGGATCTTTTCTGTCTAAGAACACTGTCAGATTAAGAACAAGACACATTATGTTGGCTCTTTGCATTTCAGACCTTCCCCTGCATGTTTGCAGATTGCTTAATTACTTCATTGGGCTTTGGAACTCATACATTACAGACACATGATCATTCAAGTCATTACCTGCACATTTTCCCATTAAGAATAATTATGGCTTTTACTACTACTGCCCACATACTTATGTCCTGCAGGCCTGGGCACACTGAAGTAATCATCTATTAAAAATGATCTTGATGGGCAAGCATTGTATGCACAATCAGCAGTTTGTAAGGCAGGTGGGGAGATTTCCCTCGTCTTCTCCATTATTGAGTGATTGAAAAATCACATTCCCATTGTTTTGTCACAGGGCCACGCAGGACACTGCAACGGTTTATCCTCCCCTGAAAATCGAGTTAGTGCTAAGTGTGGAGACAACACCCACGGGATGCTGGGTCGCTCCTGTCTCTCAGTGAATCATCTTTCCAACCACGTACACATCACCCATTTCCTGGCTCAATTTTATTGTCTACAAAATGGGATTTATAAGCTGCTTTAAAAACCTTGAATCATCAAATCAGAGATGAGACAGTCTTACAAATGGCAGTAGAACTTTTTATGCTGAATGATTCCCCAAGTTCTGGGATCCGTGGTCCCCTTAGCCACTGTAAACCTTAGACTGTACCTCCATCTCTTAGAGCCTCAGTTTCTCCTTTGGTAAAGAGAGGCTGTCAATAGCTCGTGCCCCTTAGCCACTCAATGAGATGAGACTTAGACTACATCTTGCCCGTGTCCGATGTGGGGAAGCATCTAACCAACGCTGGCCATTGTTACTGTTATCAAGACTGCCATGAGAGAGTCCAGGAACATTTCACTGGGGCACAGGACTCTAAATTAAAGGCACTCACTGTGTGCCAGATAATATTGAAAACACACTGTGAAGGATCACACACTGTTTTAATCCATAGATCATGAGCAGTTCGATTCCAAAGGTAAGAGGGAGGCTAGCAGGTGTTTAAAAGAAAAAGAGTTAGTCATTCCCAAGAAAAAGCTACTTAAATACCTGGTTCATGAATGACCTGCATCTGACTGCTTCAAGAGTTACTCAGTTACTCAAGTTGGCGGAGGGGGTGGGGGAGCCAGTAGACAAGACAGGACACTTTCTTGTTTTGTTTTCAATGCAGATAAAATGTATTCATTGTTAAATTGTTTACATTTTAAATAAACAGCAGAAAACTTCCAACAGTTGTTTAAAATTCCCCACTTCTACCTAGAAATAAGCATGAACCTTTGTTGGAAAGCACACTGTCACTTCCCACCCAGGGTCTCTCCCATTAGACTTTCCATATAAAATAAACAAGGGGTGTTTTTCTGCCTGTAATTTTCTATGTTCAATTCTTTCATTTAGCCATTTATAATAAACATTTTTTATGATTTAATATTCTGTATTTCCTTAATATCTATATGAAACTACACTGAATTAATGATTTATTTAACCAGACCTCTCTTGTGGTTTATTTAGATTAGTTCTTAAATGGTTGTCATGAATATCCACATGGCTAAATCTCTGGATAACCTCTAGAAGTGTGTTTGCTAAATCAATAAGGTCATACTCCTCACCTCACCCTACGGACAGTTGACTTTAAAATCCCTTTTTTCCCTCCTGGTTCATTCGTGTAGATATGTGCCCTTCTTACCAGGGATATGGAAACCCCACTGGACTTGTGTGAGTGTCTTTGGGGACAGACTGTCTTCAAAGCAGATTCTGCTGATATTATTCAGTGGTGTTGCAAGTAGCAATCGACCAAGGGCTCTGATCACTATGCCCGCTGGGGCCCCAGCAGACAAAACATGTCATATTTATAACCCTCTCGGCTGTGCTTCCCATAGCAGAAGACAGCATAGGCTTGAGGTGTCCTAGCCAGTACACCTAGCTGAATGTGATTATCTATGTGTCTGGGTTTCTCGGTTTTTTAAGACACATTTGGTGTCACTGGTTTGAGTAGACGTATGTTCAAAACTGTCTAGAAAAGTCGGCAGTTTTTCAAAAAGTGATTTGAAGTATAAACTTTTATGTACTGCATAAAATATCCCTAAGTATTCTATAGAATATCTCAAGGAGAATCTACAAGCCACCAAGGATACAGGTACACCTTTTCCAGGAAAGTGGGAGAAACACCTGGAAGCCTGACTCTTCTCCCTGCCCCCCTGCACAGTTTCAGTCCATCACATGTGCAGTTTCATTTCTGACCTCATTCCAAGGGCAAGCTCCTAAATAAAAGAGAGTGGGCCCCAAACTCACAATGCATGAAGTTGTTCTCCCACAAGCAGCACACTGATAAGCAAAAATAAGTACAAAGCCATCGGATGCTCTACTAAGAAGCGTGATAGTCTAGTAGTTAAGGTTGCAAACTCAGGAGCAGACTGTGTAGGTCCATTTCTTGCTAGCTATGTGATCGTTGACAATGCCAAGCCACTCTGCAGACTAGTTACCTCATCTGTGAGGTGGAGCTAGCAAGAGTCCTTACTTCACAGTTAACTGAAGGGAATGAGTGAATATATGAACCCCTTTGAACAAGGATCAGCACGTAACATATATTACAGTACATTTGCTACTGTTATTCTTCAATCCGTTAGTACAGTACCATGACTATGGAGGCAAAGAGCCCTCCCTGTGTGTTGTATCTTTCCACACAAAGTTTGAGGAGCATATTTAAAGAGAATGTCCAATTGACTTTATGATGTCATTTACTACTATGCAAATAGTTAGGGGTCCAGGAGATTGAACGTTATCCTATGTTAGAATCGATTCCAAATTTGAGGACTGATACAAGAGACTAACCCCTCCATCTGTGTGGCATCAATACAGTCTTTGATAGGTTTTTTTTCCAAGCCATTCTATTCAAAGAGCTTGGTTTCACATTCATTCTTTGTCTGTTTTATGTGGGAAATAGAGAAAGAGAGACAGAAGGGAAGTCCTCTTTCTCTTTCTTTCTTTTTCTTTTTCTGAGGTTAAACAATTGGTCAAACAAAGATTGTGGTACCTGCTTCATTTGTCTGCCTCTTAAACAATCCCCTCCAAAATGCATGTGTATGCAAATCCATATCTGCCTGAGGAAGCCATTCATAAGATGCACAGGCATTAGAGATTCCTGAAAACATTCTAATGGTAACTATGGTGAATAATGTGCTCGGCCATTGTAAGGTATTACCAGCAAAGCAGATGATGTGGGTGACGGAGACAGGCAGACTCTGCTACCACACAAGCCTAAAAACACTGTTTGGCCCAACACTTTACTGAGCATGATAAACAGGGCTGTTAGCCTGTTTTATGGTGACTCTTACCCCTCCTCCTGTTTCATTGTGACTCTTCCCAAGCTGCCAGCATCAACAGAATGGGATGTCCTCTAGAGGATTTTAGGTCCAAGCCATTTCAAAGTCAGGTCAATATTCTTCATAAGTGAGAGGACAGAAGACTTTGAACATTCATGAGACTCTCCTCAAGGGTCTCAACAGATCAGCTCTATATCTTTTACACAGTAAGTGTTCCATGAGCAACTGTTGAATGAGACCCCAGTGACTAATGAGTCACTATTACAGAGTATTCCTCCCCACTCAAATACAGAATAGGCCCAAATGACCTGGTCATGCAACATCTTCAGGTATAACATAGCTGTATTGCTGGCCCTGTCTCCTCCTTCTACACACACACACACACACACACACACACACACACACACACACCCCTACACACACACACACTTGACTCAGATAGGTGATTTCAAGAGAACAGAGAAAGGGTAACCTCGCCTTCAAATAGAGTCTAGTTAAACATTTTCATTGTGTAGACAGTTTTATTAAGCATTGCCTATGATAGCTTTAAAAAACAAAACAAAATTAGTTTGTCTTATTTCACTAAATTATTCAAAACCTAAGAACTTTGGAAAGGTAGGCCTTGGGGTAATGATCTAATAGAAGGACTAAAACCAAAGACCATTATCCATCCTGCCCTCCTTTTATCACAGGAGAAACACCCATTTGCCTGACCTTTACAGGAAAAAGCAGTTATCAAAGAGCACTCTGGGTAGACAGAAAACAGTGTAACTCTTGAAGATCATCTCTCTTTTATCAGTGACACAACTCCACAACACAAGTTTGTTCATTTGGTCTAGGGATCAGACCCAGGACTCAACACATGCCAGACAGACAGACTACCACTGAACTACAACCCCTACCATTCTTGTTCTGTGTTGAAATGGGCTTGCTAAATTTTCCCAGACTGACATCAACCTTGGAAATCTCCTGTCGTAAGTTCCCAGGAGCAGTAGTGTATTAGTCAGGGTTTTCTAGAGTCACAGAACGTATGGGTAGTCTCTATATAGTTAGGGAATTTGTTGATGACTTAGTCTGTAGTCCAACTCCCCAACAATGGTCAGCAGCAGCTGTGGATGGAAGTCCAAGGATCTAGCAGTTGCTCAGTCCCACGAGGCAAGCAGGAAAGGAAGGGTGAGTGAGTCTTCTTCCAGTGTCCTTATGTAGGTCTCCAGCAGAGGGTGTGGCCCAGATTAAAGGTGTGTGCCACCGAGCCTTTAATCCCAGATGACCTTGAACTCTGAGATCTCCTTGTCTTAATCTTCTGGAATTCATAGCCACTATGCATCAAGATCTCCATGCTAAGATCCAGGTCAGAAACTTGTATCTCTGAGCCTCCAGATTAGGATCATAGGTGAGCCTTACAATTCTTGATTGTAGCTCATTCCAGATATAGTCAAGTTGACAACCAGGAATAGCCACTACAGGTAGTTACAGGCATGTACCACCACACCCAACATAATACAAAACATAATTCTGGCACAAATGGACATTTAGAATATTTTATGCTTTTGAGTAAAAATTGGTTTGCACTACACTTATGCCACCTAAATTATAAAAAGCTCCCTTTAACACAAAGATACCTAATCCAAGCATTCTAAGAGCAACATCATAGTCAAACTAAGACACTGGTGGGTGCACACTAAGTGGTGGAATGACACCGTTTGCTTGCCAGTGGCCCCGGCTATGTGGAAATACTGCTGTGAAATCTCCCACACAAGGAGTAGCTAGGTTTTTAGTCTGCAATCTGTCTCAATAATATTAAAGTTGATGGTCATGGCCCTTTGGGGCTTGTAGATGAGTTAATTATAGTACATGTGCTTTATACTTTTAGCTGAGATTATTATAAGCCATCATTAATAGGCTAAGGAAAGAAATCTGTTGCTGTCAACAGATAGGAGATAAGTCTTGACTATTCTCTTGGTCTGTTCTTTTGTTTAGAACACCCACCTTTCCTGCAAAGCTGTTGGAGACATATGCTGCTTTCGTCCTGTGGTAATTTATCACTTACCTCTGAAACACATAATACATCCAACTTACCCACTAACCAGTGTTCTATTCTAATTGCCATTGCTTACTCAAAACGTGTTACCCTTACAAAAAGTGTTTGTGTGAAGGTTCCACAAATTTAATCTCTGATACATATCTCTTTGGTCAGTATTTATTCATGACCTGCCAAAACAATGTTTTGTTCCTCAATGGTATTTCTTAGTCTCCAAAATCTATCTGAACCTTCTAATAGGAAAAAAATCTTTATAAATTTCTAAAGCAATGTCAGAGTACAAAAACATGATACTGTGGATTTCTTTGTGAAAACTGTTGCACTCTGAGAAAGAAGAAACCATTGATGCTGATTTTTTTTTCACCTGCAGGAGAGTAGTTAAGTCACCTCCTTGACCTGATTCAACTGTGAGGAGAAACAGCTAATAAAAAGTGTTATGAAGTACCATGAATATTGGAAGGTGCATGATCATCATGATTAATAATGATACATAAAGTTCAAATATTGAAATGACTCCCTGGCATCATTCCAAATCAAGAAATATAATCTCTGGTCTTGCATAGTAATGAAGAGAAACAGTGTGAGGTCCTCTTATTGTACCAGTTTAAATGAACGGAGTGATGAATATCTTTAATTATGTATGGACTGCATTCTGTAACACTATGTGAGTGTGTGTGTGTGCGTGTGTGAGTATGTGTATGTGTGTGTGTGTGAGTGTGTGTGTGTGTGAGTGTGTTAAACTAAATGCATTGAGATCTCAACAATATATTACAAGTTCAAAGAGAACCCTAACCCAAGCCTCACAAGCATTTGTGACTGAATCTAACCTTGGTATAAATGTTCATTTTGATAGGAGGATATAAGCAACGAGTAGCCCTCACTTAAGAGGCTGGCTCTGATTTCATAGATCTCACAATCTGCCATCCTCACGTTAGCCGACTGTCTGGCACCTAATGAGAAAAACAAATTGCTTTTACTTCCTACATAAGACATTTGCATTTAGAATTTTTTTTCTGCTCGTAAAAGGTTTATAACGCATCCACTCAAACCATTTTACCTGCATTTTTCACCTAAAAGGGTCTTTATGAAATCTTACAGTAAATTTAATAACCCTCTTCAATAAACATGAGCTTTTATGAGCGTGACATATCTAAATTGACTCAATGGTCTGGGAATAAAATCTGCATCAGTAATATTTTCAGAACTGTAATATGCCACATTTAAAAAAGAAGAAGGAAACACCACGAACAGAGCAGACCCTTGCACAAGGAAAAGCATTCATTTCCACCCTTAAGAAAGCCAGTGTCGGCCACATATGTGGCAGAGGATGGCCTTGTTGGACATCAGGGGGAGGAGAGGCCCTTGGGCCTGAGGGTGTTCGATGCCCCAGTGTAGGGGAATGCCAGGGCAGGAGGACGGGAGTGGGAGGGTGGGGGAGCACCCTCATAGAGGCAGGGGAGGGGGAATGAGATAGAGGGTTTCCAAAGGGGAGACCTGGAAATCGGAAAACATTTGAAATGTAAATAAAGAAAATATTCAGTGAAAGAGAGAGAGAGAGAGAGAGTGTCAGTCAAGGCCTGAACCACTCTTGGCCTGCCCTGATGTGTTTCCTAACACTCAAATGTTAGGGCCGTCATTTCCTTCCACACTCAGTGTGTATTACAGAGGCAGGCTGGGAAATGGCCTTTGGTAATCATTCACACGGGCTTCTCCGGGAAAGGGACTTCCACCCCCTGGAGCATTTCTCCACCGCAATCTCCTCCTCGGGGACTTCTGCTTGGGTGATGAAGCTGAAGGGCACCCTATTGCTCTGAGTACCTCATAGCTACTTTCACCAGGTAAACTGCCAAATTAGGCATGACATGGAGACCCTCGTTTCTGCTATTGCCAATGCGTATCCTGAAGGAGGACAGGAAAATGCTAGTGACTTTTTTTTATAGCTGCTATATAACAAGAGAATGAAATGTCAACGCCCGAGAAACTCCATTTTTCTCAGTCTGGTCCGAGATCATCTAGGGCTAAGAAGGCTGAGACTTGCCTCTCACCTTCAACTTTGTCTTGTGAGCAGGGGGTGATGGGAATTTTGGCAATGCAGAACAGTTGGCCCAGTCAAGACATCCAAGCAACGTAATCAGTGATCGTGACGCATCCATACTTGCTGAGGGCTTATGTGAGCTTCCAGATGCCAAGTCTCCCTCTGCCAACCTATGTCACCTCCCCTAATTCAACATGCTCCTGAGAAGTTGTGCAAAAACTGTTCCCTTGAGAATGTTTTTTTCAAGACAGGCTGTGTAACAGCCCTGGCTGTCCTGGAACTCACTCTGCAGACCAGGCTGGCCTCAAACTCGCCAAGATCGGCCTGTCTCTGCCTCCAGAGTGCTGGGATTAGTGTGTGCCACCACCACCACCACCAGTAGCAGCACCCGGCCCCTCATCCTTTTCTTATGCCTGGATTTCCGACAGAACCAAAGGGAGGAATGGTGCCGGCTGGTCAGAAGTTTCTTCTGCCTTGAAGGTCACAGTTTGCTTCTCAGATCGCTCAGTTATCAGGTGGGTAATCAGAAAGACTACGAAGAGAGTAGACAGAACAAGGAACCCACCCCACTGTGCTATGTCCTCTCGTGGCCCCCAGCAACGTTGTCTCCCCATCTTCAGCATCTTCGCCATATCTTCAGCCCCCACAACTCCAGGAGAAGAAACGCAGAAACTGCGCAAGCAAAGCTTCCTCCTTCCGAGTCAATTTCTCATGCACACAGCCTCATTCACTAGCCGAATGATCTAGTCAAACTGCTTGCTACCCCGACCCCAGGGTCTCTTCATCGCTCTTAACTGTCACCATGGGCACCTGAAGGGCTTTATGGCTGACGAGGTTCTCTCCTTGTACTGCCCTTACGAATGGATGGATATGCAATCAAAGCAAAGCTGGGCTCTCCCAGAATCCCTAGGAATTACCAATTTCAGGCAACAGAGAAAGTCACGGATCCTAAAGCGCCAAGACCTGGCAAGCCAGTACTTAAGCCTGGTTTTAAAACTTGTTTAGGGGCCTTTCCACAGGCCTGCTGCCTGCTTAGAAGTGGGAGGATGTCTGTTGGGACCCTGGCCAACCTGACCAGGAGCCACATCTCAGTGGCAATGAAGCCCCAATGGTCATAAAGAACCTTCCTGAGGCCAGCATCCCTGTGCCTACTGAATGTTCTATTCTCAGCAATCAATGAAGCCTACTGCTCCAAATTAGTGCATTTTAAAACGACCAAATAAAATGAATGAGGTGATGATACAGAGAAAAGAAAACATTTAAGGATAATGAGGACCCAGCACAGAGCTTCATGCTATATAGGGAGGAGAAAGGTCAGTAAATTTAGCACACGCATAATAGTCCTCTCAAATCATCTAATTAATCTTTATCCAGCCAGAATGTACTGGTTTAACCTTTTCATTCTGTACTTCTCACAATATTTACGAACTATGGCCTCTCAACAAGAATGGAAAGGATACCCGTTTCGGAAACTTGGTACTAAGCGCATCCGGGATGCGGTCCTGCAGGGAAAGCAGGGAGGGCGTGCCCTTCCTGTGCTGGGAACAATGTAGACAGTGGCTATACTCAGGAAACATAATCCAATCATTTCGAGATGCTGTCTGCCTTCCGGTGCCAGATTCTCCTGTAATTGGAAGCTGTAGGGTTTGGGGTTGAGTTTGGGCTTGAGATAACAATAATTGATCTCTTCTAAAAACAATGGAGCTGACCTCAATAAAAATCAAGCCTTGACTTGGATCCTCCCAGGGAGAGTGTAATTGGTAATTTACTTGAAAGCCTTATCCAAAGGTAATTTAATCCATAAGTGGACCACAGCTGCGGTTACTGAGAATAAAGAACATTAAAGAAGTTGGTGGGGTAGGAATTCCAAAGGAGTATTTCCAAACACATAGTTTCTCAGGATGGGTATACTAACAACCACCTCTGAGTTTTGAAAACTTTGATTTGAGAACAACATAGGAAAATAAAGCAGGGGCATCACCTATAGATACAGTCATTTTTTAAATGTTAATTTAAATTTATTTTAATTAATATGCAAAACAAATATTCATATTAATGGCATGCTGTGAGGTTTTTTCAATACACATACAGATGAGTTAAATATGTCGCGTGTATTTAATACATGTATAAAATGAGTTAAATATATTTACACAAACATTTATCTTTCACTTCATGGTGAAAGCATTCAAAAATCCTTTCCTCTCACTTTTGGAAATGTGCCCTGTAGTACTGATGGCAACAGTCACCCCCATATGGGTGGGAAGCCCAGATCACCTGTCAAACTATAACACAGTGCCCATTTTCCACCATGGATGCACGCCTTTCAATGGACCCCTGTGACTCTGAACCCCTGTGAGCCCCACTAAGGATGAACTGCACAGAGACAAAGGCATACCTTGAGATTTCCCATCTCCTCCACATCCACTGCAGATAGCACACATGGGGCCCTCCAGCTACCATCAGTCACTTTAAGCACTGTTCACGAATAGGAGGACTCTGGGAAGTCAGAGCCAGCATGGACTTGGGAGGATTAGAGAGTAACCAGATCACAGCCACTCTGCTGTCCACTCGGCACACAGACAACATTTATTAAGTGACTCCCATGACCAGACACAGTTTTAATTTATAGTTATTAAATGATTTCCAACTCCATTAAACTCCATTTAATTAATATAGCCATGCCAATCTTAGAAGTAGAGAAACTGAGGCACGGAGTTTGTATGGTTGGCCTAAGGTGATACACACAGGAATAAGAATCTGTTAAATTGTAACTTTTTCAAGACCAGAGTTGATATTTTATTCCTCTCTGTATACCAAGTTAGTCCTGTGGTTTGTTTACCCGAGCAGCTCATAATAGGGGCTCGTTGAAAACAACTAGCCTGGACTGAACGGTTTAAGGTACGAATTAGGCAGCAGAGGGAAAGGGCCCTGCTCCAAATGTAAGAAGCACCTTGCCTAATCCTGATCAGCATTGCATTTTCATTAGAGAGACTTATTTCTTAATGTATGGCACTCTACGAATGCACATGAGCTTCCATCCCTCTCCATTGATACTGCCTTTTCTTTCACAATTGGTACTAATGATAACAATTAAGCATGCTAATATCATTATAGATATATTTAGTTTTAATGCAAAAAAATGTTGATTATTTGGGTGAGGTGTTACTATGGGTGCCCAGTCAGAGTTTAAAACATAAAAGAAGAGCTACCAAGGTGACTTTAGGGCATTTGCCACCAAGCCTGCTAAAGAGTCTGCCTAGGGAACCAACATAGTGGGAAGAGAGAACCAACTCCATCAGGTTTTCCTCTGTCCTTCACACATGCACATGGGATATGTACATGCATCTACCACAGGGGAATGCTAGGGTGGTGAGGTGGGAGTGGGTGGGTGGGTGGGTGGGGGAGCAGGAGAAGGGAGGTGGGATAGGATTTTGGGGAAGGGGGAGTGGGGAAAGGGAATAACATTTGAAATGTAAATAAATTAACCAATAAAAACTTTAAAAATATATATGTTTATGAAAAACATTTTAAATTAAAAAATGAGCAAATTCAAACACACACACATACACACATACACACACACACACATACACACACACACACATACACACATACACACACACACATACACACACACACACACACACACACACACACACACACACACTATACCCTAGTACAAATCAGGGAGAACTCTGCAGGCCACATGCAGGGCAGATGAGATTCTGGAGGCCTAGCAGGGTTCAGGCATTCAACATGGAGCCAGAAACACAGGGGAATCCCCAGAGCAGTGTGATGTGGAAACTTTAGTTTATTTTGAGAGCAAAAGGGCATAGAGTGTAAATCTCAGTCTCTAACTACTATATGGAAGCCAGCAGCACTGTCTTATCTTTCTGTGGAGGACTCAGGACTTCTACTGAGAAGGAAACCCAGCGTGCGGGGATGGAGGAGATACCATGTGTGGCTCTCTGTAAATCTATAAGGTGATGACACCAAGTCTGGACAGGACACCCACACAGGGCCAAGGGGTCTAAAACATTCTGCCGAGTGCCTTGGAATAATGAACTAGCAATGAGACATGGATGTCACAAATAAATATTAGATTCCTACTGTATTAGACATTTGGCCTTTGCCCTCAACTCCTAGTATAAAGCTTCTAAAAATCCTTTGGAGTCCCCAAATTGATAAAAGAGGCTTTGTATGCTAATGAGTTATCAGAACCCCCTAGATAGGATCAAACAGATCCCCAAAAAACAAAGATATAGTGAAAGAGTTCAAACCTCCAGCCCACCAGCAGGCTTCCAGAGAGAGCCTAAAGACTGAGTTAGTACTCAGTGACAAAGGGTTTAATTAATAATGCTGATGTAACGAAACTCCTTTAAAACTCCCCCCTAAAAAACTATAGGATCAGTAAAGCACCCAGGCTAGTAAGCACATTATGAGAGAGGTGGGGGAGGTGCTGGGGAGATATGGTTCTTGAAATGTCCAAGATCCATAAAGAAGGAAAGGAAAGATGGCCAAGTCGAGACCATAGGAAGCCCCCCAGCCAGGGAAGCCTGATGTCCAGGCAGCTAGGGCTTTGTTGCTCTCCTATTTCCCAAGGCTGTTGCGCTGACCTCATTATCTCCCATGCTTGGTACTTCCCCAACTTCACATCTCTCCTCTGATTGTTCCCTGCCACATCAACACTAGCTCCCAAAACCTTTCCCAAACATCCCTCCCTCCTTCTTACAAAGCCATACACCTTTATCCATGTGGTCATGGATATTGCTTGCTCTCATTGTATTCAAAAGGTATGTGAACAAAGCTAAGATTATTATTATTATTGCCAAATAATAAGATCATACACTACACAAATAACATCATCTGCAATTCAGCAAGTCCACACATGGGGATGTTTTGGTATTACAGCTTATGTGCATGCTGAGTATTTAAATGCAGAGTAATTTAAAATAAAGAAATGGATGACTACATATTATAATTTGTCATTGTTAAAGAATGAAGGTGATTGGCTAAGTAGGTGGGACAAATGCATGCCAGGTAATATTGACAGCATGCTGGCTAATCAAACACCCAATCATCTTACCTGACATGAGTGAGAATTTGGTTAAACATTCTGATGATGTACAGAATAGCTTGCAGAGGGATTTGTTCCCAGGTAATTGGCAGGAACTGCAGCTCATTAAATTAGCTCTCATCCGACATGCCAAACGATGCTCACAGCTGATCCATTAGATCATCAGCAAGCGATTGTTTATCTCTTCCGTGAGCCCGGATGACAAATAAGCAATCTTAGCCAAAAGGGTTAAGGCCAGTGCCAATCATTATTCACACTGCAATTTAACTGATTCTCTGGCAATCAATACCATGCGTTCAAAATGCAATACAGCAGTTTTTCCACATTGTAGGACACTTATGTGAACACACTGCCAGCTTATAAACAAACAAACTACTAAATAAAGACAGGTCTCAAACGTAGTATTTATCATCTGATTTTAAAGGCGTGAGGAAATCCGTAAGCCCACAGCATTCACATAGAACAGGTACATTAGCAGCCTCCTACCCAGATTATTGCGCTAAACCATAAGAAATAATAAAAGGTGGCAGAAGAGAAATGGCTGTACCGGCTTTAATGCTTCCGCTCAACTTCTTGGATTCATCAGGAAATCTGAGCTAATGATGGATAAAGGATCTCTAAATGGCTGCATTTTGCAGCTCATTCGCGTGAACTTGGGAGTCAAGGTCTTCATTCCCTCACTTGGAGTTAAGATCTTGGGAAATCAGTCTAAGGCAGGATTTCTCAGCACCACAATGCCTTACTCAATCTGCCCTTGATGTGGCTGGGTTTTGTCTACTAATAAACACCAATTCCTTTCCTGACTTTCTCTCCTCTCACCTAAAACTTCTTCCAGTTTGGCAAGGATCTAAGCTGTTGGGAAAGCATTTCCTTAAATTGTACAGAAGACCAAAGTTATCAATAGTAGTAGGGAAAACTGCTAGAGAAGATGAGGAGTTTAAAATCTCAGAACCATGACTCAGAAACTCACCATCACCATGTCTATTGCCAGCACAGTAAGACACAGCAAGGAGACTACTGCCCAGTCTCAGACCCTGGTTTCTCACCGACTGGAGTATGCATGAGCCAATCTATTCTGTGCATCATTGGTTTCCAGGCATACTCCTCCTTCCTTCTCTATGGGAATTGTGGTCTTTAGGATACTTCACAGCTCATTTTGGTATATAGAATCCAGAGAGTAGAAATAGCCTCCTCACACCTGACCTATGCTGATAATATATATTCAGAGGAAAGAATTGGAGTTACTGCCTTCTACGCCTGATACACAACCCTGGAGATACTTCACTATGCCAGTCCTTATCTTTGCACTGGCCTCCAAACCAAGATGAACAAAATTTGGTAAAGAGGCTTAGTGTAGAGCCCATCTTAGGATCTGGTCCAGTGATCATGGTTCAAAATCCCCAGAGAAAAAAGGGTGATCTAGGTTCAAAAAAACAATATGAGTAAATAACATAGATACTATATCAGTGATTAAAATGATAAATATCATGCACAACACTGGAGAGATGGCTCAGCAGATAAAGTGCTTGCTCTGTGCAAGGATGAGGACCTTGATTCAGGTCCCCAAAACCCACAAAGAAAGCAGATCATGGCTGAAGGCACCTATAATTACAACTCTTCAAGGCAGAGAGAGGGAGAGCCCTGGGCCTCATTGCCCAGGTAGCCTAGCAAATTACTGAGCTCCATGTTCAATGAGAAATTTTGTCTCAAAAATAAGATGGAAGACACATGTTGTCAAATTTTGGCTTATACACACAGATATACCTACACACACCTGAATATACACTGACACATATACACACATACAATTGCCAGAAGAAGGAGAGGAAGAAGAAGAAGAAGAAGAAGAAGAAGAAGAAGAAGAAGAAGAAGAAGAAGAAGAACAAGAACAAGAAGAAGAACAAGAACAAGAACAAGAACAAGATAGAAGAAGGGGAAGAAGAAGAATGAAGTGGAAATTTTGGTTTCGTTAGTGACTCAGTTGTGTCATGTGATGTTTTTCTGGAAACTGTCTTATAAGAGGATGTTTTGCTGAGGCAGATAGGTGGCATTTTTCTGGAAGCTGCTTGGGAAAAGGGCATATGACATTTTGCTAGAGCAGATGCTTGAGAGAACACATGATGTTTGGAACCCAACAGATAATGGACGATGCTGTGGCATTAGTTCACCTTGTCACTCGTTGCTGGTCTTTGTTGGGCTTTGCTGACGCTGGTCTTCACTGACTACACTGTGGCATTGGTTCACCTTGTCTTCTTCACCGATCATAGTTTGTCGTGACTTCGTAGAGAAAAACTAACCAACAAACTTCTCATGATATTCCATCAGTTTCTTGCTGCTTCCTTGGACTCTAGCCAATTGGAAGAGCCTCACAGTTTCTTCTGAATCAAACTGCCATTGCTGATTCGTGAATGGTCTTTGTTAGTGGATTGAGCTACCGCTGCTGATTCATGTGAACTGAACTACTGATATCCTGACAACAAAAGTTAAAATTGTCCCTAAGAACTATTCCTAAACAGGTCCACATCCCCCTTTGCCCTATTAACCTTTCCTTTCCATTACCTTTAATTGGTGTGTAGTGGGAGGAGAAGAGAGGAACGGTGCTTGTCAAGATGTGGGTAGTTGATTCAGAATATGTTGTATATAATTCGCATTTATCAAGGATGGATGACCTGAATGTCTTTTTCTTTTAGAAAGTTAGGCACACACCCTGGATGACCCTAGAGGCTTCTACGACACTGTCCGACACTATCAGACTAAGCAGATAGTGCATAGTTAGTATTGGAAGCATTAGTAGTGAATGAGGCCAATGAGATTGGTATAAAGAGATACCAGTTCAAACAGTAGAAACTAAAAGCATTATATTTAAAAGCCCTGCAGGAGCTAGGTGTGGTGGCACATGCATTTAATCTCAGCATTCAGGAGAAAGAGGCAGGTGGATATCTGAGTTCAAAGCCAGCCTGATCTACATAGTAAGTTTTGGGTCAAACTACATAGTGAAACCCTATCTCAAATATCAATAACAACAACAATAATAATAATAATAATAATACTGAGATGATGATAATGATGATGATAAATATATGGGACTGAACAGATGGCTCAGCAGTTAAGAGTAATGACTGTTCTTCCAGAGGATCCAGGTTCAATTCCCAACACCCACATGGCAGCTCACAACTGTCTGTAACCCAGGGGACCCAACTCCCTCTTCTGGCTATCATGTAACTTTACATACCTGATTCAAAGATACAC
Organism: Tokudaia tokunoshimensis; assembly: GCA_036184795.1. Classification (NCBI taxonomy): domain Eukaryota; kingdom Metazoa; phylum Chordata; class Mammalia; order Rodentia; family Muridae; genus Tokudaia; species Tokudaia tokunoshimensis. The sequence goes on along the minus strand of BTHU01000004.1, from coordinate 48,256,446 downwards.
ATACAAACAAAACACTTATACACATAAAATACTAGTCTAATAATAAAATACATTTAGTAAAATAAAATATCTCCACACAAACACTAGGAACAGGGTTATATCTCCATAGCCCATAAAATAAAATATTTAAAACTGACCAGGACATGTGCAGTCACCCAGGGAGGCTGAAATGGGTTAAGAAAGGACAGTGTCGTAGAAGCCTCCAGGGCCATCCAGGGTGTGTGCCTAACTTTCTAAAAGAAAAAGAAATTCAGGTCATCCATCCTTGATAAATGCGGATTATACACTACATATTCTAAACCAACTACCCACACCTTCTCCTCCCATTACAGAAACCAGAGTTTTCCAAAAACATATTACCATGGCTTCAAGTTTCCCCAAGTCAAATAAGAAAAACAAAGTAAAACAATCCTCACTGAGTTCAGAGAAAAGGAAATTATCTAGAACTTTAAAGACTTAATTTCCGGGAAATGAAGAAAGCAGGTGACAGTTATCAGAAAAAGAGTCCTCTGTGGCCGAACTTTACTATTGGCCAGTGGGGAAAAGTAAAGCAGAAGGGCTTGCTTTTGTTTTTATTTTTATTTTGTCTTTAAACATATTTTTTATTATTTATCTAGGGATTTCAGATAATGCACCCCACACTCACTCCTGACTCTTCCCATCCACCCTCCCACCCTTGTGCCCCCACCCCAACCTCCCTTCTAACTCACAGACTAGAGGTTGGGGAGAAAGAAGGTTAACAGGAAAAGGGGTTTGTGGACCTGTTTAGAAGTAGTTCTTTGGGGCAATTCTACTATTCATTGTCAGGATACAGTGCAGTCCAATAGCAGACACCAAACACGAATCAGCAGCAGTGGCTCAATCCAGCAGAAACTGCAAGGCTCCACTGAATTGGCAAGAGTCAGTGGAAGCAGCAAGGACCGCAAGAATCCACGAAAGTTCCCTGGCAAGTTTCTCTCTACGATGTAAAGACCAGCGAAGACCAGTGAAGGGCTGCATAGTTGCAGTGTAAGAGCATCCTCTTGCTGTCTGTGGGGTTCCTTTTATGCTCTTTCCAAAGATCACATGCCCTCTCAAGCAGCTGCTCCAGCAAAACAACACATGACCTCTCACGTGTTTGCATCAACAAAACATCCTCCCATGGGTCTGTTTCAGTGAAATATCCTCTCACAAGACAACTTCCAGAAAAAAGCATCATGTGACACAACTGAGTTTCCAAAGAAACCAGAAATTTCCACTTCAGGGGAGGAAAGGGTTTATTTCAACTTACAGTTTGTATTCCGTCTTGTAGGAAAGCCAAGGCAGGAACAGAAGGAGAGACCATGGAGGAGTGCTTCTCAGTGACTTACTCCTCAGGCTTGATTAGACTGCTTACATACTCTTGGATCACCTACACAGGTGTGGTCCCACCCACAATGTGCTGGACCCTCCTGCAACAATCACTAATTAAGAAAATACCCTACAGGCTTCCCCACAGGCCAGTGTAGCAAGGGTTTTTTTCCTTTATTGAAGCTCCCTCTTCCCAATGACTCCAGCTTATGTCAAGTTAACATAAAACTAGCCAGCACTGTGGGTTAGTCATACAAACAGAAGCATCCTATCTGTGGAGTCTTTACAAAATGTTTAATGGGTTGTCAGCCTGTGTTAAAAGTGAGATTGGTAAGGGAATCTGCCTCTGATTATTTCCTCCTACACTTTTCCTTAACCAGACTTTGCTTAACTCTCCATTCACCCAAGAGCCTTTTGAATACAAACTGAGTTTCTTAGTAATATAGAGTACATGGACAGTGGACACAGAAATTAGTCACTTGAGTGGCTACCTCTCTTGTAAATTATTAAGTTGGAATTCTAGTTCACACACAAAATTTAAGCAGAGTCATCATAATCATTTATTAAAGCTAATGTGTGGCACTGGATATTTGACTGCTCCCCTTCTTCTTCTTCCACAACTGGACATTTGGGGGCAGTGATTGGAAATATGTGTTCCAGAGCTCATATAGAATAATGATACAATTGAACAGTCATTTAGCAGTGGTTCTCAACCTTCCTAATGGTGACCCCCAGCCAAAAAATTGTTGTGTTGCTACTTCATAACTTTGATTTTGTTACTGTTATGAATCATACTGTAAATATATGACATGCAGGATATCTGATATGTATGTGACCCCAACAAGGTCGCCACCCACAGGTTGAGAAATACCACTTTAAGAAGATTATAGGGAATGAAATATCCAAGGAAAACATCCAGTGAATTGTCGGGCTATGGGTTTTTAGACAAAGAAAGAGACTCAGATATGAAGTCAAAGAAGAAGACTATAGAGAGAGTAGACAGGATAGATTAACAAGAGGAAAACCTAGAACGTCGTCCTGTGCCAGTGCAGACAATGCTTCTGCATCAATGAAGACAATGCTCCTGCACCTTTCCTGTCAGTAAATTGTCTGGAGCTCAGACCACCAGAAGGAAAAAGCACAGAGAGGAAAATATCAGCCCAGATGTCAGGTACTTTACTGAAGTGTGTCATCTCTCACTGTTTACAAGAACTCTAAAATATAAAACCTCTTACATCTCAACAAGAAGGTGAGAATGACGGCGTTCAGAACAGCTAAGGCAGAGCCAAGGTTCACAACGAAGTCATCTGTCCAGCTTCAGTCAGCAGCCCCTCAACACAAAGAACTTCGGGTACACTGACAGAGACAAAGCAACAAACCCCAGAAGCTGAGAACCACAGCTGGGATTGTAGAGATGCAGACAAGCCTCCCTGTGGAGCTACATGGACACTGGAGGTTTCTTTTTGCTGTCAAGCAAACCACGGTGACCATCTCAAATAAACTATGTTTTCACCAGTTATCACAAAATGTGAACATCCTTGAGCTAAGACAACATATTTAAAAAAAAAAAGGTCAGGAGTTTAAATCTGTAAATAGTAAATCACTGAACATTAATCCACAAACACCAGTGAAAAGGAATATATAGTTAGCAATGGGTAAATATAATTACCTTTCTGTAAAGCACCAATAGGTTGGGATAGAAAAATAACCAGAATCTATTAAAAAGTTTATCAACAAGAAATAGAAACAAAACTAAAAGAATGTTGTATCAATTCCTTGAATTCATACAAAATTTAATATTTTGATCATATTTATCCACAATTTCTCCCTCTCTTCCTCTCAGATCTGCTCCCACATCTTTAGCCCCCCCTTTTTAATAACCCATCCACTCTAATTTGCTATCCATATACTTCCAGGTGTGAGGTCATACACTGGAGCATGTCTGACCCACTAGGAACTACACTCTTAAGAAACTCAGACTCTCTTCCCCAGAAGCCATCAACTATCCATAGCTCCTGAGCTAAGGATCCCCTATCTCCAAATTTTTTTTTAAAAAATCAACGTATATATATATATATAATTTTGCAATCTTAAATGAGCAGTCGGTGTCCTATGTTATTGTGATATACCATGTCTATTAGGGACTTATGGAGATCCATTTAAGGTTTTTAAGAAGACTAGAGGAGCTGGGGAGGAAATTGAGTACAACACTTGCTGAACAAGTACTAGGACCTGAGCTCAAGCTTCAGAACCCATGCAAAAAAAGTCAGAGATGAAGGCCACATCTGAACTCTTAGTACTGAGGAGGCAGAGACAAGAAGAGCCTGAGACCTCTTGGCTTGCTGAACTAGCCTACTTAGTGAACTCCAGACCAGTGAGAGAGCCTGTCCCCGCAAAAAACAAGATAGGTGATACCTGAGGTTGACCTCTGGCCTCCATATACATACATGTGTACCCATGTGAGCATATACACTCAGGGAGAAATATAGAGATGCCTCAGGAGCTAAATTTTTGCAGTAGGATAAAGTACGAATTAAAATAAAGAAAAATAAAACCAAGTATGGTGTGCACACCTTTAATCCCAGCACTCTAGAGGCAGAGATAGGAGGACAGCTGTGAGTTTCAGCCCAGCCTAGATAGTGAGTTACAAGTATCCAGGACTACATAGGGAAAGCCTCTCCGAAGAGAGAGAGAAGAGGGGGGGAGGGGATGGGGAGGTGGGGAGGGAAGAGCCAGAGCAACAGAAAACAGGAGAGCAACAGAGGCAGGAGGAGGCAAGCAGCCCCTTTTATGGTGAGTCAGGCATACCTGGCTATTGCCAGGTAACTGTGGGGCGGAGCTTAGGCAGAGTGCTAACAATGACTCCTTTCTATGTGACCACTGATGAAGCCTAAAGTCCACAGTGAAGATGACCATTTGAATCTCTTCTGTTCACCTAGCTCCATTAATCCCATCTGAATGCAGAAGAGGAAAGAAGAAATAAAGATAGATGTAAATTAGACCCACAGATCTGTCCATTGCCAGCTAACAAAAATTAATGAGTTTACAATGAAAATCATAATACAGGCAAACAATATGAAACCTTTACTTAAGATCAAATAAGTTAATCAGAGCTCTCCTGATTATCTGATTATTTCTGCTACAACTGATTCAATACATCTGCAAATAGTCTGATCATAAAATATTTATTATACACTCACAGAACCCTTATTATGGACTGTTTTGAATAGACTGTCAATAAAGTGATTACAATGTGATAAAGAATTCTTTTTTTAAAAAAATAGAATTATAGATTAGTTGAAAGGGTAAATTGTTAGATGAAGAAATGACAGAGAAAATAAGTGTATAGAAACCAGACATTTTAAAATATTTGGAGTTACAAATGACTCATGATCTTAAAAAGAAACCTTTCTCCATCCCTATCACAACATGTGTCCTGACAGAAGTGGCCATACCATACCCACTACCAGCTCTCAAGCTCATACCTAACCGGTACACTGAGATTTTAGCCTCTTATATTGTTCTTTACCACCATAAATCAGGGCTTCTTATAGGAGAGATGGCACCAAGGGTGAGAGACAAAGATCAGAGTAGGCTCAGAACATCCTTTTGCTGACTATAAAGAGTCCTTGGATCAGAAAGGTTAAAGGAGATAGCCTTGAAAGGCCTGCCTGACACAGACACTCTTGTAGGCCATTGGCTGGTCTTTAAAGAGCAGTAATGGAGAGAGGATGAATCTTGCAGGTGGAGGCACCTGTCAATCTCTAGACATCATCTAAACAGGCCTAGCGCCTGCCCAAGAGTCCAGAAAATCCAAGAGACACAGAAACCAAAGACACAAGATTCACAGAAAAGGGTTAAATATAATATATACTCAGATGGAAACAGCAGCTCCAGCAGCCCTGACAAACTTGGAGCACCACAGTCATAAGGTAATTTTTTTTCTTTTGTTCTTCCCTATGCTGGAAGGGAGGATAAGGACAAACCATATCCTGACATCCTTGATCCAACCTGTTCAAGTCCCAATCTATTCCATACAGAGGCGTGAAGAATGTTACACGGAGATCAGGGGCCCAAGGAGCTACCTCAGTCCATAAAACACCAGACAAATGTAATGACCAGAGTTCAGGTTCCAGAACCAACATAAAAGAAAATCAGGCATGGAAGTGACATTTGCAATCCCAGCTCTGAAGAGGCAGAGACTGGAAGATTCCCCAAAGCTCACTACTTGCCAGTCTAGCCTAATCACAGACTTCAGGTCCCAGCGAGAGACCTTGTCTCGAAAACTGAACTGAATGGTGGCCCTACTTTTTTTTTTCCTTGTTGTGATAAAACACTGACCAAAAAACAACTTGAGTGTAGAAAAGGATTTGTTTGGGCTTACACAGTCCATCATTGACAGAAGCCAAGGCAAGAACTCAATAACTGGAGAACAGAGACCGTGGAGAAGCTTCCTGGCTTGCTTAGCCACCTTACTCATACAGCCCAAGGCCTGCCTGCCCAGAGATGGAACCGCCCACAGGCCAATCTGATGAACTCAAGTCCTCAACTGACATTTCCTTTTCCTAAATATGTCTAGGTCTATGTCAAGTTGTCATAAACTAAGCATGACAATGGCCAAAGAGATTAGCCATTGGCTTCTACAGGCAGGTGTACACACGTGCAAACACAAACACTCACATGCACACACACACATGCACACATTGACTAAAGGGTTAAGACTGACTAAGAGCTGTTATCAAGGCAGGAGAACACAGAGGCGCATCCCTCATCCTAGGACTAGAGAAGCAGAGGCTGGAGAATTCCAAGTCCAGGCCAACCCGGACTAGACAGGGAGTTTGAAATACAGCAAAACCTTATCCCAAAACTAGCAGAGAAAAGCAAATACAGATAGTAAAGAGATTTCTTCCCCCAGCCTACTCCACTCCACACAAACCTTGGACACTATAAAATACAGAGCTTTTAAATACAGCTGTTCTTAGGCACCTCTTGTTTAGTGAGGTTGGATCTGCTTTCCTGTACTATTTGATGTAGGTTATGTACTGCAAAAACCACACGCTATTTAAAAAAAAACACTTATGAAGCATCTTTATCTAAATTTAATGCAATAAGCAAAAATTAAATACACACAGAAATTTAACTTGTAGAATCTCTCCGGAAACCGACCAACTTGAAATCTCTGCTTTGCGTATGCCCCTTAATGGTATAGATCCCGGCGCCCGGCTCTGTTTAAACATCCCAAAGTTCACAAGTCCATAACGCTGCCATTAGCTGCCTACTATGCCACTTGTTCCTTCCTTCCCAGGCATTTTGAGCTTTGGGAAGCCATAAATGATATAAATCAACCTGTATAATTAATGCACATTTTCATAGAAATTAAATGCATAATTTTGATTTTTCTCCCCCAAACAGATTCATTTTATAAACTTTTTTGATATATATATTTATGTATATATATTTCTGTATATATATATATTCAAAATACATGTTGATATCAAGGTAGTGTTTTTAAATTTAGAAGTATAAATTTATCCTTGGATGAAAAAAAAATTACCCTAGACTCTATATATTGTAAATACAATTAATACATATACTTTGACTACTCTGTTTACGAAAAACATGGAATGTCTTTGGGGAAAAGGAGATAAATGATTGAAATGTGGATGGAGAGAGAAGGTTCGGAGAATGAAGCCTGCCAGCTGAGTCGTGTCCCTTTCCCTGTGATGGAATTGTCAGCAGGAGAGAGCCTGGAGAGCTGAGCGTGGGTTCTAAGCACGCCTGTCACAGCTTGCAAACCTGAGCAAACCACATACCTACCCCAAGCTTGGTCTCCTTCCGGGTCAAGTAGCCAATTTCATAGTGCTCCTATACAGACCAGTGGAGCACCCATGAGCCAGAACTGTAAGAAAGTGTTATCATACTCACAACATCTAACGATCTCCAGCTAATTTCTTCCCCTCCTATCTCTGAAGACGTAGAAACTTAAACTTGGATGATGTCACATTGGTGTCAGCCAATGTGCTTACTGCTTCTTCACATGTACCACGTCGTGTATTTATGACAACACTTGTGTTGTTCCCATTTTAAAGGTGACAGATTCAAAAGTCAGAAAGGGGAGTAGCTGATCCACGGTCAGCCATCTGTAATCAATGAGCCAGGATTGAACTGGTCTCTCTCTAGAGCTGATGTTCTACACTTTGATGAAACAGTGAATTCTAAACCCGGGAACGACGCGGCCTCCTCCGTACACAGTCCACCCTTGGAGGCACTACTACCGCTAGCAGTGAGTGCTGTGTGTCCAAAAAAAGTTGCATGCAACTAACAAATCCAAAAGAGTGGTTTCTCACTGACCATTCACTGCAGGTTGCTTCTACCAGAATACAATGCTTTTGTTAAATACTTCATATTAATGACAAGTTCCTGAAGAACGTATACATGTACAACTGAAGGGAAATTATCATGGTGCTTGCCTTCACATTACTAATAAAAGTAAAATTGGAGAGATGAGATAGAATAGCTTTTGGGGGACACCTGCTGGCCCCACAGCCTTAGATTAGAGGCTTTTCTATGGCTCCCTCAGTCTCAGCAGCCTGTATTTCACATTTGAAGACAACTACTGGTGAGAAATCAATGCTTCTACCTCAGGGAGGCGAAATGATAAGCTAGAAGAGAAGAGGAAGAGCCATCTCTCTTCCTTGTCCTCAGTGACTGGGTTCAGCGATAGACTCTGCACATGAAACACACTGAGGAAAATGTTCATTGCAGAACCCAGATGCCAAAGTGGAGAAGAGACGGAGAGCTTCCAGCCGCTGCATCTGGCTTTTTGGCATGCTCTCTGCACTGGGCTGCTAATCCTCCCCCATCTGCATTTCTGTGGCTTTGCCAGGTACCTGCTAACTAAATTTCAGCTGCTCTGATGACACACAGCTTGCCACGTATGTAAAGTTACCGCCGTGGTATCTGTTTTCAAACTTCTGTGAACCATTCTAAAGAAATCCATATCAAGACGCTTTCAGCTACCAAGACAAAAGAAGAAAAGAAGAAGAAATCCTCTATCTTGGACCCCTTGCAGCTAAAGCTTCCTGATCACATGCACATTTAATGATTTTGAAAATCAGGGGAAAATCCGCTGATTTTTCCTAAGTAAGCATGCTTTTCCTGTACATGAGGGCAGGGTTCAAAGGGTTAATCCCAAGGTTGTATAGTTAGGGAAACCCTAAGTAAACTTAACCTATAAGGAAGTGTTTTTTTTAAAACCCTCACCTTTAGCAGAGCCTTTTTGCACATCTGAAAAGTAAGATACCTTTCATGGGTTTCCCTTTCCACGTTTTTATAATATACCTTTCAGCAAAAGCTTTTACAATGATATTAAACATTAACTCTAGATGGGTTAATCCCAAGACACGGCAGCAGCCTTAAGGTTAATAGTCCTTTTAATTAAAGGATAAGTCAGTTATTGAACACAGAAGCTAATCACAAAAGGATTACCAGTGAAAATGAACATAGTCTATGCAATTAGTCTGATAATTAAGTCTTAAGTACTGGACAGAGATCAAAGTGCCTGTAATACGCAATAAAGTTCCAAGAGTTGTAAGGATATTCAAAATGTTAGCTTGTGCTTTATTGCACCTTTCATTTATCATGTACCCATGATAGCAGCAAACACGTTTCCCCCATGGATGTCAGCATGGATAACTGCAACAGCTGTTACTACATAAGCCTGGTGTTCCTCACAATATGATTACTCTGTCAACGACGGCCGTAAAAGGTGGCATCTGCATTCATCAAACAGAGTTATCAATAAATGTAAAGCCATACAACAATTAGAGATCTCAAAGGAAGAACAAATCTAAATAGAAAAAAATGCCAACCACACTCTTTAATTACTAAAATTGTTAATCAATAAAATGTGCTCATAACTTTTAATTAAATTTTGATTTGAACTGGATGTTTGGAGAATCAGATTCTTTGTTTTCATTACACTTAACAGTTGCATTAGAAAAATCCTGGTGGCGGCTGCCTGGCTGGTCCCTGGGGAACACTTTCTATCTGTAATTGCATATTCTCACCTACAGAGGGTGTTAAGAATCCTTGTAAAGAAAAAGAGAACAAGGAGACATCTCACAGTAGCGATTATTACAGAGCAAATTACTAGGTAGAGCAATCCAGGAGCTGTCGAGAAAGGTTAGCAAAAAGGAGTGTGAAGAAATCAACCATTCAGCAATTCATCATGGGCCAAAATCAGCTCTGAAGTTAAACCAAAGGAAAGGAAGGGTATTGGTTTTCTGAAGTCAAGACTCCCTGTGTTTATAGCAACAAATAAAGATTCTAAGAAGTTACCGGTGATGGATAAGAAGATGCGGTGACAAAGGAAAAATCAATTACTTTAATCATACAGATGACGCTCAGGCACGATAAGATGAAAATAACTAGATATAATTCCCAAACTGCTTCTGTATACAATGTTATTTATGTACATTGATAAGAAACTGAATGATTCACAAATCCTGCCCCAGAAGTTGGCTGAAAACCCCATACAAAAGTCTCAGTCCCTTCAGGTTGAATGTATACTTCCCTGTTACATTTCGAAACTGTCTCTTTTTTGGTTTGTGGAAAAAGAAAACAGATCTTGACTTTCTCACCTGGCTTTCCTCTAGGCTGTCACCCTCATCTCCTACTGCTTACTGCACTACTGAAGTATCTGGAAAGCTGTCCATTTGTATTTTTTTTGAGGGTTGACAGGTGAAGAATGTATTTAAAGATTCGTTCTAAGGCTTTCTGTAAACTTACATTGATTTCCTAGATTCCTATCTGAGTTAAGGGTGTGAATGGGAGTCAGCCACCCTCTCAGAGTCACAGCAAGGGCCACTGATGGGTCTCAGGGCATGTAACTCCAGCATTCTGACCTTGACATTTGAAAGAGAAGCAGGAGCAGGATGTCTCTCTGCCCTTCCCCCCTGAAGCAGGATGCAAAAGCATTCACCGACCCTCAGAAATGGTACCCATGATGCTCACTTCATAGATTCTGTACCCACAACAAAGGAGGTCAGTTTGAAGTGTATTGCATGAGATCCTACCTCTTTGTCCAATACTTTTGCATGACTACCACCACCCCCCCTTGTTGAATTTAGCTTTAAAATGCAGAGGTTTCCCTGTTTCTATGTTTTGTTCCCAAGGGCTCTTGGACCACATAAAACTTGTATTTAGCGTGTATGCTTTTCTCCTGTTAATCTGTCTTTCATTAAATAAGCCAATGCTGTGAACTGGGTGCTGAGTGACGGGAAGATATTACTTTCTCCCTCCTATATAGCAATCTCTCAAATTCATAGCCCATAGCAGATAAAACATAGCTCACGTGTGTTTTGCTCCTCTCAAGGAAAGTTACTGTTCATCAGAACATGGCTTGGGGAATTGGCTAAGGAATGGGCTATATTTCACCGAGAGGTCCCCCTTCTACTTCCTTTAAGTTCTTGGAAACAATGACTACTCCCCTGAGATCAGGATCAGATCTTGGGGAAATGACAGTTCCTTATAGTTAAGTAATGAATAACAGATGCCAGAAACTATTTTGAATTCCTTACAGATATTAATTCATTTAAACTGTATATAACCCATAGGAACTAACTTTTGTTTTCACCCTAAGGAGGTTAGACTCTTCCTCTATGTCATATTGCTGCCAAAGCTGAGCTATGAACCCCACTTACCTGACCTCAGAGTCGGTGGCCTTTACTTCTCTTCTGCTTTTAAAACAAGACATCAACAAGAACAAAACAGCATTTATTTGCCATCTATTTAGTATAGGTCTTTTATTTGACGTTTTATTTCTTCTTGCATAATTCTGCAGATGGGTCTTACAGGTGGAAAGATTAAAGGAAAAATGAAGACTTAATGGAAGGAACTGAACCTGCTCCATGAATAGGTCAACTCAGTGAAGAGGTATGCCTGGAGTCAAATGTCATTTTGTATAGTTCAAAAAATTATTTCCTGTAATCGAGGTAAAACCTGATCACTGGATTTCCATTCCACCAGCCAGCAAGGATGGCTGAGAGTATACAAAAGGAAGAGCCAGAGAAACTACGTGCGTGTGCTGTATATTATTTCTTTACTTTTGGTAAAGAAGTACATTTTGGCTCCAAGACAAAAATATTATCAAGGTTTAGAAGATTTTCTAAGCAGTAAGTTTGTTACTAAATGGTGTTCAAATATTCTAAGGCTTTTGAAAAAGGACGTTCCACACTGATATCTTTGTCTGTAGGGGAATCTGGCATGGTAGATGGAAGAGAGATGTAATGACATAATCGCTTACACAGGGAGGTCCTCAGACACAGTAAGATCAGGGATTTGTCATTCCCCTCAGAAATGAATATTGGGTTTGTGACATCTGTGCTGGAATTTGCTCCTCCATACCAGAATAGGAAATGACATTTAAATCAACACCCAGAAAGAAAGATGGTGTCTGGATAGGATGCTGAGTTTCTTCCCCTCTGTGTTACTGCTGTGTGAGGAGATGGGAACCACAGTCCTTCAGAAGACACAAGGGTCATGAGCCACCTTCTACCTTTCAATAACGATATTTCTCTGCGCCTTTTGACATTCAGCGTTTATCCTTTTCATGCTTTTCACTCCTATTATTCTCCAGGGTTGTTGGCTCTTTACCTTCACATAGTTAAGGGTTCAGGTTGGAAACCCTCCCACCTGCTTCACCAACTACAGATTCCAAATGTCACAGCAGGACCTATTCTTTTTTCCCATTGCTTACTTAGTATGACCCATTTTGTTACAGACATAGCAAAGGCATCAGTGGAAACGGTACATAGTCATGAAATCATTAAGTATTTTGTTCATACCTATAAACAAAGCACAAGTAATTCCAAGCACTTTAATCTCCTTCATTGCATACAAATGGTAGTCACACTTGAACGTCAAAGATGTTTCAAATCTTAAATGATATGTGATATGTGAAAAAAAAAACATTGCAGCCCCAGAGTGTTATTCAATTTCTGTGTTTTGAGATGATTGAAAATGAACCTGATTGAAATATGAAAGTCGTATTTTTTTTTAAACTTTCATTTCGCAAAGGTTAATTGACAAGCAGTTTGAGCAGAGGGAATGAGCTTCAAGTAAGTTTCCAATTACCAGAATATGGACTTGGGAGAACGTGTAAAATATATAAATCTTGAAATGCTAAGAGGATTTGCATTTGCTAGATGGAGGAGAAAGCAACACACACTTGAAGACATTATGAGTCACTTTATAAAGCTATAACTATCTATATAAAGGAAAATAAATATCTTGACTTTAATTTCGGGAATAGAGTGTACAAAGTCTTTCTGTAAGAACCATCCATGACTCGTACGGCAAAGTTCTTTTTCTACTAATAAAAGAAAAACTGCACATGGTTACCGTTGCATGGTCGCATGAATCTCTACATATTCACATATAGACAGAGATATGCAAATACACTACCAAATAGATTAGCAAAATGCAAGTGGTATGCAGTTTGTAGAAGAGTCTATCTTGCTGTAATTTTAAAATTTCTCAATCCATCAGTTAAATGTGGATTCAGGGCACAGACTCATATTTCCTTGACAAATAAATTATGTCTCACATCAAAGACCACACAGATTCCTACTTAACAAAACAGGAGAATGTCCGAATAGACCATAAATGTGAAATATGCAAGAGAACAAAATGAGACAGCCGATAAAAATAAAAGATTTGTTAGTCTGCTCAAAACCATCTACAAAATGGTACTGCTGACAATTAGAAGAGGTGATTAAAGAAATATTCTTTTAAACTGATGCTAATTTTTTTCCATGAGAAATGAGCTGGGGTAATAATGTGAAATGGTAACAAATTGCTATGCATAAAAAGTTTGTAAGTGGGCAACACAGATGCATATGGGGTTTGTTGTTGTTTGATTACTGAAACATAACATGGAAAAAATAAAAAAGAAATTCGAGAAGTCTTTAAGAAATAAGACAGGTACCAAATTATTGCCTAGCTGTAAATCCATGGGTCAATACTATTTGTCATTTCCATTTGGCTTTCCCACCCCCATTCCAAGTAATTTATAGGAATTAATTCTCATTTATAGTAATGTTTCCTAGTCTGTTATAATTTTTTTTCCTAAAAAGATGCACTGGAAAATACAGTGGCCCTGTGTAACAACCACTATTAAAGGCATTAATTGGCTTAATGATTTAGGTAAATTCATTTGTTAGTAGACTTTAGATTAATACCATCCATTTTATGTTAATTTATTTTATGTGTGTGAGTGTTTTGCCTGCATGTATACATATGTAGCATGTGTGTGCCTAGAGTCCCCGTGGAGACCAGAGGAGGATGTGGGATGTCATAGAACTGGAGTTACAGGCTTTTATGGGTACTGGGAATATCCATCAGTACTCTTAACCACTGAGGCATCTTCCTAGTCCCCTCTAATACTGTCTTTAAATGCAATACAATACAACAAATTATAGCATAAAGAAAATTATGCAATTTTTTCTGTAAAATTCCTTTAAATTGCGTTATTTTCTTAAATAGATCAGAAGCCAGTTTAACAGTTCAGCCAGAAAAGGCAGGGAAGTTGCCTGACATAACTTCTAGCCCAGTACGGGCTCTTAGAAAATGAAGGCTCTATATAATTGAGTTATAAAAGCTGACCAGGTGCTTGTCTGTCCTTACTTCATCATGCGTGTTGGCAATTCCTCTAGGCTCCACCCAGCAGCTACCTAGCAACAGCTGGCATCTTTGCCCAACAGTATGAGCTAGAGCCAGGCATATAAGAAGTCTCTCTCTCTCTCTCTCTCTCTCTCTCTCTCTCTCTCTCTCTCTCTCTCTCTCTCTCTCTCTCTCCCATGCTTCCCCAGCTGGCTCTTCCTCTCTTCCCCTCTCTCTTTCTTCTCTCTCTCTGTCCTTCTCTGTCCCTGCCCACCACCACCACCTTTCTTTGCCTGCCTCTACCTCTCTCTATTCCATGTCCCCTTCCCATCCCCCAATAAATTTCCTTTTATACTACGCCTGTTGTAGGGCTGATTTTTCAACACCTCTGCATGGGCCCACCAAGATGCTCCCTCCGGCTACATTATACCGCCATTTTATAAAACACAACAATGGGCATCATTAGCTTTCTCAGGTTGCCATAACAAAATACCACATGCTGAGCAGTTTACAAAGCAAAAAGAAGACCGCTTCTTTTTTAAATATATTTTTTCCCAGTGCTAGAGGCTTGAGGTCCAAGATCAAAGTGCTGGTTTCACATAAGGCTCCTCTCCTCTGCTCACGGGTGGCTCTCCTCTCTGATGACTGTGTGTGTATCCAAACCTTCTCTTTGTATAACGAGTCAAATTAGATGGGAGTGGGGTGCCAGGAAGATGGTGACTCCGTGGAAAAAGCACTTGCCCTCGAGTGTGAGCCAGAGTTCTGGCCCTCAGAACCTACATAAAAGCCTGGAAGATGGGGGCTCTCTGTAATCCCAGAACTCAGGAGGCAAAGACAGAGTATTCCCCAGGGCAAAATGGCTAGATTGATTAATCATAATTGGCTGGAGGGTCCTGGATTCAGCAAGAGGCCCATCTTTAATAAATAAAACAGAGCATGATAGAAGAAAACATGCAAGATCGACTTCAGTCCTCAAAGAGCATGCTCATACATGAACACGGACACACACTGCATAGGTACTGTTTGTGGGGATGGGGTGGTGTGGGTGTTGGACTGGAGAGACTCATCACTCACTCACTCACTCACCTCTTTAAAGTCCCTAAACCCACACATACACACTCTGAGACCTGAGGAGTTGGAATTTCAGCCCAGTAATTAGGAAAGTAATTAGGAAATGCAGTTCCTTATAGAGCAGTAGTTCTAAACTGTAGATACTCCTTGGGATGAGGTTGGTATCTGCATCTCTGCACTTCTCTGCACCAACACCCAAACTTCTTTGCCCCAAGTCACCCTTACCTGAATTGAACTCCGTGCACTGAAGGGGTGTGCTGCACCCACAGAGAAAGTAGTGACCTCAAAACACCCTCTGGTTAATGGCATAATGGGCGGGGGAGGGGGCAACCAATAGGAAGTTTCGCGACCTGAGCCACACAGAAAAAGATTCCATCATCCAGGCGCTGTTCTACTTTTGCTCTCTGTTCCATTCTTTGGAGTGAAGGAAATCAAGTCCTGGAGTGGGGGAGAGCTGGGGTCAAGGTCAGGTAGAAAACGGGAAAGAGGAGATCAGGAGGGTGCTCTCCAGTTAAAGGGACCTGAAGAGACTTACAACACTTGTCTCAGTATCAGCAAGGTGTTGTTTTACCCTTGTTTGCTCCTGTTTGGCTGTACTCTAGAAGACTGTGAACATGCTCATCAGGAAAGGGTCCCCTCTTCCGCAAAAAGATAACAGTGTCCAGAAGGACTGGGAATCCTGGTTACGGAATTAGGCACAGCACGAACTTGGAAAGGAACGAAGCAAACAACCCTTCCCCTGGGCTGTTTTTCTCCTTTCCCAGTTACAAGAGGAGGGCTCGCATATGTGTGTCTGTGTAATTCAAGCCTTGGCGTAGTACCTTTCTACAGGGCCCTGCACTGGGTTCGATAAATGGATGTTGTCAATGACAACACCATTGTGCAGTCACATTTGTTTCTTCAGCCGGATGCACGGTATCTGCATAGTTCCATTGTTCGTTGGGGCTCTTCCCTTCTTAAAATGACGGATCGCCCGGTAATAAGAAGGCTTTGGCCTTTATCACCGCCCATCGCACCTCCTTCGGTTTTCCTTTCACTGTCAGTGCAAGCGGCAGAGGATCCGTCTCTCGTTGACTTTGTGGTACCCAGAAGCTCCCAGGCATTCTGGTTTTAAAATATCAGAAGCTCTCTGATTGTAATCATTGGGGTTTGTCCGTTGGAGGAGGTACGGATTGTGTTTTAATTGTTCAGAAACAACAGTAGCCTGATTAGCCTTAGCCAAGAGAGGCTCCCCTGAGCAAAGATGAGCCAGCTGGTGAGAATGAAGGCGCAAACTCAGCAATAAAACCAGGGGGCGGCCTGCCGGACGGGTTATCGTCTTCTTCTTCTTTGCCTAACTGTGGAGCTAATCTCCAAATGCAGAAGTCGAAAACAAATAAATAAATTAAGCACCTAGACTAATGTTTTAGCAAATAATCATCATCAATAAATAATCAATAATCAATAAATACTCATCACAAGCTGCAAGCTTGATCCCTCGTCTCTGTATGTAGCACCTGCTGCTGTGACACTCACTATGATACACATTCACTGCATCCACAGATCAAAGCCCGGAGGCCAACAGCCCCTGGAAGAAGAGACAGTGGCAAACAAAACCCCGGGTTTTCATTTTCCACATAATCACAAAGTGCGACGGAAATGCTGTGATAGAGTCAGATACCATACTCAGGGTGCAGCGGCAGACACCACAGCTCAGGGACAAACCTCACTGAGGACATGTGACCTGCACAATTTCAGTTTCCAAAGGACACCTGTGATGTTTAGGCCCAAATTAGAAATCTGAGTTAACAATTTTGTCATTTTTTTTCCTGAATTGTATAACAATTATAACGTATGTGCCATTTACCTTACTTAAAGCCTTGACTTTGTCCCCTGGGCTTTCTGGCTAGCTACACCAGTGGCTGTGGTGCCACCAGATATCTTGAACAAGCAATAGCACAACTGTCTTCCCCAGACTTGGTTGAGCTGTAAAAATGTAAGAGCACTCCATCTGGACCTTTTCCTAGCCCCACAGACAGAACAACAGCACCCTACAAGGGGTATGGGGGAAGGAGCCCTAAAACTAGATCTAAGAGATCAGGGTCCTACTGCCTGATTGCCATTTGGAATTTATTTCATTAGCAGATGAGGGAAGGTCACTATAGCACTGCCACCACTGGGGACTTTGGGCATCTAGTAAGCAAAATCACCCACAAGAAAGCATTGACTAAGTAGCTGTTCTACCTGTCTCCCTCCTCAGATGCCTCTTCAGACTGGGGTGAGCGGGGAAGCTCTTGGATCCTCACTTTGTATGTAATAGTTATATTTTACCTTACCCGAATTTAAATACTTGAAAGAGGCTTTGGCTACTTTATTTATCAACGTGTTCTGAGGCTTATAGTCGGAAAGTTCAGGGATATGACTATGCAGTCCATAAGCCATGGATATTTGGAAATATTTAGTTATCAAGGATGCAAATTTTTATTCTAACACCAATGAGGCCTTATGATTTTTCTTCATTAAAAACAGAGTTGCATGTAATCTTTGTGGGATAAAGAATGTAGATAAAATTAAATATGATTGTTGACAATGAATATTTTATACACATCTTAATTTACCCTGACAAAGTAAGTTTTGACTCTTTTACGGGTATTTTGCTAAGAAATTTGGAAGGTAGGTTCTTTTATTCCCAACAGTTTCTCTAAAGACTTTTCCAAGGTCACCTAAAAGAAAAACATAAATATCCATTCTTCATCCGAAATAAGTTCAAACCTTTTATTTTAATCTTGGCTTTTTCCACTTGGAATGAAAAAGAAATGATGGGCTTTTTAAAAATCCCTCCAGGCCCAGATAGTTTCTTAACTTACAATAAGCTGAGAACATGTACAGAGCTTTTATGCTGCTCACCAACCCCCTTCTCCCCCCACCCCGCCCCCAATAAGCCAAGTAACTAACACTGCGTTGCCAGTTCCATTTCCTCTGCTGAACTGTCCAGGTGGGCTCTGCATCAGGGCTTGTCACCTCAACATCTCAAAACAGGAAGTACAAGCAGGAAGCATCCCTCCTCCCTCTGGTTCCATCCATCAACAGTGGTTGCAAAGCACACTGTGTTTGCTGTGTTATCAAGGGCTCTGCTCAAGGAAAGGGCTATGCTTGCTCTGTTCGTTATCTCCATACCTGACTTGCCTTCTCAAACATGTTCAGTAAATTGCAGGTGAATAAGTAGTTCCCTGCCCAGTCCTCTTATGTTCACAGTCCATAGCAGGGAAACTGATGGATACACCGTTCCCAGTTTCAGGTTGTGCGATTGGTTTGAAGCAGAAAAGAGCACAAACCCAGATCTTTTTATTTAAATGCAGTGGGCATTTCAGCCATTAAGTTGAACCTGGAACCAAAATCTATAAATAAAATGTGTTGAATGCACGCTGTAGCTCATGATGCCTAATTTATATACTTTTTACGAAGATGTTGTCCTTAATACTATAAGAGTAATGAATTATTATCCTAGCTCATGGAGATGTTTAGCACGAAACTGCAGTGATTCAGAGCACAGTGGATTCAACGTCCAGGTCAGGTAGCAGCTGTGTGGCCCTGATGAGTTTCTCTGTGCAAGCCTCAGGTTCACCTCTATAAAATGAACACAGTGATGTCTACCTCCTTGAGGTTGCAAGGACCAAGAAAAGCAAAAGATATAGAACGCACAGTTCAAGGTCTGCCCATGGGAACCCATGTAACAATAATTTAAACTGTTGTGCAGGGATCTGTTGAATCAATAGAAAAAACATGCTATAAAAACATATTTAAGTATGCATGTATGCATATGTTTTTTTC
Source organism: Tokudaia tokunoshimensis (assembly GCA_036184795.1). Taxonomy (NCBI): domain Eukaryota; kingdom Metazoa; phylum Chordata; class Mammalia; order Rodentia; family Muridae; genus Tokudaia; species Tokudaia tokunoshimensis. The sequence goes on along the minus strand of BTHU01000004.1, from coordinate 48,237,573 downwards.
TAAGCATAATTAAATAGATTTACATGTATATTTTAACATATATATGTTATATGTTTAGCATATATGTCACAGAGGGGAATATATATCATACAGAGTTATGTATTTAACATAGGTATTATATTATACATATATTATACAGAGGGGAAATCTAGGGAAAATGCACAACAAAATATTAAAAAGAACGACTCTGGAAAGCAGTATTTTGTTTCAATCTATATTCAAATACATTTTCTTCAATAAGTATGAATGATAATTTGTGTAAAACAGATTCATATTTTAACATAATTATTGACTCCTATCCATCTGTGTAAAATCTCATGCCTCTGGGGAAAATCCTAAAACCACTTCAGTGTGAGCTACTGAGTCAAATTTATACCATATTTTCCCCAAAAATCATTGCTGTGATTTTCATTTTTAATCCGTTAACTTTTGCATTTACTTATTCTACTGAACATTTGCCATGTGATTGACACTGTCCTTGGTGCTTTATACATATTCACACTCGCCTACGGAAGAATGCTAACGTCCTATATGAGGAGGAATGAGCGAACCGTGGAGATAGGAGATGCCTACAATGGTTTTAAAGCTACTTTTATCAGGGAAAAGCAGACCAATGACACCACAGGGCAGGTAGAAAGTTCTCAGAACTTGTTTTAGTCATATGCTCACAACAGCCACCAAAACAACTAACATGAGTTATATTCTGAAAATGCTAAACCTTTTTTCTAAACAATGTGGATGTGGTTTTATAAAGCACAATTTTACAAAGAAATCACCAAAATCTATATAAGCTACATAGCAATCTCCTCTCCTGCAATATTCTTTCCTTTTTCACTGAAACTATCCATCGGGGCATGTCAGGGAGCTTCTAGTGTGTGTCCTCAAAGGTAATGTTACAAGATTGAGAAGTCTTCCTCATTATCTCCCCCTTCACACTCTTCTCTGCACACAAGAGCCTGTGAAGCCAGCAGGCAGACTCCATAGTTGTGAGGTCACAGAGGGGGCACAGCGGTGTGTGATACTTAAGCTGGGAGTCAATATGATATACCTTCAGAATCAGTATAATCACCCTGAATAACACAGGCACGTCGCGGTAATATACAACAGACTATCATTTTTTTCCTTGCTTTTCCTTACGTGGCTCTGATGACCATAACTCAACAACAGATTTGTCATAGGACCTTGCAAGAGGGTGGATAAATATCAGTAGGCTTGCTTGCGTACATACACCCTGGGATCACAGAGTGTTTTTTCTAATATAAATCTAGATATATTCACAACCACATTTGCTTCCTGTACAGAAACAGCTATTCTCCGACAGCAGTGCCTCGGAGGCTGACTGTGCCAAATGTGCCCCTTCTGTTCCTTGAAATGTTTAGCAATAGAACGGAAGCCTTAGCATATATATTAAGGCAGAGGCCTATTATGCAGAGGAAGCATCACTCATGATCCTGTCCTGGATGTTACAAGGGAAGGCACTGCAGCCGAGCTGAACCTGGGAAAGAGGAATGACTTTCCCACCTGCCCTAATGTTCACTGTGCAGCAGAGGACAAGAGTGTGCTTGAAGCCTTACTGTGAAGCCGCAGGCATCCAGGCCAGCCCTGGTTCTCCCTTCTCCCCACCTGTGACAACTTCAACAGGCGCCCAGTGTGGGCAGTAGCAATGGCTACCCTGGTGATTGGCTTCACACCAAGAGATTAGACAGCAGAGAAGTGTTGGGCCATCTGTTCCTGGGGGTAAATCAAAAGACCTTTCCCAAATTCATAGGGGTGAGGGGAGCAGAACTCTCTAGAAAAAAAAATGTTTAAAGTTTAAAGGCCCTGCGTCTGAAAAGGGGCCAAGTGCAGAAGACAGAACAAGAACAGCAGAGGAAAAAAGGAGAGATGACGTTTAAAGTGCACTATAATCACCAGCCCGAACCACTCACTGACGAGGAAGCAAACTATTCTAGTTTGATGACCCTCAAGGAGATCCAGAGGTAGAGTCGAACCTAATTCTCCTAGCCGGACCTGGTCTTGAGGCTGTTGGGTCAGCGTCTATCCCACGCCCCGCAACAGGCGGCCTCACAGTGGAGAGCAAGGAGCTACTGCAGGAAGTCTGACAGCCCCATAAGTAAAGTGGATTACAGGACCAGCATCAGCTAGAGAGAGACGAGCGAGCGGAGGGAGGTATAAGAGAGGCTTTAATTATCCTTGTCCTCAGGGGCTCCATGAAGGCAGAGCTAGTGGCTTGTAGTCCCGAACAGGGCGCCTAGAGCGTAAAGGGGATGCGGCCATTACTAAGCAAACAAGTGAACTGAAGAAGTGTAAAGGATAGCAGTCAGTTGGTCACAGCCGGGCAAAAGGACGCGAGAGAGACGAAAGGTGTCTCAAAATCTTCAAGTTACATGAAAGAACGTTGTAGCAACGGGTAGTTTGAGCTAAGAGAGAAGTAGAGAGTTCAGTGGCATCCAGGGTGGGCTCCGAGGGAGCGACGTGGAATTACAGATAGAAAAGTGACTGGCAAACTCCACAGAGCACGGAAACAGAGTCGAGGCTGGAGAGTTTGGTGGGGTTATTCCGTGGCTACAGATGCGTACTTGGGTGGCGGCTTTAGACTCACAGTTTTTCACACCTGAGTGACAGAACTGCAGTTAGCATTTTGTTTAAAAATTGAGGAGAACTTAAAACCCACATCCAATGTCAGTGTAAAGACCCAAATGCATAAGTAGAGTAACAGGAACCAAATTTAGGCTTCCTTGGACATATCCAAACTTTACAACCAGGAAAACTTAGATATAAAAAACAAACGAGCGAAAACTTTTAAAAAGCAGCCCGTGATATTGTTTTAGTGGCTGTTTAAATTTTTTGTTTCATGCTAAAGAACTATGTTGATTTAAAAGTACACACCTAATTGGGGGAAGAAGGTATCCTCATCTTTTCAGCGCATGAACCAGTCTACAGACAAGTCTTACGGCCCCTGCTCCTAGAAAAGGCGACACAGGAAAACATCATCTCTGCAGGAGCCCAGGGCCCAGGCACCACCCACATCTGCTGTTGGCCATGGTATCTTACCACCCACATCTGCTGTTGGCTCAGAGGTATCTTACTGCATTTCTGCTTCTTCTATCCACCTGGACCATCGAATACCAGTTCTCTAAAAGGAATTCTGCATATTCTGTTGTTAATACACAAGTTCATCAAGCCATAAATACCAAGGCACGCAGAACCTTAGAGATGAGCTAAATCCCCTGAAGGGAACCGAGTGCCAAGTCCAAGCTCCCAGGACAGAGCAGTGAGGCTCAGCCAGGGCTGCTGTTCTCAGGGCTTCTGCCAGAAATGAAGCTGGCTATGAATAGAGGCTTCCCACCATTGAAAGTGATCTGGTAGGATAGCATACAGCCACTTGGCTTGGATAGCAGAGTCTCACAGATACAAACGGAAACAGGGTTACAAATAGAAAGTGGAACCTGGAGAAATGGTGTCCATGGAGGGATGGAGGGATGAGTATGACCTTCACAGACACAAACTAAGGAATGTCTCCTCCAAAATATTGGGGATAACTACTTTCCCAGAAGCTCCATTTCTCTAGCACTCTATAACATTAGTAGACTCTTATCAATGAGGCAAGTAAAAAGTAGCGGTGAATTAGTTAAACGGCTTTGACTCCTGGCGGGTTACGCACACACTGCACCCGCCCAAGAGCTCTCTGGAGTTGTGAATGAGAGACGCATATATATCTGCTAATTTTGATATGCCTTGAATAAGACTAATTATAGTCTCATAATCAAACTTACGTGGTTTAGCATTGAGGAAGATGATATAGAAAAGATAATTTTCAGATGATAATACAAGTTAAAGTCAAAACATAAAACTACAAACTCTTTAAATCAGGATAAATAGTAGAATACTTTATCTAATTGAAAAATGTGATAGACTAGATGTTAATTATATATTATATTTTGTAATTTACATAATTGTTAAGGTTATACTCAATTTGTATCTAAGGGAAGAACCTTTTTTTAAAAAAAAATTTTGGACAGAAAAGGTGAGATGTTGGACATTGGTTCTAATGCTTTGTCTTATTTCGGCTCCCAAAAAGCTGAACTTCCAGACCTGAGGGTTCCTGCCCCAGCTGGCTTTGATTGATAATAAAAATTTGCCATAGAGCACTGGCTGGGCAGGGAGACTGGGTGGGACTTTTAGATTATGTGGGCAAGAGACCTAGAGAGAGGAGCAAGTCAGAAATCACCATTACAGGGAAGGAGAAAGATGAAACTTGAAGCCCCTCCCTCCCAGCTGGTAAGAATCTGGGAGAGCGGCCCTAGAAGTCACTTTCCAGATCCGGTCTGGGCTAGCAGAGATGAAATGTTGATTTAACAAATTAACTCAGGAAAGTTGGGGGGAGGGGAGAGTGTGTGCTAGCTGCAGGGAGGATTAGAAATGCCCAGCCATTGAGCTAGGCAAGGCATATCAAAATTACCTGACATATATGTGTCTCTCATTCACAAATCCAGAGAGCTCTGGGATGGGTACAGCAGGCACGACCTGCCAGGAGCCAAAGCAGTTTAACCAATTAACCACTACAGTACAAGTCTGGGAATAATGGGAATAATAATCGTTTAAGTGTTATCCAAAGAATATGCTTATTATAAGAAATAACAATATCATACCTCTTCAGCAGCACATTCGCTAAAACTGAAAAAAAAAATAGAGAGAAGAATAGCATAGCACCTGGGCAAGGACAACACACAAATTCATAAGCATCCTATACAAATTAAAAAGGAATACCAATATTAATTTGCTTTGCAACTCGAATTTATGAATGTTATAAAATATAGAATTTTAAGGTGTTATAAAAAAGATATTAGCCATCTTTGAATTTCTCAGCTTGCTCATTGACTTCTCTACCCACCTCCATCCCAAAACCTAACCCATGCATTTGCATGCTTACTATTTACTCAGTAAATGTATACAGTTTACCTATTTTATTTGACTGTAGTTCACAAAATTCAGTAGAATCTTCAAAGGATAATTTTCACTTACCACTCACAGGAATTCAGCTCATTTCAGCTTTTATTGTTTTTTTTTTCTAAACAGAATTCTGCTTTTATAATAGAAACCATTTTCCTTCTGCTGGGGTTATCTGTTTTTTGAGCAAAATGGGGAGGGAGAATGGAAGCTTCCCTGACACACAGTCACTAACATTTGACGTATTTTGCTATCCTCAAAAGAAGTAAGAATTTGTCATCTGTCCTTTAGGAATATTTGGACATAATTTGAAAACCTCCATAGCTTATCACGGTTCCTGAGAGGAACCGGTTGGCAACATCTTTATTTGCTCTGTTCACTCTGAGTTGGATTTCTGCTTATTCAAAGCTGTGTTCCCAGCTTGGCCCCCCAGCTTTCCACTATGCCAGCTGCTTTCACCAGTGAGCTCCCCAGTGGATGGTGACATCACACAAGTTATTCTCCACTTTATCTTTAATTTGGTCAGCAGCTGGTGTTTTCTGCAAAAGGCATTTGCTCTTCACCAAAAGAAGAAGAAAGAAAGAAACAAAAAATAAAGCTGAGTCTAGTTTCCTGTGGACCAAATCCCACAGGAATTCTGTGAACTCTGAGAAAGAGAAAAAGGTTAATTGTTAACAGTCCCATGCATGTGCCACTTACAGTTCACCACTGGATTCTCTCTGTCTAACACCCTTTCAGCGGTAGCATTTAGCACATTGAGACCAGACTGAGTTTTTTATTGCCGACTTCAATAAGACACAGGGTGAGTTTTAAAAAGGCCATCTTTAAGATTTATCCATGTGTCCTGGAATAAGGGTTCAGTAATTCCTTCAATCCATGTTGTCATCTCCCTCGGCTTTATGCTTTGCGTTAGTCTCTTAACATCACACCTTATTTTAACAGCAAATGTCACAACACACAATGTAAGTGGTGCTAGCAAGATTTCCAGTCTAGGCCTTGAATGGAGGGACTGCTGCGTCTACATTATTATTTCTAATGAGATGATCTAACTCCAAAAAATAAACCACATACATACAAACTGTTTTCTGTAACCTGTGGTCTCTACAGTCCACCTTTAAAATCCTCTGACAATAAAACAAAGGGGTCAATTGGATAAATTATGTTTAAAAAGGAATTAGTCTCATCAAATATTCCTTTAACACTAGTTGAAGCATTGGACATAAACCTGCAAATGCACCATAAAAATAGTTGAAATTAATAAACAGTGACAGTTGAAGTAAAAGTTAAATAGATGTCACAGGTTCCAACTTTCTTCTGGGAACTTTAAAACTACATCAGTTGGTGATCTATCTGTGTGTGTGCCCTTAAATATCACTAATTCTTAGTGAACATTGCTACTGATTTTCTACTTCAAAAGATGTGACATAAAAGCTTCACTTCTAGAACATTTAGTGCTTGACCAACAGCATTACATTTCCTGAAATGTCAAAAAAAAAAATCTTCTATACCTAATGTATGTCTAGATACTCATCAAAAAGGATTGGAGTGGCTCACTGCTTGAAAACAATGTGAGTCTTTACGATGCTAGAAGTAACCTAACAGAATCATTTGTTTTTTAATTCACAAGTTTGTCCCAAAACTGGGCCTCTGTGCATGATGTGATATGATCTGCATCTGAAATAACGGTCATCTCTAGAAGCGTATACTTAGTGTAATTTCACGTTTTCCTTAGAAATCTATTAATCCACTCTTTCTGAAACCAGCCTCTAAAACAGCAGTTTTCAACCTGAGGGTTCAACCATTTGGGGGGTCAAATGACTCTTTCACAGGGGTTGCCTAAAACCATTGGAAAACACAAATATTTACATTACAATTTATAACAGTAACAAAATCACAACTATGAAGTAGCAAAGAAATTGCTTTTATGGTTGGAAGTCCCCACAAACATGAGGAACTATATTAAACAGTCACAGCATAGAAAGACTGAGAACCACTGCTCTAGAGACTAGTCATGAACTTTACATATTAACTGATGCTTGCTGGAACCATTTCTGTGTTCCAAAAGTCTGGAACCTTTTTGGGAGTTCAAGTACACGCTGTTACCTTAAAATATGGGAAGATCTGCCTTGAAAACAAAACAGTACGGAGGGGACCTGCTGCTTTACTGTGTATATTTATGGTTTTTGCCTTATGCAAAATAATATTTTATAAAGAAAGTATCACCTGCTGCTTTACAACAAATGAAAAATAGATCTCAGAGAAAATAGAGAAAAAGAAGGGAGAGAGAAGTCATAGCAAAGATCTGACTTTAAGGACTAGAGATACGTATATTGATCCTAAGAACTTAGGTACTAAGTGTTCTAATGAAAGGTCACACACCTCTCCCTGGGAGGTTCTTATCACAGCAAGGGAGAAACAATAAGGAAGGAATGAGAATGGACAAAACAGAGAGCAAGAGAAAGGGGAGGAAGGGGTGTCGGGCTGTCTAATCTGTGTATCCAAAACTCAGTGGACCAGAGAACTCTTTATTCAAGAGTCTGTGAGCACCAGAGGTATACCGTGGAGACCTCAACCAACAGCTCCCAAGAACTAAAAAGGACCTAGTCTGTCGCCTTTGCCGGTCTCCATGATGTAAATACCCTTTCCACAACCAATCTCAAGCTGCCAATAGGGCATTCACTGACTAGTATATCTTCCCCTCCTACCCAATCCTCTTTCTTGGGCATGCCCACTTTTAAAACCGGCAAACTGAGACCCAAATAAATGAAAGATGCTGTAAACCCGCACAAGTGTGCAGCAGCTCACACTTACCGACATCTCCGTTCTTCTTTCTGAGGTCAATAGTGATTCTATATTGTCTGCATACGAAGGTTCAGCCATGTGGGTGGGAAGGATAATCCTACAGCATACAGTGGTTAAAAAGGAGCCTTGCCTCCGAAACGCAACCGTCTCGCTGTCCTCTTGCTTACTCTGCTCCTCTGTGTAGAGATGCAGCTAATGTGCCATGTTACCAGCGCCTTCTAACACCTAATGAGAAATTCACGTTTATTATTTGTTTACAGTGTGTTACAGTGCAGTCAAAAAAAGTAGTATTATAACTTAAGATATTATTATGAACTAAATCAAGTCTTGAAATCTCTTGGATCTTGACTTAAATTGATAGCCTGGGCTAGAGTGGATAAGTATTCTAGAAGTAGCATACTTAGAAACAAAGGTAAATTAACTTGCATTATTTTATCACTTTTGATGCTCTGACTTTTCTCTCAAATCATACTTTATTTTACATTTCCTTTACTTCATCATCCCCTCAAAGATGAGGATTTGTTGAGATAGATGCCTTTAACAGATAAAATTGTTTTTTACTTATTTTTATACATTTCCATGAATAAATTTGATTTTGTTCATGGAAAGTGATCTTCCTTCTTTAAGTTCAAAATGAAAATATCTCCTTGTGATTTTCCTTTGAGGCTCATTGTCTTTTGTGGCAGAGATGTCCCTGGGACATTTCTATAAATGAATCTGTCACTTAGATCCCAGGTGCCAACCTGACCAGTTCCCTCTGGGCTCAGATGAGTCCCCGAATCTAATAACCGTAATTTGGTTTCTCATAAAAAGGAATAGGAGAGCAGTAATCTGTGCTTTATTGGGTGGTTGGTCCCAAAAACAGAGACTTTGAGAACTAACCATCATGTCCATGAATTTCATTCTAATTTTTGCCCATTTGATAACATCATCATTCTCTTACTGAAATCTTGATGGGGGAAAACAGCTAGGGTTCAAAAGTTATTTTTTTTAAACCATTGAGAACTGGAAACCATTCAGATTCTCCTCCTGTCTCATTAAGAATGGGTGCCAAGAATTGGCACCAGTGGACAGTTGGTGTCTTGTAAATGTAATAATGGATGTTGGTCGCTGTTGTAATTACTTCATGAACAGCATGACTACAGAGACCATCTTAAACACAAAGACCTTACAAGATTCAATAAGCCACAGACACAAGATGAAAGGAAGGCAGCTGGATAAAAAGTGGAAGAAATTACAGGGAGGAGGAGCTCCCTGCTGGTGGGAGGTGGGGGGTTCTGACAAGAATACCTCACACACCTCAAGGTGCACAATAACAAACAACCACATCCTCTGCCGCCCCTCTCAGGGAAGTTGCACTTGGGATTTTTCAACTATTCTAATAAAATGGCAACATCTACCTTTTTAACTTGGAATTGCCCCCCCCAACTCCTAGCTGCCCCCTGGCTGTGTGGTGATGGGTTCCTTTGGCCAGGCACAAACATTGTACCGTGAGAAAGTTTCCTGATCACGGTGGGACGATCCTGAACAAGACAGGTAACTGTGAGAGGGAACAAGTCCTCCAAAAACTGGAATCTGATCCTGCATCTTCATTGCTCTCTCTGTCCAAGTTTCATCCAAGACGTTTCTCAAGCTTCTTGTCGCTGGAATTATTTAATGAGGGAGTCTAGTAAAAATCTTGAAAATGGTATTATAAGAAGAAGCAAAAAAAAAAGTAACATTTCAATAGCACTTTACCACCCACCAAATCTCTCTCCCCAGCTGCATCATTTAAGCCCACAGTAATTCTTCTAAGGTAGGTTGTTTCTGTTTTATGAGTAAACTTAGATTTCAAGGAATTGATTTATTCAGGTCAATGGGAATCTGTCAGAGAAGGATCTAGGATCCAAATACCAAATTCTGTGACCCTTCCATTGTGCCATGCCGACTCTTAAATGAACTTGACATGGCATGAGCTTGACCTTAAGTCCTTCTACCTAACTACTTACTGGTATCAGTTTGTCCCCCAGACCTGGGTAACCATTATAAAAGTTCAAGTAAATACATGACCTCTATATATTTAAAATAGCCTTTTGACAGACAGGTACAGTATGGCTAGGCTAGACAGCAGAATTGGGCTTCCTGGCTCCAGCACCTACTACTACTGTATGTTTCCTCAAACATACAGTGGCGACAACCCTAACACATTCTATTGTTTTTATGTCAATCAAACACAACAAACACTCCACAAATCCTACACACACACACACACACACACACACACACACACACACACACACATAATGTTTGGGCCAGCAAGATGCCTCAACAGATAAAGAACCTTGTGACCTGGTGTCCTGAGTTCAAAATAAAAACCACTCTTAGCATTGTGGACCTAGAATCACAGCAACATAGGAGACTGTGGAGGTGCTGAGTTTGGATCCCCAATTCTCCTGTAAAAAGTCAGGTATGGGGGCTGGAGAGATGGCTCAGTGGTTAAGAGCACTGATCGCTCTTTCGAAGGTCCTGAGTTCAAATCCCAACAACCACATGGTGGCTCACAACCATCCATAATGAGATCTGACGCCCTTCTGGTGTGTCTGAAGACAGCTACAGTGTACTTACAAATAATAAATAAATCTTTAAAAAAAAAAGTCAGGTGTGGTGTTGGCAGGTTGTGATCCCAGAACTGTAGAGGTGAAGAAAGGAGGAATCCTGAAGCTAGTGGCCAGCCAATGTAGCCAAAGAGTATTAGAGAACTGAATGTTTAAAGTATAAGATATATAGAAATAAAATATGTATAACATTCGGGACATGAGACTTGAACGTAAACATACAGTGTCTAAGACAACCAGCGCAAAAGTCCACGACTCTGCGATAATATAACAATGGTTATTGATATGACCCAGTATAATGTTCTTGTCTCTCCATCTCAGCATACACCTAGCCTAAAATTTAAAAATTCTCTAGTCAACTCGAGGCACACGCACAGAATGTTCATATGGGGCCCACCATTCTGGCCTTAACGGTGTGTGTCTGCAGAAATCTGAAGACCATCCCGGGCCGCCGACTTAATTACGTCCAGGATGCACGCCAGAGGTGAAAAGCCGCCGAGTACTGTTTTTCAATCATCATCTCGCCAACTGAGCTGGACTAGTGACACTAAAACCAGCAATTAAAAGCCTCAGGTTTGGAAATACGTTCAGTTTCCCAAGTCCCCAAATGGCAAAGGTTAAGTGAATTATGTGGAGATAATTCGCCAGGTCCCTCGGGAAGCTCTTGCTGACTTCAGATGGCTGGCCGTTAGAGCCTTGCTCTTGCCTTCTCAACTCATTGGCTTTAGCCATGGTCCTGCCAATGTAAACATCAAGAAAACAAGAAGTGCTGTAGCTGAGGGAAATAAAACCCCTTCAATAGGTTTTCTGGAGGGAAACTGTGATTAGCATGGTCGGTATTTCTGTGACACCGAGGGCTTTTTCTTGCAGACATTTACAAGAATAATTGTGAGTAAATTTACACTCACCTTGTATTAAAAAAAATTTTTGAGATCTTTACTGTGTTGGTTTGCTACTTAAATTGGACCGTGTCGCCGGGTATCTTACTGTGTGAGACCATAATGGGACCAGCAACTCACCTCCAGGCTGAATTAGAACCACCCATTACACCTCGAGTTGTGTGGTAACACCTCCACAGTGTTTCCAATTAACTTTGTAAGTTTTTAATCAGTGACAAATGCATCTTTGTAAATTCAATTTACCTTTTATTGCAACGCTATAAACTGTCTTGCAGCATTCCGGTGTGTTGTGAACATTTAACTTGCTACTGACATAAGACAGCTGTTGGACCTACAACAAAGGCGAAGTTTTACGAGTTACCTGAATTAGGATGTAGGTGAAGTAATTAAACCCCAAAGGGAACGAGGGGAGGAAAGAGATAGCCCTCCACGATGCACTAATACAGGAATAGGTTGGTGGGAACTCTGTAGCAACTCTGAAGATTAAACCTCCCAAAATTCCCTTTCTGATTTAAACTGGTAATATGTTGAAAGAGGCAGAAATGTGGAAAGGTCACGCACATTTTCTTAATAAATCTATACGGCTATTTGTTTTCCTTTTAATCAGATTCAAATGCATCCTGCTGAGGAACCATGGGTGATTAGATCGTAAATCGGAGTGACCTTGAAGATGATGAAGGAAATGTGCTTTGCAAAGCCATCATCGTGCCGCTGATCCATCACTGACACATCTATACAGGTGCAAGGAAAAGGTTTAATTTCAAATCACTGGCAAGAATCACTCTGAATAAAATATTACTTTATAAGATCTCCACGCAATAAACAAGCCAATCATACAGCCTGACAGTATAGCTCTTAGTTGTGCTCCTAAATAAGAAAATAGCAAAATTAAAATAAAAGAGGTTAGTTATGAATTCTGACGTCACCATATTTACTCAGAATGCTGGCTTATGTTTGTTTGCATATTACTGATGTCACATTAACTCATTAGCCTTGGTCACAAGTCAGTAACTAATTGTAGTGTGGCTGTGAGATGTATCTCTTCTTACATATTTAATCAAAAACCTGCATTTTTACATAGCCAGCAAATTTATGAATGACATTTATGGTTTCTTTCTAAAATACTGAGGGATTCCTTTCTCATATTTTTAGATTTATCACTCAACCACGAGACATTTAACATTCAGGATATAGATCTGAGTCTCACTATTATCACATTAGAAATATTGTAAATGTAATTTGTCAAGAGTTTCTGAGACTGAAATTATTCTAATTCATTAATTCATTCATTTATTCATCAAGCATATTAACCACCTAATATCCACCAACATTAATACTGAATAAATGTGCCCCATCCCCAAAGATTAAAAATTATATATGCAAGAAAAACACAGACCTGTACTTATTTATGTATTGTTCATTTTGGACTTTTGTTTGGACATCATGTGGGGTTTTTGTATAATGAGCCAAGACCTAAAACTTTCCACTGAATCAGTAGATTATCATTTCTAAGTTACAGCCTCAGCTTTCTTTAACCTTTTCTGGAGGGCATAGTCTGAATATTGTTGAGATCCTTTTGTACGTATTGTAGATGCTTTTGATAGCTTATGGATTCTTTATAATGAACTCATCAGAATGCAGCTTTTATTTCTTTACCCTATTTTCTATATGCTTTATTGCACTCATAAAAAAAAAAAGCCTGATCAGTTGCTCTCTAACTGCTTCACGTGGGGTTTCACGAGGGACTCAGTCATAGTAAGAGTCCTTTTGCATTGCTATGGGCCAGTCATCAGTTGCTTTTCTGGTTGTCCAGAGGACTTCTAGCAAATAATATTGAATTCATGCTCACTAAATCTCAGTGTGATCTTTACATGGCAGAAGAAATACTCTCACAAGTCTTGCCCTTTGAGGAGGAACAGACTTGGGGCCCTACAGCGTGATAGAAAGGAGGTAGAGTGGGGGAGACCTTCAAGAGGTTGCTGACCTTTCTCCACCTGTCATCAACACTAGCAAAACCAGACATTCCCAAAGACCTCCCAGGACATGGGCTTTCATTATTTCCCAAGATCTCATTCTGACACCCCAGTGTGACTTCCAAAACACTCCTTAAGGCTGGGGCCAATCAGAGGTTAGAATCAGAAGCTTTGGAATCTGGCATACTGACTAGGGTCTTACGCTACTAACCTACAAGAGCTTGAACTAGGCATATACCTGTCAATATGGCATTCGGGAGGCTGAGGCAGGAGAATTGTCCCAAGTATCAGGCCACCTGAGCTTCATACTAAGATTCTGCCCTCCAAAAAAGAAAAAAGCAGGGGGCGGGGAGGACAGTGATGCACCGATTAGCAAGTGTCAAGCTCACCACAGCCTTTCCACACAACGGAGGAGGAATAAGGCTCAGGGAACTCCCTAGAATCACCAAACTTGGGTTCTGGGACTCAATCCTGTGTTGGGCACCTCCAAACCCAACCCTCACCACCCCCACCCGACCTTTAGGAGCCAGAATGTCACACTATCTCTGAAGTCTGAATCTTTATTTGAAAATTAGGGAAAATCTTGACATCTCTTCAGTAAAAACATTTACACTCCCAGAAGAACATCCTCACAAAAAACACCAGAACATTGCTGCTTTGTTTCTATGCTTCCCCCCTTTTTACTTTGTGCTGCCAAGTCCTTTGATACTGGCTACTCTTAACATCATAAGAATACATTGAAGCTAAAGACTTGCTTTAAAGTAGCAAGATCCTGTTCTGATTTACTGAAAAATATGCCTCTATTTTAGGAAAGTAGATTAATTTTCCTCCTACTAGATTGTTTCCATTTAAACTATCTTACAGTCAAAGCCTCTTTACCATAATTTATGTTTAGCTTTTTTAATAAAAGGCTTCTAATAATGTCTCTTGCACAGGATGTATTTTATGGTATTTCATAGGATATGCAAATTGTTTCCATCAAAACCAATCTTAGAGAAGGTTTGTATTCTGTTATTTAGTGATGTAAAGCTCTAGCTTTTGAAGTTATTCATTAGGGATCATTTCGAATGATCATTTTGGACCTGGTCATGGAACATTTTAAAAATCAATGAACATTTGAAACCTCATTCTCTGCACACCCAAAAGGAGAGAAAAGGAAAGATTAAAAGCAAATCCCCAGGTATCATCAGGCATTCTCTGCAAGCTCACACCGTGCCTTGTCTGCAACAGTTCGGTCAATGGAGAAGAGTAATGTAATAATTGCAGGAGCGTTTTCTGTAATTCCTCATTGTGGTAGCAACAGCATTTCAATAATAGTCAGAGAGACTATTTATGGCGCTTAAGGTAAAATGGCTCTGCCATGTGCTGAATAGCAAAAGTGAGTGGCTCTTTAACCCTCTGCTGGAAAACTCTGGAGAAAGTAGAGAGGAAATAGTGATGACTTAGCATAAAGCCATAGTCTTTCTACCAGACTGGCCAGAGTAGTAGTGTGCATCATAGGTCACTTTAGTGTTTAAAAGGAAGAAAATTAAGGATAGACATTTGTTTCTATTTATTTTCATATTCATAAGGACCCTCTGAGGGCTATATTTAAAGCTAATTTCAGCCTTTTTATCTGGAAATATGATGTCTGACAGTAATGAGGGCAAGAGGCCTATATGAACAAGTGTATGTATGTGCATACATACAATTTTTAATATTTATTTTACTTATGTGTGTATGTGTCTACATATGTGCATGTATGACCATGGAGGTGAAAAGTGGGCATAAGCTTCCTAGAAGCTGGGGTTACCAGCCACTGTGAGGCACGGCACCGCTCTGGGTGCTAGGATCTGAACACGGGTCCTCACGATTGAGCAGCAAATACTCTTAGTCACTGAGGCATCTCTCCAGCCCTAAATATATATATATATATATATATATATATAATATATATATTTAAATATATATATATTTAATATATATATTTAAATATATATATAATTATATATAATATAAATATATATATTTAAATATATATATAATTAATATATATATAATAATATATATATATTTAAACCTTTCAAATGTATTATTTATTCAGAAAGTTAACTTACACATTGTTTAAGGACTTTAAGGAACAAATTGAATACCATGAAATACTATAAGACTATAAGAAAGAATAACTCTCTATGTACAACTTTAAAACAGTACCCAAATATGCTATTGATTTAAAAAAATCTGTATACAAAAAAATGTCCTTAACTCACCACTTTGGTAGAATAAGGAGGAACATCCACTTGTGTTCTCTTGCATATGCTTCATTGTCTCTGAAAGAACATATGGAAATATAATGGTGGGAGGTTGTATGGCTGGGGGAACTGGGTGGTGCGGTGTGAAGATGGAAAGGGAACCTTTCATTTTATGGGTTTTATGCTTTTTTTCTTATCTATATCAATGTGTTCCTCATTATGAAACTGAAATTCAAGCATTAGCTTTAAACTGTTTAATTATGATCACTGCCTTCCTCCCAAGGAAATAAAAGAATCAATAAATTGATCTCAACAAGCTCTTCTGACGGGTTCTACTCAAGTCAAACCTTTTAAGAACAATGTTGCAAACAACCAAACCAGCAGCAGTCTACTGCTGGTAGGTTTTTTGTTTATTTTTTTAGTGTGCCTATGTGCTTTGTCTGCCTGTGTGTCTGTGCATCATGCGTCTGTAGCATCCACAGAAGACAAAAGACGGCATTGGATCCCTGGAACTGGAGTCACAGATGGTTATGGGCTGCCCTGTGGTACTGGGAATCGAACTCTGGTCCGATGGAAGAGCAGCCAGTGCTCTTAACCACTGAACTGTCTCTCCAGTCCCCTAATGTTTCTTTAATGTGATAATGTGTTTTCATTGATTCAAACCTACTTGGTAAAATTAACAGCATTCATTTCTTCCCACATATATAAATAAATGTCATACTGTCTCCCTCCTTCCCCAGCCCCAACCCTCCTCTCCAGGAAGGGAAGACTAAATGAACTGGGATTACATGATTTAAATTTTACCTGGTTCATTATCACTGCTAAATAATTTATGCATTTTCAACAGCTGCTTTTCTTTTCCTTCTGTGTCAATCATGCAAATTAGCAAGACCTCAAAGAAACTAGCCTATAATAAATCAATTTTTAAACTAAGTATTTCATGGGGTTATCTTTCCCTGCTCAGATCTTAACAGCTGTAAAGCAACCAACCACACTCCCACGTTGTAGCAGAAATATAATGAGCTGTATTTAAACACATCTACGCTTTAATCTGGATTCTGCCACTTACAAGCAGGTTTTTGCACAAATCACTTCACCCCTGTGAGCCTCAGTTTTCTGAGTCTGTAAAATGGACATGGGAATGGGTTTTTCACAATGCTGCCTGCCATGGTAATTAGAACAGTAGGGTGACTGACGGTGGGTGACCATGTGTCTCCTTCAGCACTGTAAGTTATGTATTTCAGGAAGCTCTCAATCCCAGGCAGACTAGGATAGCTTTTCATTCTATCAGATACAAAGGAATATTTAGTGTGATGTTGAAAGGACTTTAAAGAAAACTTATATGCACATCATTCTTAAGGGGGCTTTACTGGAAAAGATACAGTAAAGTCAGTTTGGGAGACTGAAAAGATAGCTCCACAGTTTAAGCTGGTGGCTCTTTCAGAGAAGCAGGGTCCTATTCCTCACTCACAAACTCCTGAAACTTTAGCTCCAAGGAAACAGAAGTCTTTCTGGACTTCTCAGACAGACAGACGGACACACACACACACACACACACACAGACACCCAAGTGCACACAAGCATGTGCACACATTCTCACACATGTGCATGCACACACACACACACACACACACACACACACACACATACCCTTAAAATAAAACTTACAAAAAATGTTCTGAAACTTTTAGGCAGTAGAAGCACAAAACAGGCAGGAGAAGTTTAATCGACTCAGCCAGAAGGCCTAAGTTCTAGTTCTGGCTCCACAGAATAATCAAATGTGTGGCTGCCTAAGTGCCCTGGGGCCTTGGTTTCATCATCAATAAATAAAGGAATTGGAGCCAGGTCTTCCCATAAAATTCTATTGTGAGAAAAGTCTGAGAGTCTCTGCATGGTGTGAGCAATTCCTGGCCCGAAGCAGAAGGGCATGAAAACACTGGATACCAAGTTCTGCCTGCCCCTCCCACAACAGATCAGCCAGGGAAACTTGAGCAGAGAATGAGACCAATAACACCAGTGCCCCAACCCTGTACCATACCCAGTATAGGGCAACAGAAACTCTCTCTGCCAGATCTAAGAAAACTCTAACAAAAATTGGGTTGCCCTTTGGGCCTGATGATAGACTCAAGTGTTAAGAGCAACTGAGTTACAGAGTGCGGAGGCGACCTCCCACCCTGAAAACGGTAGAGAAAATGTTGGCCCTCCCAAATCTGACCGCAGAGACTGTGCAGAGAGGTGGACTGGGTTTGGTAAGAGCAGATATAAATATTCTGAAGAGCTGTGTCACTAAAATCAGACCAGTATCACCCAGACTGGAAACAGGGAGAAGAAAACCCAGCCTTGGATAATGAGGAGACAGCAAAGGAAAGCCTGAAGGAGAAAAGGAAGTGGGACCCTGGAAAGCTCTCTGTAAGGAAGGAGGCGAGTTTTCGCTTCACAGGGGAAATTAATGGCAAAGGCAGAGACTCAGTTAGGAAACAGCTTATGTTTTCCGGCTTTAGGTCCACAAAGAAAGGATGATTTTAGAAAAGTTGGAAATTATTAGAATTTGGGGTTGATGGTGTCAACCAACAAAATAAAATCCGTTAGTGAATGGTGAGCCTTTCTTTTCAGCTAACTTAATTACCATTGCAATCTGGCAAATTACCTTCCTGTGAACATACCAAAAACAACATGCTCAAGAATAAGACATTTGGGCTCAGCAGTTAAGAGCACTGACTGCTCTTCCAGAGGTCCTGAGTTCAATTTCCAGCAACCACATGGTGGCTCACAACCATCTGTAATGGGATCTGATGCCCTCTTCTGGTGTGTCTGAAGACAGCTACAGTGTATTCATATACATAAAACAAATAAATAAATCATTTTTTAAAAAAAATGAATAAGACATTTCACTTAATGTCTTTGTTGGTTATAGGGTTAGGGGTTTCCAAACAAAAATTGTTCTTTTCAAATAATATATATTGGTGTGATATATATATCACACCAATCCATGCACATACACAAATGAGACTTACTAGTGAAATATTTTATTAAGATCCACTAATTATGGAAAATAAAGAAAACTATGAAGAGTTCCCTCCCTCGCATAACACACAGCTCAAACACTAGTGTTTGGGGACCAGTATTTCCTTCTAACCTCTCTTTAGGCATTTTTTATGGTTATGGTATTAGGTAAATAATATGTATCACAGTTGGGTGACTTTTTCACTTAACCATAAAAAGCAGGAATTTCCTTATATTTCTATAAACTCTTATAAGAGTTTGCTAACGGTGCACTATTTTAATACCTGCATTCCATGATGGGGTCATATCATAAATTATTAGTCACACCTCTACTTGGTCCTTTAGGTTGTTTTTAATTTTTTGCTACTATACATAATGCTGAAATGTGTACCTTATGCACAAAGGGGCTTTTCTCATTTACTTGGGGCAATTTTCTTAACTTTGGCCCCAGAAATGTAATCATTTTTAACAGCTTCATTGAATACTGTTCACACACTGCATAATAAACCCATTTAAAGTACAGAAGTGAATGTTTACCCAAGTATGCACAGGTACATGTAGCCAGCACCATAGTCAATATTGGGACATTGTTATTTCCCAGAAAAGTAACTTAGTATCCTTTAGCTATCAATGTCTCACCTCAGTTGAGGCTCCCCTACCATCAAAATTAAGTGATCAATAGTGTACTTTTGTTTCTAGAGATTTCCTTGTCCTGAATATTGTATATGAATAGAACCATGTGTGCTCTTTTAATTTGCTTCTTCCACTTGGTATGTTTTCCAGGTCCATCTATATTGCAGCATCTATTAGTGGTTTATGCCTTCCTATAACCACAAAATCTCCAGGGTGTGGATATACCACATGCTGTTTACCCATTTGTTAGTTGATAGTTATTTGAGTTCGTTTCAACACTTTGGCTTTTATGAATGATGTTGCCATAGCTATTTGTGAACTACTTCCTGTGTAGACATGTGTTTTCGCCTCTTCAATATAAATGCCTAAAAACAGAACCACAGGAATATATGACTAGAAATGCAGTTCTTGCATAAAAGGTTTTGGCACTTTTAAGTCTCTTAATATGGTATCATCAAATTGCTTTTCAGAAATATTTTGTATTGAGTTCTAATTCTGATTGAGAATTGTTCTGATGTTAATAAACAATTGGTTCTCCGGGAACAAGGATGCCTGTAAGAGAAAGGCTGAATAGTGCTAACCAATAGAAATAGAATGTGAAGCTGACAACTTTAAATTTCATAGAAGTTATGTGTCTTTAAAGTAACAAAAAAATAAGTGGAATTGATTTTCACAGTGCATTTTGCCTTCTTCTGCTTTGTTTGAAACAGGGTCTCACCATGTAACTCTGGCTAACCCAGAACTCAGTAAATGTTTGTAGACTAAGCTGGTCTCAAACTCATAGAGACTTGCCAGCCTCTACCTCTCAAGGACTGGGATTAAAGGCGTACACCACCATTCCAGGCCACTTTTCACAATGTGTTTTATTAAACTCTATATTTATAGTATTGAGTTTTCCACCTGTAATTAACATAACAATTTAATGGGATTTTTACATTTTTATTCACAGTTCCTGAGCTCTGCTGTGCATTTTACTCTCCATAGCAGCGTCAGGATAGTAATTCTTACAGTGGAAAGCACAGAGTTGACTATATCTATATTGGGAGGTAGTGGGAACTTAAAAATACCCTCACATTTTTTCCCCTTAATAACATCATCTTTTTTATTAAAAAAAAAAAAGCAGGAAGAAGAGTTAGCCAGTGAGCCAACTAAGGATGACTCCAAGGTGGAGAAAGAGTAACTACTTTCACTCTCACACCCTTCTTCATAGTTTCTACTTGGTGAATTACAATGTCCAGCATGTTGTCTAAGTGTCCACTCTTTAGTTAACTTGGGCAGACCCTGGGTCTGCTTCTTCCTTAGACCCACGGGATCCTGCTGAACGCTGAACACTGATGCTAACCTTCCCCACACTGGCAAATAATTCTTTTTATCAGATCTCTAATGATGAAGCAAACAGAGAAGTAGAGAAGGCAATAAATAAATTGCACTGTGCTGCACATTGGTGAAAATCATGTTTTCCAATTTATTCTTCACAACAGAGCATATTTGATCAGAGATTCTGCAGATTCCCAGGACACCTTGATTGCTGTATGGCAACTTTCTGCCATGCATAATTATTTTCCAGAAGCACATTGGGTCAAATAGGAAGCCTAGAATGGGGAAAAGAATCTCCATGGTGACCTCAGGCAGATCTACTTTTTTTTTTTTTAACACTGATAGTTATTACCACCTGGTGCTACTGATACGTCTAGTCGGGGAAACAAAGCCGCCAAGCCCCCCACTGCAGACTGCACTTCAGCCCAGGGCTGGGGAGTCTTTGGGGGTCTGCTGAGCACAGGCAAATGCATTTTAAGGTATTCTTGCCAACAACAAGCGAATTCCTTAGTTTGAGAGGAAATGTGTTACTTAGAAAGTGTTATCAATGGTTGGTTCACTTACACTGCTGTAAACTACATAGTTTATTGTGTTCACAAAATAACTTTAAAAGCTTAAATAAATTAAAACAACTTATTTATAATATTCTTGGAGGAAACTAGTCATCTTCCCCCTCCCCCAAAAAAGGATTTTTACTACTGATTAAAACCATCTCTTAGCAGTCTAAATAGACGTCAAGGCACAGGCATTCGTGATAAGAAATCAAGCATTATAGAGTCCTGCATTCAAATTTAAGTTGTATCGTTTAAGACTTCTGCCTTGAAACAAGTTGTTTTTCTGTGAATTAGACCCCGTTCCTGGTAATGGGAATAATGGGAGTTGAGTTAATGGGATAATAGATTTATGGGGCTCAAATGCTTGTCTTCACTGCCATACCGTGCTTCTCATTATTACCACATCTTGGGTTACCCAAATTTTAGCAGCACAGAGAATAGCAAATAAAAAGTCCAGGGAATAGCAAGTCACCAAACATCAATTATAATGTGACCTAGCGGCCATGCTGTGTAAGAAAGAAACATAGCTAGACCAGGAGCTGCTTGCACTAAGCAAAGAGGACTAGAGTCTCAGGAAATGGATACTTAGTAGGACACACTAAGGTATTTTCCCAAGAAGATGATTAATTAATACACCCTACCCTTTAACTAATTCAATACGTATGAATTGAGTACTAAGTATATTCAAAGCGCTATGTCAAGTACTACAGTTGCAAAGATTAGCTTGGTACCTGCCCTCGGAAATCTTTATGCTTACTGGAGTGTCACCTGATTTATACCTGGAACACATTGCTTTCTAATCGTTGCTTCCTCTCCTTCCTCAGTCTCTCAGCTGCAAGCAAGTATGCTATCTTAAGCACATTTGTACAAGAGGTACTTAGTAAATGTTTGTGGAAGTGAATTCCTTAATATCCACCATTGCTGAATTTCCAGCCACTCTATGAGCCTAGAAGGTAGACACATGCTTGTAGATTTCTTAATGCCAAGTGAGAAGGGTGTTATTTACATAGGTAGTGGTTTTGTCAATATCTTTGTTAAGGTGTGAGTTGCTGTGTAATACCAAAATGCAGTTACTACTTTCTCAGTTTAAATGGGCTTCTTTAGTCACAGCACGTGAGAAATAAGTGTTTCTTTGCATTGTCGAAGCTAACTGGGGGAACCGTGGCAATGGAAATGTGCTCTGTGAATGGCACTGCTCACGGTTGAATCCTCCCTCTATTTTTTAATGAGATATAAATGGGAGAGGCAACCAAGATAAAACAAAACAAAAGTTTTTCACGAGTCGTGTTGAAGCTTCATAATCTTGCACTCAGATTGTTGTAGTATATTCTTATATTAAAACAAATTATAAGCTTTGTGCAGCTTTGTTTACTTGGTTATATAATCAGGGTCTGTGGGTGTGATATCATCAACAAGAAGCAGTCCAGAAGACTGTTGTGGTACGCTTGATAAAAAACATCCTCTCAGGAGCGTTCCCTCTCTGATGTCCTGTAGAGCAAAGGGTGCCTTGTTGTATTATTAAAGGACTTTGTTAGCTGGTGCAAGCTTGCAGATGATGCTTTGGTAGGATGCATGGAGGCAGTCTGTATTGCTGGATTGAAGCTACTTATAATCAGGAGTCTGGAATCAACTGCTAATAGACAGCTTAATCCAAGCATGATGACTTTCCATTAATCTGTGATGAGTTTTTATTTCCCATTATGAACTAAATACGTAAACACAAAAAGAATTAGCAGGGCTGTTTTGAGAGGATTTAATTCTCAGGGCTCCCTCTGCTGGTGGTAGAGGGGGACAAATTACCATAGAACTGAAGGATGAGGGTAATGTCATTACTGTGATTTTGCCATTTATATTAGAGCTAAATTTACTGTTGGCAAATATCTTGGTTTATAAACTAGCTAGTTTTTCCACTAAAGATTAAGTGATATTGTTGTGGTTGAATTAATTAGTCTTTTCATCACAGAAAATTGAGCTATTTTGTATTTAAAATAAATATTTGCCAGAGTTATACCAAGCAATTTTTAACATTATTTATACAACTTATTACCAATAGCTTATAGAATAGAAACTGAGCTGTTAATAGAAATATAGTGAAGATTTAGTAGCTACCCAAATATTTCACCCAGCCGATATAATTCCCATACTGCATAAATACACCCCATAGAGCAACTGATTAAAAAAAAAAAACCCACTTTCTGAAAGTCCATCTTAACATAGCATATAGATTACATTAAAAATTTGGGACAATTATCAAAGTGGAGCCCTCTGAGACTGAATGCCCATGTCACATGACTTCAACGGGCATCTTCTGATGTATATGCTAAAATATGCTTTTTCATTAAAAATCCTTTTCTATTTAGCATCACATTATGCTAACAATCCTTGAACTGGAACATAAACTATTATTCCTGTTTGACAAACACAGGAACAGATATAAGAAAAGTTAAGGGACTGGCCCCATATTACATACTCCTTAGTAGGAAAGCTCCTTGGACTTAAAAAGACTGTGTCTTTTGAGAGCTATTTAATACGTCATCAAAGACAGCATTGCCAGAGATGTGTCTCTGTGGCAGGGCTCTTGCCTAGCATGCAAGAAGCCCTGTGTTGAATCACCACCACCACAAACTGCGAAAGCATCTTAGCATGGCTCCCCTTTCCAGATCTGAACTTCATAGCACTCTACTAACTTCTTAACCAACTCAGGTAGCTTGAGAGCTATAGTCAGTTTCAGCTAAATACCCTGGTAATGAGATGGGAAGAGAGAAAATAAGATGTATGAAACTCGGCCAGGCGGGGTTCTAGAAGGATCTTGAGGCTTCTGTTAGTCCTCAGCAAAACTGCAAGGGGCAAACACTTGTCAGGAGGCATTTTTTATCCAAGAGAGATCATCTTAGCATCATCTACTGTGCCGGTGTTCAGAAGCTGGACTATGTCTCGAAATTCCAAGATCCAAGAGCATGTTAGAATTCTAGGATTGTGTACAACTATTACCTGGGCTTTAACTGTGTCAGCCTCAAGGTAAGAACAATTGAATACTTCAGTTCCCAGGATTCCCCAAGACTGTAAACAGACAGTCCTTCGAAACCAAATCACGAACTTAGCTTTTTTGTTCCCTCCCCATGTTTAAGTGAACAACCTTTTAGCAAAATTAATGACAAAAGTTAGGAGCAAAGAGTCAGGTGTAACTAGCAGCCACCGTGAAATAGGTTTGATGGTTCCAAGCACATCAGGAGAGTGTGAGAGCACAACTGATAGGATGGCGATGAGGAGCTGATATACAGATCCACAGATTAAATCACTTCTTATTTATAGATGTGATCTATCACAGTTACAGGGAAGGACAGAGACAAGACGTAAGAACAGGCCACCTGAGTTGTACGCTGGACGCAGAGACACCTGCAGGTTTGCCCTTGGTGCCTAGCACAATTGAGAATGTTTGGATAGAAAAAGGGATGCCTGAAGATTTATGTTTGATTGGTAGGCTCAGTAAAAATTCAAAATCCTATCAATTTATTTTAAGAGAGAGATACTATTTATGTCTCAAAATAGACATTATGTGAAATTATTTCCATAATGAGAAGTTTGTTTAGAATACATGCTATTTATATCCTAAAATTAGGAATAAGGATTAGAAATATAAAATTATTTTATTTGTGTAACTATAATATCCATCCAGTTGTATATGTGTGTGTGTGTGTGTGTATATATACTTATATATACATATGTTCTGTCAAGTGTTAGCATTTTGCCTCTATATGGCTTTCCAAGAAATCAACTCAATTTCAACTGCATTTCAGTGCTAGCTGATGCAGACAGGTGAAACTGACATGTTGTGTTCTACCAATTCTACTCCCACAACTGTTCTTGAAAATGAATCTGCTGACCTCTGACCCTGAGGCTTCAGCTCAAACTCACCCATATGCTGGTTTCTTGATTTTTTTGACAAAAGTTGAGCAAAAAGGCTTAACTATATGTTCTAAAGTATACTCATGCTTAATTTATCTATATTTCACCTGTCTGAGTGATTCATTCTTCAGAATATGACCAAAGGATCGGAGGAAAACTGAAGAGGCATCTGAAAAACGTCAGAGCAAAGTTCATTCACTTTATTCACAATGACATGCCATGGCCTCTCATGTACAGTAGATGTGCTCTTGTTTTTACATATTCCAACCAACTTGTTTACCTGAGAAGAAAAGTGATGTCAGAGGTGGGGATACCAACAGTAAGAACAGCATCTATGCGTACCAGATGTGAGCCAAATTACCACCCAGGTTGACAGAAATGGAAGATTAGAAAATCGCAAAACACACACACACACACCACCTCTCCAGGCTAAATATAATATCAGAAAACAAGATTAAAATGTACATTTTATAATCTCAGATGCATAATAAAATGGAGAGCCTGCTAACTCCACTAAGGAATTTTCACACGACCACTTGGCTAAGACCAGGCTGTCAAAGGACCTAGGGAGAGATCCCTTAGGTTTACCCTAGGGAAGAAAGGACAGGTCTCTTCTTCCATGCCTGAATGCAAACCCAGTTGCAGAGGCTCCGGAGGAACCCAGCAGGGAAAGGGACAGATAAGGGTTGGCAGCCAACAGGACCAGTGTTCACTTACCCACAGAGGACAGACAACCTGGACAGCCTACATGGCAGAGAGCCTTTGACGTATGTGTACAGGAAAGACATGTCCCCACTCCTCCTGGACTGCTTCCAGAGCTGGGGATTAGAGGATGACTTCTTCCTTCCAGCATTGAAAAATGGACAGAGAGAAAAAGAAGAAAAACTCAAGACATACTGTCCTCTCAAACAGTAAATCTTGCTTAAACAGAAAGCAGTATCAAATACATAATGCCAATTGACCTGTCCAGAATTTCCCTCCATAATTACTATAATCTTGATAAAGTCATGGTTCTTATCAGGGTTCCTGTGTATCGTTGGTTTCTCTCCAAACTGTTGTGCTCAACAACAACAATACAAAATAGGCATGATACCATGAGAGAAATCTCTATAACGGATATGCGTGGGAATCTGTGTGTGTGTGTGTGTGTGTGTGTGTGTGTGTGTGTGTGTGTGTGTGTGTGTAATTGTGGGCATGCATGCACACATGTATGGAGGTCAGAGTTGGATGGCAGGTGTTTCCTCAATTATTTCTCCACTTTTTTTTTTGCAAGGGGGCGGGTTCTAGACAGTATCTCTTTTAGTAGCCCAGGACATCTTGGAACCAGACTGGCCTTGGACTCACAGTGATCTGCCTCTGCCTCCCCAGAGCTGGGATTAAAGGTATGTGCCACCACTACCCAACTCTCTCCACCTTATTTAAGATGGGGTATCTTACATAATCTAGAACTAACCAACTGGTTAGAGCCAACCTGACCAGCAACCCTGGAAAATCTAACTCCTCTCCTGGCAAGGCAACACTAAACATCCTAAACATTTGGGATCTGCTGGCCAGGAGGCTGCATAATAAGGAGAGCTACTGGTAAAATCATGGGTACTTTTAAGCTAACTTGTATTTAATGAGTCCTATCATCTACATATATTGGGAAAGAAGTGGTGCTCGTAAATGAGAGACAAATATTTAAGATCTACTCAGAGACCTTTGGCAAGGACTCCTAGAAAATACTCATTGGCTGAAAACTACTTCAGAATGACCAAACTCATGAAAATCAGAAGCAACTGAAACATCTGACCATTTTAAGTGTGACTTAGAGTTGGTTGGGTACAGGATCAAATTAAATGTCTCTCTTTTAAAAATCAAGTGCACTTTAAACATGAAGACTGTGAATAAACATTAATCTGATGACGACACTTTACATTTAATATAGGAAAAGATGTCATTTAAAAATTCTCTCCTCTGAAAAATAATCTATTTTACCATTTCTTTTTTATCCTGGAAAAAAAAAGTATGGTGGCAAGGCAGAAGCAGATGGGGTGTTTAAGCAATAGAATTCCATCACAGTGGCTGTGAGACCAGCCTTCTGAACAGGACAGGCAAGAGGTAAAGCCAGGACTCCACTCTAATCAGCTGCAGAATCTTGACAAATGTCCTCATGTCTCTGAGTCTTTGTCAGATATAAAATACGAATAATATGTACTTCAGAGAAGCCCTGTGCCTCATGCAAATTCACAGCATGGTTGCCATCACTATTGTTTTTATTGCTATAATTTTTTATCGCTATTAGTAAGGAATTTTGTAGATAAATGTATATTCTGGTCAGATTTGTCTACAAAAAAAGGTTTTTTAAAAAATATACATAAAGATACATTAATTAAATAGAGGGCTATATGCTAGGTCTTTAAAATGTAAGAAGTATAAGGGCAGATAGGAATCCTCTCTCCTCAGACAGCTCTAGATAGGGATGGAATTTCTATCGTGATTCTGTGCCTAGACTCTGCTGTAGCACCAGTATGAACCAGTCTCTAGGCTCTTGACTCTCTAGGTACAAGTTGCTGAAGAATTAAGACAATTTCTAGCTAATGTTGGCAAAAAAACAAAAAGCCTATAGACTTAGCAGAGAGTCTGAGATAACTGGGTTGTGATAGAAATACCACGTTAGAACCTGTATATCATTTGAAGTACATGGGCTTCACCTAAAAAAGGAAGCCAGCTCTCTATCTCTAAATAGTATTTTTCAAGCCACTGTTATGTTTTGAGATCACTTATTGTCAAAGGGAACCTAGAAAGGATCAGGTTAAAACTGCAATTTTTTGTCTAATAAAACATTAATTTCCCTTTAATTATTTTTCAAAAAAAATTGTTGAGAAAAATCACAAATCACAAACATGTTGACTTCTAATAGGAAAATGAATTTTTGACTCACCTTTGTACCTTTCTGAATATCCTGTGTTTCCATTAGTATAACAGTAATTAGGTATTAAGAACTATTTTCCCATCTTCATCTTGGGGTGGGAAGAGTGGGAACCACAGCATGGAATGGCCTTTTCCTTGAAACTTGTTGAAAAAAACTCTCAGGAGTCAAACATTTAGCTTCACTTGAAATAAGGATTGTAACACCAAGAAAGTGTCTCTGGTCCTTCAGGGATTTTTCTTGAAGTCTGCAAAAAACCATGTTGATAGCACCTGAAGGATCAGGAGGGGATATAGTTCAATTACAGTCAGAAAGAGCTGCACAGCGGAGCTGCACGTAATTCTCACAGTGCTCATTACCTCTGGCTCTCTGCCTTAGCAACTGCCATGTACTACATCAAGCGTGCAAATGTTCTATGCAGAATGCTTTTGTGTCACAGCCTTTGGGTCCTCAGGGCACACACAGGGCTAAAAGAAAGTTAGCATAAGGCATCCGGGACAAAGTTCCTAACTTTTCAAAATGTTGAGGTTTTAATCATGAAACTTAGGATGAATAAATATATCTAGATGTGCTACAAAATGTGTTCCAAAATAACTCATTGCATAAAGCATGCAATAAACCTACAGAAGGCATAAGACAGTGACCCTCTTCCTCTGTGTTTGGTGTTTAGTTTCCAGGATGAGGCCTGAAAATTAATCCTGAATCACCCAACACCATCTGTCCGCATGGTCAAACTCTCTAATCTGTTATGTCCTCCTGAGTTCAAATGAAACCTGGGCTTTGAGCTATCAAACCTTTAGTGTCCTGTTCAATCTCCTATCATTTATAAAGTCATTCATTCATCTCACAATATATACGGAGCACTTGTGGGCATGAGGCATGAGGGATGAGCTCATTACCCTTGTGTTGTTATTTATATAAGGGACAAGCCAATTGCAAGCATATACTTAGTGTGTGTGCTCACATGTGCATGTATGTGTATATGAAGGTTAAGTAGAAAGGTCTCCTTTGGAACGGTATTTAAGCAGTCTGTTGAGGACTGGTAATGACTAGTGCTTCTAAGCAAAAGAAACAATACTCATGGATCCCTTGGTGTCACTGGGGCAGAGCAGAAGGAAACAATGTAGCTGCAAGGATATTGGAGGGTGGTTTGAACCAGGTCACACAAGACCTTACAGGGTGTTTCCCTCTGGGACTCCTAGTCAGGCATGGTGGTACCCACCTATAATCCTAGCCCACAGGAGACTGACACTGGAAGATTACTTCAAGACTGGGCTAGACTACATAGTAAGACCTTATCTAAAACCAAAAAAGTCTGGGTTTCCTGTTACACAGTGAGAAGGTTTTGAACAGTTCTAAACATGCCCATGAAGCCCTCTCTTTACCAGCTATGTGCTAAGTAGACAGATTCTGGGATAGGACATGGATGGAGGCTTTTACAAGCAGCCATGCTAATACAGTAGGTCTTCGCATTTTGACTTCAAGAGGACTATAAATGCACGGCTGCGATGTAGCCCAAAAGCAGAGCTCTTGTCTGACACAAATGAGACCCTGGGTTCAAAGCTAGCAATTTGAGAGGCGGATGCTGTAAATGAACACAGGTATCTCTGGAGAAGCTTGTCATCCTCGAGGAGCAAAATTGAGGATTATACAACAAATTGAATGAACACGAAGCACCCAACAACCCCACATCATGAATGACACACCATGGCACACAGTAGGTGTGGACAAATCTCACATCATGAATGACACATCATGGCATACAGTAGGTGTGGATAAATCCCACATCATGAATGACACATCATGGCACACAGTAGGTGTGGATAAATTACATTATTATCATTTTCCATAAGTAGCACTTCCTCAGCCAGCCCCCAGAAATCTCCATTATAATAGTCAATATCTCCATTTAAAAACTCACTGAGACATGAAAATTGCCTCATTTAAATAAATGTCTTCTTCTTTGCATTTATTTTACATTTAGGAACAGAGGTTGGTGTTATAAGTAAATGAATAGTCTCTTAAATATGTAAAAATCAATCAAAAGCTGAAAAATTCAAAGTGTAGTGTAGAGGTTGGCATGGTGGCCCACGGCTGTGGTCCCAGCTAGTCAAGGGACTACAGCTGAAGGATGGGTTGTGCCCGGGAGTTTATGACAGCCTGTCAACCCTGAGAGGCCAAAATAATAATAATAAAAAAATCAGAAAGGAAGAAGAAAAAAAAGGAGGGAAAAATGAAATTGTGTTCAATGCCATCCTGGTACTTTTTTTAAAATGTCTAGTTAAAATATAGTAGGGTATATTTTATATTTCTCTCCTCTCCCTTTACAAATATTTATAAATAGTACACTTAAAATTTTTCAAATATGAACCCTTATTCTATTTAAACAGTTTCTAAATTTTAATAAATTGTTCATTAAAACAGAATGTTATAAATCAATGCTTGTCATTGGAGAACAGCACCTTTTGAGCTCCTCCTCACAAAGTCATAGACTAATATTAGGGGCTAAGTTCAATGAGTATTTTTACTCACAAGTATTGAAAAATTTGTGAATAAAATATGTGATACTGGCATGCCCTTATCAGCAAATGTTTGTTTGTCCTTTACAGTAGAGAAATAAACAGTCCTCTGAGTGGTCCTACTCCCTGAGTCCTCACGCAGTGTGTAGCTATATGAATAAACATGAACTTAGCTTGATTTCAGGGGGGAAAGTAGAACCTAGATTTGAGAATATTGTAGCAGCAATCACCTGAAGGACACCTGGAAAGTGTCCCCAAGGGACCCATGACCCAAGTATAAAAGACAGAGAGACTAAGGGGCCTGCAGCCCATGGGCCCCTGATCTACAGCTTGCAGTCTTCAGGGTTTTCTCTGCATTTCTTTCCTGCATGCAAAGGGCAGATCATTACAGTATCAATTGCTGAACCCTTTATAAGGCTGTGAGTTACAAGATCGCTAGAATACAACTCAGACTGAGAAAAAGAGCATAAATATGGCTGCATCTAGAAATACCTGGATAAAATATTGTTGGAGAACAGTCGATTAAGTAGGCGTTAGTTCTATCCCCCCAGCATCCCTTTTTAATAAAAAGTCATGTTCCTGATGTTGACTCATAAATCAGTATATCTCAGGTCAGTCACAGAATTCCCTCTAACATCAAATGCAAATAAAATACGGCCTCCAATGGCATTGCAGAAAATGACCACAGCTTGGCTCTGTCTTTCTTGGAAAATGACATAGGACAATAGAACGGCAATGCTAGTAATGAATGTATTTCCTCGACTGAAGCCCTGGAAGGGGATAAGACTCTGGTCTGCCTTTCTTCCTCTTACCATGTCAGAGAGAAGGAGCTGGGGTTTCAAAGCTGTAGGCACTACTGAAGGGATTGGAGAAAGAAAAAAAAATGGGTGAAAGTGATGGAGCTCTCCACACGAACGGAACGCCGAGAAGGAGCAAGAAGTAGAGGTGGGGCTTGGAAGCAGGTGAAGGACTCCAGAAGGAAGGGGCTGTATGGAAACCCCCTACATTATCTGAGATACTCTTAATCCAGACGCGGGAAGCTAGAACGATCGCAACTGTCTATTAGTGTCTCCAGCAGGTGAGGGCAGGACTCGAGCTGATCACAAATCATAGAACGTAAGCGGCGAGCATGACACTTAAAGCCAGGACGGGAGGACAGCTCCGCGGTTTTCATATCAACCCTTCGGGAGGTGCCCATCGTTCTCACTCACTGTGTGGTATCTAGACTAAAGGACCCGCAGAAAAGGGGGAAAAGCCAGTGTCTATCCCATAGCTATACACAACGTCTTTGAGAATTTTTAAGTTCTTTCTTTTTTTCCCTGTAAATTTAAAGTAAAACTTCATCACAGATCTCCAGTACTGAAGGCTGTCTAATGCTCCCTTCCTGTCGTGACCGGGCATCTCAGCATCTAGCGCCACGACCCTTCATGTAGGAATCTCTCAGCAACTACCACTGAGCAACCCTGGTACTTCCAGCCACTTTGAGAGACAGTTTGTCAGTTTCTTTACAAAATTAAATGCATCATGCAAGCCCGCAAGCATACTCCATGATATTTCTTCAAACGAGTTAAAAGTTTACATGCAGACTGGCATGGGAGCTCACACCTATAATCCTAGCTCAGGACACTGAAGCAAAAGTTCTGCTGAAAGTTCAAGGCTATGCTTCCAGGACCTAGAGTTAAGAACCTGCCTTTTAAAAAAAAAGGGGGGGGGGTGTTGCTGGAGAGATGACTCAGCAGTTAAGAGCACAGACTGCTCTTCCAAAGGTCCTGAGTTCAAATTCCAACAACCACATGGTGGCTCATAACCTCCGTAGCAAGATCTGACTCCCTCTTCTGGAGTGTCTGAAGATAGCTACAGTGTACTTAAATGAATAAATCTAGAAAGAAAGAAAGAAAGAAAGAAAGAAAGAAAGAAAGAAAGAAAGAAAGAAAGAAAGAAAGAAAGAAAGGAAGGAAGGAAAAGGAAATCTGCATCCAAAGAAAACCTGCTCAACAACTTGATTTGCAAACGCCAAAACATGGAAGCAACCCCAGCATCCTGCTGTAGGTAATAGGTAGTAAACGGTGATGTATCCAAACAACAGAAATCGCAGTAAAAAAAAAAAGGAGAAGAAATTCAAGCGCCTTAAGCACATGTTACTAGTTAAAAGAAACCAGTCTTTAAAAACTACCTGTTATATGATTCAGCCATGACATCTGAACAAAACAAAGCCATGGAGAGAGGAAAAGGACCAATGGCTGCCGGAAGTGGGAAGAGAGCGGTGAGGGCATGAAGTACAGCGGACTTGCAGGACAAGGAGTTTGTTACTTTACATCTGTCCAAAGCCATGGATGGTAGAGCAACCGGAGTGAGCCCTGGTGCCAACTCTGAACTTGGGTGAAGATGAGATGAGGCCACCGGCTGTGACCTATGCGCCATTCCGGTGGGAGAGCTAGGGATGAGAAAGGCTGTGTGCGTTTACAAATGGGGGAGTGGGGCTACGGGGACAATCTCTGTACCTCCCACTCAAGTTCTGCCCCGGGAAGCTTTTTATAAGCGGCCTGCTCAGAATGCCTTAGGATACCCTAACTAACTTCGCTGAGACACTGAGTGCGTGACAGTTTTATGTCTGATGACATGTGGTTCTAAACGCAACCCCGTGAAGTAAGTTCTATCATTACGCCGACCCCCATCTTACTGAGAAGGAAATGAGATTTGAAGAGGCTAAGCAACTTGGCCAAAGGTCACCATCAAATTGGACAGAGCCTAGGCTATTGGTCATTACAGCAAGTTGTCGCGGGCCACAGAAAGTATTTCATTGTAACTTATAAACACGGTTGTTGATTATGATGGAATAAGAAAGACTGTGAACTGAAATTTTGTATGAAGCTATTTATAAATGGGTGGAAAAAGAACACTAGCCCCACAGCTCCCCACACCAGTGAGGGAGTTAATAGAGCTTTCCCTGTGTGTTCAGATGATATCTACAAACCTTCTTCTGTTAAAAAGAAGGGGGAAAAACAGCTAAGTTTTCTAATGTAAGAAATTTAAGTTGTTTCTAATGATTTATGTCCTCACTAAAAATGAAAAAGAAAAAACTGTTCCTTATTATGTGTAAAATGAAGTAAAATATGACTTGTTCACTTTTTAATGATTTATGGGTTGTACCTCATACTGCGCCCTCACAGGGCATGTACAAAGGTAAGACTCAGATCATTAATAATGCGCAGGACGCCACATCTGGTTGGTCCTCCCAGGTGAATCAAGCCAAAGCCTGATTTAACAGATGGACACTGCACCATTTCCTGATGGTAAAATCACCAGATGTTTAGAGATTCCAGAAGTACAGAGGCAGGAGGAGCACGTTAATGTGAAGTTCCCAG
The DNA here is from genome assembly GCA_036184795.1 of Tokudaia tokunoshimensis. Classification (NCBI taxonomy): domain Eukaryota; kingdom Metazoa; phylum Chordata; class Mammalia; order Rodentia; family Muridae; genus Tokudaia; species Tokudaia tokunoshimensis. Next base: position 48,203,916 of record BTHU01000004.1, on the reverse strand, counting down.
CATCCCTTTGAATTATCTTATTTTTTAACACTGCTTTTTTATTTTAACACATTGAATATATATGTGTATATGTATGTGTATGTATATGATGTATATGTATCTGATGTATATGTATACATGTGTGTATGTATATATGTACATGAACATGTATATGATATATATGTTATGTGTGTATGTATATGTATGTATGTGTATATATACATGTGTGAATTGTGCTATTATTTGAAATTTCATTAAAATAAGATTTTTTCCTAGAATATCCTAAAATTAAGCAGCAAAGTTCATGTTCTTACATGCTGTTACCACACATTCTCCAAAGCTTGTCATTTTTTTTCCTTGTTTTATTTCTCGATGATTTTCATCTGTGGATGCCCTTCCATTGGCCTAGGCCAGGGGCCTTCTGGTGAAGATCTGTTGTTCTTGCTAGGCTGTCTCTCCCTGGCTATGCAGGTGACCCTCTATCTCTGCTGCAGGAGTGAGCTGGCTTGCTACAACACTTTCCTGGGCTGAATCTGTCAGTTTTAATGTTCTCCCTCTAAGGCAAGTCGAGTCCAGTCTCTTTCAAAAAGAAAAAGGTTAAAGGAAGCAATAGGGATGCCAGGGAGTGAAGCTAAGACAATGCACCCAGTAGGGCTACAGGAAGGATTTCATTCTGTTGTGAGTAGGAGGAGCATGAGATTGACAATCATATAAGGAGAAAGACCAAAGTTCAAATCCTGGCATCAATAATTCCTAACTAAATGATTTTACCCTCGGGCAAGTCACTTAAATCACTGCACCTTGGGTTTCAACTTTCTCCTCTGTGCATACTTCCAAGGATTGTGTTAAAGATTAAATTAAATTGTGGAATGAATAGAAATACACTTTGTACTTTGTACAGAATAAGTTCTTAGATAAGAAGAAAACAGAGAGATAACACGTGGACTTCACACCTTCCTTCAAGATATTTCTGTGTTAGGACCTGGGTTATACCAGCTTTAATTCACTTGTTCATCTCACTCATCAAGATCAGGATCCTGCCCTTTCCTTAAATAAAAACGCTTACTTCATACTGGAAGCTAAGCTCCCCCTCCACCACCATCACCACCCCCACCCACTCACCCCCTTGCAACAGCTAAGCCCTTCCTTCTGAGCACAGTTCTCCTCTACAGTTCCCCACTCAGGTGGCCTCTGAGTCCATCTATCTACAAAAATAAGCTACAATTAAAAAGAAGAAAGGGGGGACTTTCTCCAAGGACTTTCCTGTGTGTTTTTACAGGGTGAAGTTGCCCCAGGGGTAAGCGTTGTGTTACCAACTGATGGAACACAGAGGCTGGGTCCCTGAACAGTAAGGTTCAACTTCCCTTCTTCATATCCCCCCACCCCCAATGCCTGCTGGGTGTCTGTTTAATTAGTGAGCAAATAGTGATTCCCAGAGATTATAGAGTCTTTAGTGTTCACGAGGAGAGAGTCCCAAATGTTTTCCCAGCAGTATACACAATCATTTCCTACTTTTAAATAGTAGGCTGATCTGAATATTAACTACTTGCCAATTTCAACACACCTCTCCTATAAACATCCCCTTCCTGGGCTGGGAGGAAGCCCACACGATGTGATCCTGTGTCGTTCTCTAACTTTCTTTTTTTTTATGATTGGTGCAGAGCATCTGATTATTACCAGGTGTTTCAGATTTTCTCATGGCCTCCTTGTTATTCCCCCCACTTTGAGTTCCTTTGGCAATGAATGTGACCATGAGGTCCAAAGCCATAAAGGATGTATTCGCCACTTCCCTCTTATGTCTGTCTCTTTATTTAACCACAAGTTCACTGTCTTTATCCATGTTAATTCCCTGGGGTATTCACACAGCATTTGTGTTGAGTGCCTTAATTTTGATCTTCCCTAATCAGTCCCTGCCAGATGGTAGTTAAAGTTTAATGGCCCCTGTAAAAAAAATGGTTCCCTTTCTTCTTTCATCAGTCATGTGTGTTTACTTAGCGAACTGCTGGATGTTCGGAACGAACACAAAGTGACCACCAGCAAAACGAATTCAACAAACACACCGACTTAATACTTTTCATGGTAGCTAAAGATGTTGCCTGCCGTGATCCAGCCGCCCATTACCCTTACCTTTTATCATCGCTCCTTGACTGCTCTGTTAGTTTTCTCTCCGTTTTATCTCCTTTCTCAGGTTGCCGGAGGCCTGGCAGTCTTCAATATGAAGCAATTAAAGTGTGTAGACACATCTCAATTCAATCCAGTTTAAGTGCTAGCTAGATGGCACTTGGCATATTGGTAAAGCTGTGCTCTCCACACCCATAGGACCCGAGAAAGCACCATTCTTTATGATTCGGATAAAGACACAGAGACAACTCAAGAGGCCACCCAAGAGGCCATGATAGAAACTTGGCACCCTCGAGAAATAAAATAAAGAGGCTGATACATATGACAAAGCCATCTCTAAATAAACACCATGCCCTTTGTGTCTTTACAACATCCTACCACGATTCCTGAGGGAGCCAGTCCAGAACTAGTAATTAAATAAGGACAGTACATGCCATTTTACAGATGAACGAACCGAGATGAGTCATTTTACCTGACGTCTTGCCAGGCCACACACATATCTCTACAAGTATCCTGTCGCTTAGATTTACGGTCAACTTATTAAAATATGTAGGGCTATTTAAAAGAAAAATAAAAGAAACCAAACAAAAGATTATCAACATTTTTAAAGCAAGCATTCTGGGTGACTTTATATACACACACCACTTAAAGCCTATAAAATATAGGTCTCTTGGTCAGAGACCAGCCAACTACAGTCTGCAGGTCAAATTCAGCTCCCTGTCTGTTTTTATAAATAAAGTTTTATTGGTGCATAGTCAAGTTCATTCCTTTGCTCACTGTTTATGGCTGCTTTTTCTTTGTGGTACTTTCATAATGTTGAATTGTTTCACCAGACACTATATGTCCTACAAAATGTAAAGTAGTTGCTATCAGATCCTTCCAGACAAGGTTTGCCAATCTCTGCTGCAGGATTTTGAATTATGTCATTGTATATTATGCTATTTCTACTTTAAAACTTTTACTCATGACACACGGAATGTTTATTAGGTATCGTTGAACACTGGTTGAAATGACATTGATTGACAATAGCATTTCAAATGTGAAAGGTTCTAGAGTCACCTATTAAAATGTCTGTTTTAATTATAGTGATCACCTCGAACAGTTAAGAAACTACAAATGCTCAACAACTTTTACACGATTTATTTAATTTTTGATTAAATGTGTGTGTCTCTATGTGCATGTGAATGTGAATGCAAATTCCCACAGAGGCCAGGAGAAGGCATCAGTTTCCCTGGAGCTGAAGATGACAGTGAGCTGCTTGGTGTAAAACTGGGCATGATACTACCGGAAGACCCTGCTATACCACTCCTGGGCATATACCCAGAGGATTCTCCAGCATGTAATAAGGACACATGCTCCACTATGTTCATAGAAGCCCTATTCATAATAGCCAGAAGCTGGAAAGAACCCAGATATCCCTCAACGGAGGAATGGATACAGAAAATGTGGTATATATACACAATGGAGTACTATTCAGCCATTAAAAACAACGAATTCATGAAATTCTTAGACAAATGGATGGAACTGGAAAATATCATCCTGAGTGAGGTAACCCAATCACAAAAGAACACACATGATATGCATTCACTGATAAGCGGATATTAGCCCAGAAGTTTGGAATACCCAAGACACATTTCACATATCAAATGATGCGCAAGGAGGAGGAAGAACAAAGTATGGATCCTTGGGTCCTTTGTAGAAAGGGGAAAAAATACCCACAGAAGGAGATACAGAGACAAAAGGTGGAGCAGAGTCTGAAGGAAAGACCATCCAGAGACTACACCACCCAGGGATCCATCCTATATACAGTTACAAAACCCAGACACTATTGTGGATGCCCACAAGTGCTGGCTGACGAGAGCCGGATATAGTTATCATCTGAGAGGCTCTGCTAGTGCATGACAAATACAGAGGGGGACTCTCTCAGCCATCCATTGAACTGAGCACAGGGTTCCCAATGGGGAAGCTGGAGAAGGGACCCAAGGAGCTGAAGGGGTTTGCAGTGCCACAAGAGGAACAACAATATGAGTCACCCAGTACTCCCAGAGCTCCCAGGGACAAAACCATCAACCAAAGAGTACACATGGAGTTATCCATGGCTCCAGACACATAGGCAGCAGAGGATGGTCTTGTTGGACACCAAAGGGAGGAGAGGCCCCTGGTCCTGGAAAGACTTGATGCCGTAGTGTAGAAGAATACCAGGACAAGGAAGTGGGGAAGGGTTGATTGGGGAAGGGGAGATGGCTTATTGGATTTTCAGGGGAGGGGGGAACCAGGAAAGGGGACAGCATTTGAAATGTAAATAAAGAATATATATAATTTTTAAAAAGCTGGGAACAGAACTCTGGTTCTCTGGAAGAGCAGAAAGCACTCTTAACTCATTGGCTCCTCAATAAAGTCTTGATAATTTAGAAAGCAGTGTATGGCCACTATGTAAACTGCAATGTAGACAAGTCACAACCTAGCAACTGGGGATAAATACTGATATTTGCCTATATTTGTAATATGTTGTTTGAAGAAAGATCTCTCTGGTTTCTTCGTCTAGAGTTAGTGTTATATAGTCAATATTCTTAAAGCCCATTAGAGTATATTCTATTGCCCATATTCTACCTTCCCAAAGTAAAAATAACCTTCATACTCCTGCTCCCCCAACTGAGAGAGAAAGAGAGAGAGAGAGAGAGAGAGAGAGAGAGAGAGAGAGCACTTTACACTCTCATGAGTTTATTTTTAGTCCCAGTTTTTAAACAGTCCCTACAAAATCCTTGAATTCTGCAAAATCTCAATCAGATTCTCAGGTGAATAAAGAAGAAATCGTACTTTAGAATGAAGGTCATTGGGTAGTACCGTGAAAAATATCTTACTCATGACTATATATAATAAGAGACTTGTGGTACTGGAGAAATGAAAAAAGGTGTGCCCACCTAGAGGACAAAGCAGGCATCTGTTTTCCACCAGGATTTTGAATGGAGAGAGATCATCAGTTAAGAAATGTAAACGGCAGGGAAGGGAAGGCTGAAGAGAGGCTGAGTCTATAAACTAACTGCTTTGCAAACTTGAGGACCAGAGTTTAAGATTCTCAGCACCCGTGTAAAAAGCCAGATGTGGTGGTGCACAAGTGCACACGCACACACAATACCTACATGTCACATAGACGTGGTGGTGCATGCACACACACACACAGCATACATCTCACACAGGCATGGTGGTGCATGTACACACACACACAATACATACACCTCACACAGGCATGGTGGTGCATGCACACACACACACACACACAATACATACACCTCACACAGGCATGGTGGTGCATGCACACACACACACACAATACATACACCTCACACAGGCATGGTGGTACATGCACACACACACACACTCACACACACACACACAGCATACATTTCACACAGGCATGGTGGTGCATGTACACACACACACACACAATACATACACCTCACACAGGCATGGTGATGCATGCACACACAAACACACACACACAATACATACACCTCACACATATACAACACAGCATACACACAGAATCTTTTTAAATTAAAGCAAATAAAGTAAATGTTGATTTAAAAGACCCTTCTAGAGTGAGATAAACATAGCCATGCTGTGGAGGGGGAGTCAAAATTCAGCATACATTTTAAAAGTAAACTACAGCCTTGCTTTCAAAATACAATATAACTTTTAAAAATATTTTGTTCATAAACAAAGAGATTTGGTGTTTATAGCCAAGCCCCCCGCCTATGTGCCTGTTCACTGTTCTTTGTGACCAGGGCCTCTAAAGGGAAAGTTGGCGAGGCCTTGCTTTATGGAGAATGAACTCTGAGAATCTAGTGGCGGGCGTGGGGGTGGCAGGGCTCTTGTACCTTTGAGTTGCTGTGTCAGAATTTATAGTCTGACATCCCTGTGCCTCAGAACTTCTACCCAGCCCTAAGAAGTTTATTCCTCCAATATGTGTGTACGTGAACAATCAGAGCAGCTGATTTATGCATTCCCAGGAGCTGAGGCATGTTGTCCTCATGTTCTATAAATTACTGTGGGCAGAAGTCAAACAGCATACATCCACCAACTGATCTAAACTCAAGCAAGGGAGACAGTGGGAGATGAAAGATGGAATGGGAAGCAAGCCAGGAAATTCTGTACTAACTTAAGGACTGAACTAACCCAAGTACAACTTTGAGCTTAGATTTCTTCATCTGTCCATGAGACTTTAGACCTAAAGATAGACCCACAGTGCTAAACATAAAACCTTTAGAAAATCTTTTTCTTTTTATTTATGTACATTGTAGCTGTCTTCAGACACACCAGGAGAGGACATCAAATCCCATTACAGATGGTTGTGAGCCACCATGTGGTTTGCTGGGAATTGAACTCAGGACCTCTGGAAGAACAGTTAGCACTCTTAACTGCTGAGCTGTCTCTCCAGCCCCCTTCTTTATAAAATCTTAATAGTTACTATGTACTTTACTACTCAAATCTTCTTACTTTCCTATATACAAGCATATCCTACCTTCTATGACTCCTAAGAAGGAGTGAAAGTACAGTTATTTTATATGGATGGCTAATCTGTTATTTTGTTAGAAAATAATAATCACTGCAAGCAATTCTGGTATTGGCCAATTTTGTTAAAAGAGAGGGGCTGGGAGAGAGAGAGAGAGAGAGAGAGAGAGAGAGAGAGAGAGAGAGAGAGAGGCAAACAATTCAGCTTAAGAGGAAAGTATTCATTTCTATCTTGTGTTATGACAGCCACAGATAGGCAGCCTCTGTCCCGATGCCACCCAGAGACTAGAGATGGGGACATAACTGCATCTTCCTCATGTGGCTTCCAGGGTCACTTTGGTTTTGCTATCCCAGCCACCAGGAGGGAACAAACCAGATATTCAGGAAAGGCAACTTGTTTACCTCTCTGCCGCCCTGCCACCTTCCGTTGGTAGCAATTCAATCATGTCTGCACTGTTAGTCTTGCAGTGAGAACAGGGAAATGGACCATGTCAGCGCAGACAGATCTCCGCTCTAATGGAAGAGCAGAGAGAGGAGAGACGCTCATGACCTGCGGAATGGGGGGAGGGCGAGGGGGAGGTGCGTCTGTTGCTCAGTGTATAGGACGATATACTTACATGTAAGCTTAAACAGTCTCACCTTTATATGGATTATTTAGATAAAATAAATCTGTTACAATAAAACTCGGTTCACTCATTCTCGGTTTAAGAAAACTTGGAATTTATACCATTGAGGACTGCAAGTTCTCTCCCCTCCCAGAACAAAGAGAACCTTTCTTCTGAATTTGGCCTTCACTTTTCTGTCTGTTAAATTTTGACATTCTAAAATTTAAAATAAAAACATAAAAACACACAATAATATAATCAATAGTAAATACAAGCACCTTTTAGTATGTTTCATAGTTATTAGAATTTCTTCTATAAAACACCTATTCACAGATTTTTAAGGTATTTTTTTCTTTTTATTAGTTCTTCAAGAATGTTGTACAATTATTTTTGACAATTTTCACAGGCCCATCACCTACCCTCAGATGCACCCCTTTCCGTGCCCACCCAACATTGTCTTCTCTTTCTTTCATCACACTTCATACCTAATTTTTGCAGCCCATACAGTCAATGATGTGTGGGCTTCAGGGCGTGGCCAACCTTCCAGTAAAAACAGTCTTGAAGAAAGCAGACAACCATCTCTCGGCTGCTATCAGTTGCCTATGGTTTCTCAGCTAGTGGGATTTCATGTCCACCTCCCGTCTCCATGCTGGGAATGATTGAGCCTGGATGTGCACAGGTTTTGTGCATGCTGTCATAAGCCACTGTGAGTTCATATTGCAGCTGCCCTGTTGCCTTCAGAGAGCAATGCTGTCTTCCACTCATCCTCTGCCTCTGGCTCTCACAGTCTTTCTGCCTCTCTGCCACAATGAGCCCTGAACCTTGGGAGGAGAGGGACAGTGTAGAGGTCACTGAGGACTGAGCGTTCCCAGGATCTTACTCCCCGCACCTTGGCCTGTTGGAGGTGTCTGTGTTAATTTCCATCTGCAGGAAATAGAAGCTTCTCTGATGTGGGTTGAGAGATGTGTTGATATATGGGTATAAGAACAAGTCACTAGGAGTCGGTTTACAACTATGTCTAGTTCGTAGAATGATGGTAATAGACTCTCCCCAGGGCCTGTGACCTAACCAAGCATTTGGAACTAAGAAGCAGGAGAGTATGGTTATTCTAATATCTAACAAACCAGACTTCAAACCATTCATCTCTTTTGCCCAATTTTTATTTTATTTTTTTTAAATTTATTTATTTTATGAGTGCTCTATCTGCATATAAACCTGCATGCCAGAAGAGGGCATCAGATCACACTATAGATGGTTGTGAACCACCATGTGGTTGCTGAGGATTGAACTCAGGACCTCTGGAAGAGCTGACAGTGCTAAGCCATCTCTCTAGCTTCTTGCCCAATTTTTAAATTGGGTTTCTAGACTTAAAAATTCACATCAAGAACACACACACATATATATGCTGTATGTATATTTTTAAAGCAGTATTGTTCATTATTGAGAAGCTATTTTTTACAGATATACTTAATTAGCTATCCAACACCAAATGGTCAGCCCTGAAAACACATGAACAAGTAACAATATACAGATTGAGCAGGTTATATTCAGGAATGTGATTTGTGTGTGTGTGTGTGTGTGTGTACATATATGCATGTAACAACAATTAATTAACAGAGACTATGAATTTGAAAGAGAGAAAGAGAGAGAGAGAGAGAGAGAGAGAGAGAGAGACTAATGCCAGGTGTCATAAAATTATCCAGTCATTTTTCAAATTTCCCACTTGTTTTCTAAGTGTTTTATAGTTTCATTCAAAAATCAAATACCCAATAATTATTGATAATAAGTATCAATAACCACAACAACTCCCCATCTCCCAATACTTTCAGGACTTGGAAATGCTCTCACTGTTGTTGATGAAGCCAGGTTTCATTGGGGTTTGTTTGTTTGTCTGTCTGTTTTTCTTGTAGCATCCCTAAGGTTGGAATTTTTACTGGTTGAATCCGAGTTGTGTAGTGTTCTATGTTCCTCTGTCCTCTGTATTGTCCAAAAACAAGTACTTGAGTTGAAATACTTCAACAGATTCAACATAAAGTGCATTGGCAAATTACATTAATAATTAATGTAATTTCATCAAAGGGTCTCTTTTTTAAAAAATGCCAGACAGTTTTTAATAATTGTTTCTTGTGTCTGTGTATTTAGTTGAGGTTGCAAAATGGTGGGGCTTTTAATATTTTTAATACATTTCTTAATTATTTTCTTTCTGTGTGTGCATGTATATATATATATATATATATATATATATATATATACATACACATATATATGGGGCTAGAAATTCACTCTCTCATCTTACCATGTTGGTCTTAAGGATGGAACTCAAGCCACCAGCTTGGTAGCAAACATCATTATCCACTAAGCCATCTCTCCAGCCCCACAAAAGTGATAAAGCTAAAAACACATTTTCATTTGTCAGCTGAAATACTCCTATGAAAACTACATTCTAAAAAAACCTCCTTTTTGTAAGGTATTTGGGATAGCAAGATAAATGCTGTTTTCCCTTAACAGCTTTCAGAATAATACATTGGTTCCTTGCAGTCCTACAAAGGGGTACCACTGTGGGCTCCACATAGTATAACAAACTAAGGACACTTGAATAATTTCTATGTCCTGATCTGTAACAGGAAATGTATAGGATGTCTACACTGTCATAACTAGAAATAAATTAGAACCAATATTGGGAGAATAAATAAGCAGTCTTCAAGAGCCAACTTCAAAAGTTTGCACAGACCACATACAAAGTAACCCACACATGAAGGAGGAGGAGGAGGAGGAGGAGAACAGGAATGGAGGCGGCAGAGAATACTCAGAAGTTAAGAGCTCTTCTTGCCCTTCCAGAGGACACAAACTCATTTCCCAATGGCTCGATGGCTCGGGCTGGGACAGACACTGTGGTTCTCAAGTTCCTGGGCACCTAGAAAATACTGGGAACCACGAAGAGTTGAGAAGTGGTTTGGGGGAAGGGGGGCACCTGAAATGAGCCCTGGGCAGAGAAGAGGGAATCTGGCTCAGCGCATGGTGAGTGCCAGGAGTGCGGAGCAGCATTCTGCAGGAGACTTAGGCACGGCTCTGGAGGATGAAGCCCCACCCCAGGCTGTCCTTGATGGAGGAGACAGTCCTTGCTTGTCCAAACTGTTTATTCATGGTGGAAAAAGATGCATATGCCTTATTCTGTGTAAACCAGAGATTAAGTACCCTTTGCAGGAAGGGATGCCCAGGAAGGGAAGTTCAATGGCTAGGCATTTGGGGCCTATCTAGATACCTCATTAGCATGGAAAACTCTAAGCTCTATGCTATGTGACTGGTTGTCATGGTCCTCTTAGTGGGGTGTCATGGTCATGTGCTCCAGGACAGGAACCTGAGTGGGAGTAGATTCAAACACCTACCAATCTCAATTATGAGAATCGCTGGTGTTCCTTAATCTGTTCAACCTCACCAGTTCTTCTGTCCGACAGCACAGTTCCACTTGACCCACATTTTCCCTTATATTTGTGCTTCATTATGTTTTGCTCAAGAAATCCCCCCTTATCCTTGTATCATAAAAATAGCCTCCTAAATTTTGTAATTGCCTTTCATATTTAAGTCTTACTTCAGACTATTTTTCAGTATCATGCAAGAGATGTTTCAGTGTCTAATTAAAGTCTCAGAAGGAAAGATTAGAGGAAAATCAAAGAAGATATTTTAGAAAAACTGTAACTAGGACTTTTCTGGAATTAAAGTATAAATAAAAAAAAAAAGAAATCTGTGCTCAGATACATGCAAAACAGCAAAAACCATGCAGTCAGTAAAGGAGGAAAAGAGAGTGATCACACAGATGGATAACAAAGTGACAATTATTTAAACATTTGTTTATTTGGGGACAGGGAGTGTGCACATACCATAGTGCATGGAGTAGAGATCAGAAGACAACTTGCAGAAGTTGGTTCTATCCTTCTATCATGTACACTCCAGGGATCAACTTCCTGCTGTCTAAGCACAGCTGTCCTTTACCAGCTCAGTTACCTCACTGACCCTGTGTTTTTCGATGTGAATAATGAAAGTCGGGCAATTTTATTTCTCCCAGTACAAAGGAAGAGAGAAAAGTCTCAATTTTAAAACTGTGCTGCTCTCTGCCTGGAACCCTGTGGACCAAGCTGTCCTAGAAGTCAGACCAGTGTCTCCCTCAACCATCATCAGAGAAGCTTCCTCCTACAGTAGATGGAAACAAAAGCAGAGCCCATGACAGGACAACGTGCAGAGAGCCCGGCAGGCCCTCGGAGTCCTGCAGAGGAAAAGGAAGAAAGAGTGTACAAACCAGAGCAGGCAGGGGACACTAAGGAAACAAGGTGCTTCAAAGACACTCATATGTACTTACAAAGATTGTGACGGTATGTGCAGGGCCTGCACAGGTCCAAGATAGACAGACTCCTCCTAGCACTGAGAGGGGGAAATGAGCACAAGTCCCCATCCCTACCCTAGAAGCTATCCCTAATTGATAACCCCTCACAAATGAAAAAATTAGTTTTCTCCAACAGAGCTGTGGTGATTTGAATGAAAGTTGCCCCCCCCATAGGCCATGTTGGAGTGGGTGTGACTTTTTGGAGGAAGTGTGTCACTGGGGGGGTGGGCTTTGAGGTTTCAGATGCCCAAGCCAGGCCCAGTGTGTGTCTCTCTCTTCTGTCTGAGGATATGGATGTAGAACTCTCAGTTCACCCTCCAGCCCCATGCCTGCCTGCATGCTGCCATGCTTCCCACCATGATGATAAAGGACTAAGCCTCTGAAACTGTAAGCCAGCACCAATTAAATGTTTTCCTTTATAAGAACTACTATGGTCATTGTGACTTTTCACAGCAATGAAGTCTAACTAACAAGAGTCTCACTGGGTAAACAAACCTCTCTTAAGGACAGACCTCATGCCCAACAGTAGATGTCAACGGCATTTTTAGAGGTTCCTTGTTTCATAACTCTCTGCCTGGATGTTCCTTTTTTCCCCCCTTATCGGTCTTTTGCATATGTATTATGGTTTCCAGCATTGTGTTTTTTGGGATTTCTCTGTGTGTGAATGCTCATGTCTCTGCATCTCTGAGTGTTTCTTGTGCCCTCACTCCCAGCTCTTTTTCCTATGTTTGTTTGTTTCACTCTATTCTGGTTTTGTTTGTTTTTATTTATTTTATCTTTTTATCTATTTTTAATTGCTTGTTTGTAGTCTAATGAGAGAGAGAAAGAAAGGGTGTGGATTTGAGTAAATAAACATTTCCTACAACTCCATAAAATAATAGAAAACTCAGTTTCTTAAAAACCTGAAGCGGGTACTCATTTTAAAAAGACAAACTATATTTTAAAAAGAAAAAAATCTGAATATACACCTCTCTAGAGAAGACATAAAAATGACCAGTAAGCACTGAAAAGGTGTTTAATAGCATTATCCAAAGACATACAAACTGAAACCACAACAAGAAGCCAGGCATGGTGGGACACGTAACCCAGTTTGGGGGAGGCTAAGGCACGAGAACAGTAAGCTCAAGGCTAGCCTGCACTTTACTGGAAAGACCTGGTTAGAGAAAGAGAGAGAGGAAGAAGGAGAAAAAGGGATTAGAGAGAGAGGAAAAGGAAGAGAAAGAGAAAGAGAAAAAGAGAAAGAGAAAGACAATGCAGACTAAAACAGCCACACTCACTGCAGCGTTTTTCTTTATAAAAGCATTGTTGGAGAAACATATGTTATTGGTGAAAATGTAAAGTGGTATAGTCACTTTGGAGAAGTTGGGCTGATCCTCAAATGTAAACATTGGTTTGTTGTATGTGATCCAGACATTCCAGTACAAGATCTTTCTCCAATCAATTCCAACTATGTATACACAAATGTTATACACAAATGTTCACAACAGTATGCTCTAACCAATTAAATTTGTCCTTCGTGATATAAAATATTAACTTATAACAAAAATTCAGTACTGATATATGGCACAAAGTAGAAGAATTTTGAAAACATGCTGAGAAAAAAAAACAAGTCGCATAAGGCTGCAGCTGGGCGTAAGGAGCAAATGTCTTAAATCCCAGCACTCAGGAAGCAGAGGAAGGCAAATCTCTGTGAGTTCAAAGCCAGCCTAGACTAGGTAGCAAGTTCTAGGACAGACATGACTATATAGTTAGACCCATTTTAAAATAAAATAAGGACTGAATTGTATATGATTCCATTATATTCAATATCAAGGATAGGCAAATCTATAAAGAGACAGAAAATAGATTCATAGCTGCCTAGAACTGGGGAAATTAGGGAGAAATGAGATTACTAATTGATAGGAATTTCTTCTATGGGTTGTAAAAATATTTTAAAATTAACTATGCTGATGGCTACACTAAACTCATCTCTAGCCCTCAGCTCCCTGGTTGGTATGATCTCCTCAAAAGAATTCAGAATAAACACACACAGTGTAGTATAGAAGACAGGTAGGATTCATTAGAGTAAAATTAAGCTCTGTAAAGACTTAAGAGTGGACTGTGGCCAAAAGGACCATTGTGACCACCTAGATTTTTGGTAGGTTTTATAGTATTTCTAAAGCCTCTGGGGAAGACAGCTCTCCATTTACAGGAGACAACGAAATGTCATTGTTCCTTCCAGAAAAATCCAAAGCATCATATCTGCAACCAGGATCAAAAACGGGACTTGAACTTGATTCATTTTACCAGTATTCAGAATCCACAGCTTCCGTTCCTGATTTTACAAGCTGCTTGCTTTAGTTACTGTGCTGCCTAGTCTTATGTCCCCTTGCCACATGCTAGAGTCACTGGAAGGGAGGGAAGCTCAATTGAGAAAGATGCCTCCCTAAGATCCGGCTGTAAGGCATTCTCTTAATCAATGACCAATGGGAGAGGGCCCAGCCCACTGTGGGTGGTGCCATCCCTGGGCTGGTGGTCTCGGACTCTATAAGAAAGCAAGCTGAGCAAGGCATAGAGAATAAGCCAGTAGCCAGGTGGTGATGGCGCACGCCTTAAATCCCAGCACTTGGGAGGCAGAGGCAGGAGGATTTCTGAGTTTGAGGCCAGCCTGGTCTATGAGTTCCAGGACAGCCAGGGATACATAGAGAAACCCTGTCTCGAAAAACCAAAAGAGAGAGAGAGAGAGAGAGAGAGAGAGAGAGAGAGAGAGAGAGAGAGAGAGAGAGAGAGAGAACTGCAAGTCAAGTAAACGCCTTGCTTCCCAACTTAGTTTTGGGGGTTTGGTTTTTTGGGTTTTGGGTTTTGGGGGGGTTGTATTTTGGTTTGGTTGGTTGGTTGGTTGGTTGGTTGGTTGGGTTTTTTTTTTTCTTGGAAGGGGTCATGGTGTTTTGTCACAGAAGTGGAAACCCTAACAGAGACAGTTATCTTTCCTGCTGCTAAACTGACGACAGCAGCTTAAGTAAGAACAGGTTTACTCCAGCTAAAGGACACAGTTCCTCATAGCTGTAGAGCCAGGGCAACAGGGACTTGAAGCAGCTGGTCACATTGCATCCACAACCAGAAACAAAGAGCAATGGACACACTGCTACTCACCTAGCTTCCTTCTTTCCCATCTGCCGATCTCCTTTTTACACATCCCATGACCCAGGCCAAAGGACGGTGCCACCCACCGTAGCCCAGTTTCCCCACCTCCATCAAGGCAATCAAAACAATCTTCCATAAGAATACCCAGAGCTCCATCTCTCAGGTGATTCTAGATTCTGTCAAGCTGGCAATTAACATTATGAAGGAAGGTGTCCATCCTCAGTGACTTTCAAGTCCCCTCAATGTGTAACTAGTTACCTAGCATAAGTTAATGGAATGAAAAATCCTCACTTGTGCTTTCTTTATAGTAAGTGAACTATACATCCAGCAAAGCTGCTGAAAATAAAGAAAACAAATTAAAAGATTGTTGGAGCCAGTACAGTAAGCTCTTACTCAGCCAAGTGTTTGCTTGTCTCCCATATCGGCAAAGATCATTTACAGTACAAGGAGATGCAGTGTTAGTTGGTTTATAGACTCTAACCAACTGAAAATGGGGATTTTCTTCCCTGATCGAGCTGTCTCTACTGAAGACTTACCCACACTCTTCAAGCCACACTGGCAAAAAGCATAAAGGATTGTGATCCATCAACTTTGGGCAGGTGGAATAGGCTAGGCTGTTACCAGAAGTCAAAGAGAGAACAAAAAAGGAAGGAAGGAAGGAAGGAAGGAAAGAAGGAAGGAAGGAAGGAGGAAAAAGAGGAGAGACAGAAGAAAGAGGAAGAATCAAGAAAGACAAATTCTCAAGCTGGAATTTACAGTTCGCCTACATCCCCACATCAGATAACTTATTTATAAATCACAGTCAAGAACCTTAATCAGTTTCCTAACCAAATAATTTGTATCTGGGCAATAGAAACATCCAGCTCATGGGTCAACCTGTGGATGCCCATATTTATGTGAGCCTGGACAGCTACTTATTATACAAGCCTTTGTCTAAAGGTCTATTCTACTTGGATATTACACAATACAGAAAGGTTACATAATTGAATGATTTTGCCTAACTTTATGATGACATTTATGTGATCGTTTTTTGGCAATGACCAAGGCCAGAGTCCCTTTGATAAATTAATTTCTTTTAATACCACTCTTAATCATTTTCCTCAGAGGGTCATATACTTTAAAATTTTACTTGTATTAATTCACCTCAATAAAAAAATCATTTTTTTCTCCCTTAGCTTCTCATTTATTGTGCTTTTTAAAGTCAATTTTATCAACATAACTTCCAAAATTGCCAAAGTACAAGAATGAATGTCAGAATGCCAAGGGTTCTCAGATGAATCTGACAAGACAGAAAAGGTCAGAGCAGATTTCTTCAGCATGTTTAAATGTGGTCCTGATTATAAAGTTTTTACAAGGAGTATTTAGGTTATTTCTTAAAATGACTGTGGTATTCCGCTCTGCTTGACGGATTAGATTTTGCTTCTTTCTGGAGCTCCCTCCCTCTGCCTGGTTTCCAGTTTGTCCCCCTCATGTTTCTGCTCTTGGTTTAGATGTCATCTCATCAAGTCTTTCCATGCAGGACAGGACAGGTGCCATTACAAATACGCTCAGTGGGACAACTGAATCAAGTCAGGTAAGTCAGATAGTCATATTCTCAAATATTAATTTTTTTATTGAATCAGATCTGGCTGAAGGACATAAGAGAATTTTTGAATCTTCAGACTTTTTAATCAACCTAAAATTATTTCAATATGGAAAGCTATATTTTAAACAGAAGAAACAGGTATATATCTGTTGACTTCGTATAAAGGGAGAGACATGATGGAAAGGCCGGAGGAATGAAAGGCAGAAGCTAACTGGCTTTGGAGAGTTGAGCTAGAGGAAAGAGCTTGGGAATTGTATAAACATGGTATCTGAATGTCCATATTGTTGCTCCATTCTCAGCAGCACAATCAGGAAATCCTGCTTCAACCACAACGGTAGGTAATCCCTTGCTACTTACTCCTGAGTATTGTTCCATATGCTTTCAAATTTTGTTTGATTCTGTTTAGCAAATACTTACTAAGTGCTTGTGTGCCGGGTCCTAGGGATAAATGCAAAGGTAGTAATGTGGATCCTTGCCCTGGGCAGGAGCAGGGCACAGTCCAAAGGGAAACTGAAATCACAAAATCTCCACACAGTGAGAAGCATGCAGCTGTAGACTCCAGATCTAAGTAAAGAAGCAACATAGTATTTTTCTCAGACCGCAGAGGCCTCACGAAAGGGGTGACATGCAAACTGAGTTTTGAAGATCGGTAAAATTTTCCCAGGCAGAGAAGTTGGAAAGAAACCTCCAGGCAGGCACATCAAATATAAGACCTAAGTTGTGATGAGTTCTGAAGAGTGAATTCAGCAGAACTAAAGAGAGAAGCAGCCACAAAATAGCCCTTCTTTTTTGGTAGCTTTATTGGGCTATAATGCACCCGTCCGCCTGATTAAAGCCTGTCCTCTGGTGGTTTCTCAAATCTTTACAAGATTGTGCAATTGTCACTACTATCTAATTTCAAAACATTTTTTCTGGGACCGGAGAGATAACTCAGAGGTTGAGAGCGCTTGCTGCTCTCCTAGAGAACCCAGGTTCAGTTCCCAACATCCTCATGGAAGTTAACAATCTGTGACCCCAATTCCAGAGAACCTGATGCCCTCCCTGATCTCCATAGACACCAGGCCTGGGTGTAGCTTACAGACATACATGTAAACAAAAAAACCCATACACATACAATAAAACAAAATTTTTTAAGACTCATTTTCTGGGGTTTGGAGAATGGCTCAGCAGTTAGGAGTGTGCAGTGCCCATGCAGACGACCTGTATTCAGTTCCCAGCACTGACGTCACATGCTCACAACCACATGTAGCTCTGCCTCCAGCCATATTAAATTATGGCCCTCCCTAATCTAATATGGTCTTATCTTGACTTGATTAGATCTGCAAAAATCCTTATCCCCAAATAATGTCATGGTCATAAGCACAGAGGACTTCACTGTACATATTAGAGTGACACAAATAAACTCATAACAAGAAGAACTTTTCAGTTGTTCTGTGGGAACCTTTAGAACACAAGTTTCGTTTTGTTTGTTTTGATGAAGTATAACATCTGCTTTTCTGCTGCTTATACTTTGAGCTGCTTTGTGTTTATAATTTAAATCCATTTTGAACTGATACATAATATCCTGGTGAGTTTTTATTCTCAACTTGAAGCAATCTAGAATCACCTGGGAAGAGGGAACTTCAACTGAAGAAGGGTCTCAACTGGCCTCTGGAAGTATCTGTAAGAGACTGATTGATGGCTGGTGTGGGAGGACCCAGCCCACTCTGGACAGCACCATCCCTAAAGAGGTGGGCCTGAACTATATAAGGCAGCTAGCTGATGAAGATATCACAAGTTTGAGACATCAAGCAAGGAGAAATCAGGTTGGTATCAACCTAGGATCTACATCCCTTTAGCTAGCTTTAGTAGTGCTAAAAGGTTCTGTGCATGTTACCAGGAGAGCAAAATTGTCATCAGTCTTACCCAGCTGAGAACTCTGTGAGCTACAATAATTACCAGCCTGAGAAGACACACCCACAGGTATAATAGTGGCACAAATGTCATAGGAGTGACCAATCACCACACACTTGGATCTAAGGCCCATTCTACAAAACAGAACTCATGCCCAGCACCACCAGCAGAAACAAGAACCTTCCTTTCCTAAATATATTGAAATATCCGCAGATGAATTGAAGTACCTAACACAGTATGAGTGCTATATAAATAATTGTTATACCATATTGTCTGAGGAAATAAGGACAAAAAGTGAGTACATGTTTAGTAGAAGTGAATTTCGTTCCTACTGACTTTTCATGCACATTTGAATCGTCTATGCTGACTCCACAGATGCAGACAGCCAACTAAGATTAATAACTGTTCCAAAGGAATGTTTTCCTAACTTGCAGTGGAATGGAAATAGTCTATGAACTGCATGCTACCCCAAGTGCAGGTCCATGAACAGAGAACCAGGAGCACAGCACTCTTCAGACCCTTCCTGTATGTGAAACTCCCAAACGGATAATTCCTGACTTTTTAGTAGGTTGTTTCTCAAGCTCTTTGCCCATTTCAAAACCGTGCATTCTCCTTCTTGATCATATTTTATGAAACAAATAACATAATACATGCTAGAGTCTATAGGCTGATCTCCCAAATCCTGTTTTAGTACAGTCACAAATCCAAACTTGAAATAAAAAGGGATGAAAAAAATCAAGATAAATCATTTTTACTAATACCAATGTAATTACTTACTTTTTAAAAAAAAATTAACTACAAACCTTGCCCTTCACAAAAAGTATTTATACACAGAAGTTGGGATGATGGTCATTTGAGAGATCCACGGAAATCCGAAAGGAGACTCCTAGTCACTTCTAAGGGATTCAGAAGTTAATAAAGAATCTTGGCTGATTCTCTTTGTATCTTTTCTAAATCCACTTTTAAGTATGATTTTTCTTGTGCAGCCAAGTGAGGATACTTAATAAAGTTATTTTAAGATATATATGTACATATACATATACATATACATATATATATCTTTTGTAGGCATTACGGCAAGAGCATCCTTTCTAGGACTTGGCGTGTATAGTGCTTTAGACCTCCAGTCCCCTTCCTAATCCCGCCTAACCCCATATAAGTCCTCCCACAGCTAAGAAAGTGCTCTGCCTCCTTGCTTTTCCATTCTGCTGACCCTCACTTAGCTATGTAGTTCCAGAACTATCAGTTTACTTTTTAAAAACTGTCTCTTTTCAAGTCTTAAAATTCAGTGGTTTCTTTCTTTTAAACAGTGGGTGCATTTATTGTATGATTTACTTTCTGTTTGTTTATTTTAATCTGTGCAAAGGGCCAGAAATGGTTGGTGCAAACCTTTAATCCCAGCACTCTTTAGACAGAAGCCTGTGCATCGCTGTGAGTTAGAGGCCAGTTTGGTTTCCATAATGAGTTCCAGATCAGCCTAGGCTTCATAGTGAGAGAGTCTCAAGAAAAATCTTAAAAAGCACAAAGAATTTTTAAGCCTAAAAATGAAAGCTTTGATGTCAAAATAGATCAAAGATATCATTTGCCAATTTTGATGATAACATAGATGTATGTGTATACTTTGATTTATAATCAATGTACTTGATTTATAATATAATGGAAATTCTGTAGCAGAAATCTGACCCTGTATCCTAACTTTATGGTTCATAGTTTAAGAGCAAACTCAGACTTCCAGGTTCCAGTGAAGAATGTAAGACACATGGGTGTCACACATTCTGTGACAATGAGCATGAGTGTGCCAAATGATATTCCATGTTCCATATCATATGTTCTCAGTAAAATGCAAGTTAGAGGTAACCACTACATAGCTAGCCAAAATTCAGACCACAGAAAATGACAAGTTAGGGTATGAGCCACACAACTTTCACCCACTGGTGGCAGGGTTGTGAAAAGCCACAGCCATTTAGAGAGACAGTTTGTTTCTCTTTTTGTTGTTTTTAAGATTTATTTGTTTGGACTGGAGAGATCGCTCAGAGGTTAAGAGCACCGTCTGCTTTTCCAGTGGTCCTGGGTTCAATTCCCAGCAACCACATAGTGGCTCACAACCATCTATAATAAGATCTGGTGCCCTCTTCTGACCTGCAGGCATACTTGCAGGCAGAACACTGTATACATAATAAATAAATAAATAAGTAAATAAATAAATCTTTTTTTAATATTTTTTAAAAAAAGATTTATTTGTTTTATGTATATGAGTATGATATAGCTGTCTTCAGACACACCAGAAGAGGGCAACAGATACCATTACAGATAATTACGAATGAGCCATCTCTCCAGCCTGGGAGACAGTTTTGAAGAACTGAATAACCCAGTAATCATGGTCCTTGGTATGTACCCAAAGTAGTTGGAAAATTGTGTTCACATGAACCACTGTGTATATATGTTTAGCACCTGCATTTGTTTTTGCTAAGTCTTGGGAACAAACAAGACTTTAAGAAATGAATAAATAGAGTGAGCCCAAGTCTGAAGTGTTTGAGATCACAGACTTCACTACAGCCTTCGAGTTTATTTCAAAAGTTGAAGAAGTCTTGAATGACTAAAAACTGATTAGACACTCTCTGGGAAAACCACTGGAAAAGGCTTCCGATTTCCATCTGTGCCCAGAGCTGATCCTGTGCCACAGCACTCCTTACCCAAATATCACTAGGAAAGAGCGGGTCTCCCAGGAGTGCTGACAAGCCTGTGGGCACAGGTAAGACCACCACTTCTGCTCAAATTCCTGGCCCAACAGGGACCTGTCCGGAGCCCTCAGGACACAGGAACCAAGGAGCAGCCTGGGACAGAACCCTTCCAGTTTTTGTCTGCACCTCGGAGCTGACCCTGTGCACAGCTGTCCATACACAAAGTCTTCCCCGAGAGAACTGGTCTCCCAGGAGTTCTGACACACAGGCTTGCAGGAGGGACAAGCCACAGTCAGAGACAGCAAGAACAGCTAACACCAGAGATAACCACGTGTAGAAAGGCAAAGACAAAAACATAAGCAACCAAAACCAAGGTTACTTGGCATCATCAGAACCCAGTTCTCCCACCACAATGGATACACCAACACACCAGAAAAGCAAGACTCTGGATTTAAAATCACATCTCATGATGATGATAGAGGACTTTAAGGACATAAATAACTCCCTTAAAGAAATACAGGAGAGCACAGGTAAACAGCTTGAAGCCCTTAAAGAGGAAACACAAAAATCTCTTAAAGAATTGCATGAAAACACAAACAAACAGGTGAAGGAATTGAACAAAACCACCCAATATCAAAAAATGGAAATAGAAACAATAAAGAAATCACAAAAGGAGACAACCCTGGAGACAGAAAACCTAGGAGAGAGATCAGGAGTCATAGATGCAAGCATCACCAACAGAAAACAAGAGATAGAAGAGAGAATCTCAGGAGCAGAAGATACCATAGAAAACATTGACAGAACAGTCAAATAAAATGCAAAATGAAAAAAGCTCCTAACCCAAAACATTCAGGAAATCCAGTATACAATGAGAAGACCAAACCTAAGGATTATAGGTATAGAAGAGAGTGAAGATTCCCAACTTAAAGGGCCAGTAAAATCTTCAACAAAATTATAGAAGAAAACTTCCCTAACCTAAAGAAAGAGATACCCATAAACATACAAGAAGCCTACAGAACTCCAAATAGATTGGACCAGAAAAGAAATTCCTCCTGCCACATAATAGTCAAAACACCAAATGCACAAAACAGAGAAAAAATATTAAAAACAATAAGGGAAAAATGTCAAGTAACATATAAAGGGAGACCTAACAGAATTACACCAGACTTCTCACCAGAGACTATGAAAGCTAGAAGATCCTGGGCAAATGTTGTATAGACCCTAAGAGAACACAAATATCAACCAAGACTACTGTACCCAGCAAAACTCTCAATGGAGAAACCAAGATATTCCATGACAAAAACAAATTTACACAATATCTTTCCACAAATACAGCCCTGCAAATGATAATAGATGATAAACACCAACACAAGGAGGGAAACTACACCCTAAAAAAAGCAAGAAATTAATCTTTCAACAAACCCAAAAGAAGATAGCTACACAAATATAAAAATAACATCAAAAATAACAGGAAGCAACAATCACTATTTCTTATTATCTCTTAACATTAATGGACTCAACTCCCCAATAAAAAGACATAGACTAACAGACTGGATAAGTAAACAGGACCCAGCATTTTGCTGCATACAGGAAATGCACCTTAGTGTCAAAGACAGACACTACCTCAGAATAAAGGGCTGGAAAACAATTTTCCAAGAAAATGGTCCCAAGAAACAAGCTGGAGTAGTCATTCTAATATCGAATAAATTGACTTTCAACCAAAAGTTATCAAAAAAGATAAGGAAGGACATTTCATACTCATCAAAGGAAAAATCTACCAAGAAGAACTCTTAATACTGAACATCTATGCTCCAAATGCAAGGTCACCCACTTTCATAAAAGAAACTCTACTAAAGCTCAAACGCACACATTGCACCTCACACAATAATAGTGGGAGACTTCAATTCCCCACTCTTATCAATAAACAGATCATGGAAACACAAACAAAGATATATTGAAACTAAAAGAAGTTATGGACCAAATGGATTTAACAGATATCTATAGAACATTTCATCCTAAAACAAAAGAATATACCTTCACAACACCTCATGGTACCTTCTCCAAAATTGACCATATAATTGGTCACAAAACAGGCCTCAACAGATACAAGAAGATTGAAATGATCCCCTGTATCCTATCAGATCACCACCACAGACTAAGGCTGGTCTTCAACAGCAACAAAAACAACAGAAATCACACACACACATGGAAGCTGAACAACACTCTACTCAATGATAACTTGGTCAAGGCAGAAATAAAGAAATTAAAGACTACTTAATGAAAATGAAGGCACAACATTCCCAAACTTATGAGACACAATGAAAGCAGTGCTAAGAGGAAAACTCTTCTCTAAGTGACTCCAAAAAGAAACTGGAGAGAGCATACATACACTGGCAGCTTGACAGCACACCTGAAAGCTCTAGAACAAAAAGAAGCAAATACACCAAGAGGAGTAGATGTCAGGAAATAATCAAACTCAGGGCTGAGATCAACCAAGTAGAAACAAAAAGAACTATACAAAGAATCAACAAATCCAGGAGATGTTTCCTTGAGAAAATCAACAAGATAGATAAATGTTAAGCCAGACTAACCAGAGGGCACAGAGACAGTATCCAAGTTAACAAAATCAGAAAAGGGAGATTAACAACAGAAAGTGAGGAAATTCAAAAAAATCATCAGATCCTACTACAAAAGCCTATAGTCAACAAAACTGGAAAATCTAGATGAAACGGACAATTTTCTAGACAGATACCAGGTAGCAAAGTTAAATCAGGATCAGATAAATGATCTAAACAGTCCCATAACCCCTAAAGAAATAGAAGCAGTCATTAATAGTCTCCCAAACAACAACAAAAAAAAAAGCCCAGAGAAATCTAGACCAAAACTTAAATTAAAAAAAAAAGCCAAAACAAAGAGCTAACAGCATCTTCAAAGGAGCAACACAGCTGCTCAAACCTCCAGCTCTCAAGAATTGCATGTGTGCGGTTCTTTAGAATGGCTTCCAGCTCGCTGAAGAGAGAGCGCTTCTCCACAGGCCGAATTACAACACTGAGGCAGATCCAGAGAGAAATATAATCAACCATTTGTTGATTATTTATTCTTTAATCATGCCCTCAAGCACCTACAGATGTAAGGAGGCATGTGGCCTTAGACTAAAGCTGTTTGTGAACAGCAGGATTGCCTGGCCCAAGAAACGGCACTCGCTGTGTGAGGAAAGCCCCCCTCTAAAACCGTGTTTGGTTAGCACCTACGCCCTACTGCAGTTGGCAGGGCACATCCTCTATGGGCATGCTGCCAGCCTAACAGATGGGCTTGAATGTAACCCTGCCAGAAAATCAATGTGTAATGAGTTCACAACTGTGGTTAGGTTCCTTTCCAAGGATGTTGCATCGACTTAGGCTGCCTGGCAAAAACAGACAACTTCCGTGTTTTCAAATAGCATTAATAAATATGGAAATCATTCTTCGTGTCAGTGGTTCCCTGGAACAGCAGTACCAGCAGCATCAGGGAAATTGGTGGAAATGTGACTTCTCAGGCTCTACCCTAACTTAATAAACCAGAAACTCTGGGAAAGACCCAGCTATTTATAATATATATATCGAGCCCACCAGATAGCTCTGATGCAGCTGGTATATGAACTACTGCTCTAAACCACTAAGGTTCCCAGTGCATAGAATTATTTGAGAAATTTTTCAAAATAATGTTATGACTGGAGAGATGTCTCAGCAGATCTTGCACAGGACTGGAGTTTGATTCCTGATGCCCACACTATGTGGCTCACAACTGCTTGTGATTGTAGCTCCAAAGGAGCTGAAGCCCCTTATAGCCTCCAAGGGCACCCACACATACATGTACATAAAATAAAGTGTTTTTATAAATAAAAGCACTTAGCCAATGTTGCCACATTTCCCAAAATATACCAGATAGCTTTAATCAAAATGACTATGACGTCATAGTGAGAGCAAAGTCAACACAAGACCAGACTCTTAGACATGACTGGGATGTAAGAAAGATCCCCAGAACCGGGGCTTGGGAATAGGGGCTAAGGAGTGCACAGAGGATTAACTGAGCCCCAGAACACAAGCAGAGGCCTTTGGTGTGGTATTTATTAAGTAGCAACCTTGAGACATTTCATCTGTGGGAGAAAGGGGATACAAGGAGGATTGAGCAGAGGCAGAATCCAAATGGGAACAGTTGGAGCCAGAGTAGTTCACCAAAGTCATCTTAATTTGGACATAGATAGTAGGACTAAGGTTAGGGTTATGTAGGAGGTGTGCTCTGGGGAAGTATGGCCTGAGACTAAGCTGTTCTACTTTGCTAAACACTGACGGGGCCAACAAGTGATAGTTGTCAACCCGTACCGCTCTGAGCAGCTGAGCTGACAGGTCCTGCATTACAAAAGGATCTTCGCATTGCATCACAGAGATGGACACAGTACATAGAACAACAGGAAACTCTAGTAGCCATGACTACAACACTATTTCCTAGGTCAGCCTTCATAACGAATGCCCTGATCAGAACAGACTTGCCAGAGCCTGGTTCTTAACCTCTGATGATGAGAAGCTGCATGTTTTCAGATTTGTGCCCACTATCTTTGTGGTGATGTTGCTGCTGCTGCTGCTGCTGCTGCTGCTTCTGCTGCTGCTGCTTCTCCTGCTGCTGTTGCTGCTGCTTCTGCTGCTGCTACTGTTGCTATTGTTGCTATTGTGTGCATATGTGTGTGACTGCACATGCATGTGTGTGCATGTAGAGGCCAGAAGACACCTCAAATGTCATTCATCGGGAGCTATCTACCTTAGTTTTTGAGGCAGAGTAGTCCAGTCTGACTGGTCAGCTCCAGGGAATTACTTGGGCAGCACAAGCCACAGTGTCCAGTTTTTTTTTTAGGTGTGTCCTAAGTCAAACCCAGATCCTCACACTTACACAGCAAGCACTTCACCAACAGAACCATCTCTCCAGCCCCTCCACACTCCAGCTATGTTTATGAGAATGGTCTAGAAAATAAAATTAGCCAATGACACCATGGAACTTTCCTCGAAACCAACAGCAAGACACTGTCCCGCCGCCTGATCCTCCGTGTTCAGTACAGAAGCTGCCACTTCACAGAGACTGGCTGCCACTCTCACCCAGCCCAGCTGGCAACCAACCCAAGCATGGCTGTGCCTTAGGCTCCAACTCTCTGTCATTTCATTAGCTTTGTCGCCGTGAAACATTGACATCTGCCTTAGCAATTTAGTCAGTGTGGCCTTTTGATAACAGCTCCCGCCTATTCAGTAGTCCATGCTGCCTTGAAGGTAGGAATGTTTCACTCAGACTTTGCTAATCCATCTAGTCTTGGCCAAGCTATTTTCTCAGAATACACGTTGATTCCACCACATGCTATACCAGATCATGCTTTGACCTAAACCAAACTCACTGGGCATCACCAACATAGCTGCTGCTCAGAGAAACATACAACAGGATTCCCAGTTCACCTTAACAAACATGTTTTAAAAAAAAACTTTTTACTGATTCTGTCTGAATTTCACATCATGTACCCCAGTCCCACTAATCTCCCCATCCCTTCATATCCACCCTCCATGCTTGCAACCCCCCCCACAAAAGAAAATTTTTTTATGAAAATTTTTAAAAATAAATAAAAACCACCTTGTAGCGGAAGCTGAAGTGTATCACCGTGTGTCTCACAGTATACCCTTTTGCTATACATCTTTACTTGCAAACTTGCATTGCAACGAGTCATGGTTCCAGGCCTCTGGCTTCTGCTACACTATCAATACTAGATCCTCACTGGAACTCCTCTCAGACATCCTGTTATTGCTCTGTGTCATGGAGATCTGGTAGATTTGATTCTGCAAAACTGGCACCTTTGTGCCTTCCAGCAGTTCATAGATGGGATAGATGTTGGGGTGGGCCAACTCAAAGCCCTGGATCTGGACCTGGGTTGTAGCTGGGTTAGTCAGCCATCAGTTCTCCTGTACCCACGCCACCAGGTCCAGCTCTCCAGCACTGTCCTGGCTCGCTTACCCAATGCTGCAACGGCAAGGGGCAGGGCCAGCTCTCCTGTTTTCTTGCCCTTGGGGCCAGCTCACCCGCCCCCACGCCTCCAGGGCCAGCTCTCCAGTGCTTGCCCAGGTGAGGTGCAGGGCCCACTCTCCTGAGTGCTGCAGCCAGCAAGGGGTGGGGCCAATTCTCCAGAATGCCACAGCCAGTGAAGGCCAGGGTCAGCTTTGCACAACCTTTGGACATCAACATGGCCCTAGGTGGCAGCCTAAACCAGGGACATCTGCATGGCCTTTGGTGGTAATGTGGGCCACAGAGATTAACACAGACCCCTGCTGCTGCATGGCCACAGGCCCAGACATGGCCCTGAGTGGCAGCACTGGCTGAGACTTCACCATGGCTTCAGATGGCAAGGCAGACTCCTCACAGCGGACTGTTCTGTTCCTCTTCACCCTCATGTCTCTAGCTCTACCTTCTCCATAATGCTCGAACTGTTCAGTTTATCTTTCTCTCCCATCTCTGCACCACTTTCTGGTATAGCAAGTGGCCCTGCTACAGGTGGGCCATATGGAGGGCAGGCCTCTGGATATCTTCTGCCCACCTTAATTAACACTGTAGTTTGAAGTTTGTGATTTGGTTCAAATCCCTTAGCCACTGGTTAGGACAATCTCCTGGACTTTTGTCTCATAAAGCTTCAGTTGACTGCCATATCTTTTGTCTTAGTTAAGGTTTTACTGTTAAATAAAACACCCTGACCAAAAGCACTATGAGGAGAGGGCTGCTTTCACATGACAGTTTGTAAGTCCCTTACTGAGGGAATCCAGAGCAAAAATTCATAGAAAGAACTTGGAGGCAGGAACTGTAGCAGAAGCCTTGAAGAAGTACTGGAGGTCAGAGGACAACTTTGTGGAGTCAGTTCTCTACATCCATCTTTTCATGGATTCTGGGGGTTGAACTCAGGTTGCTAGGTTTATAGGAAGTGTCT
This sequence comes from Tokudaia tokunoshimensis, assembly GCA_036184795.1. Taxonomy (NCBI): domain Eukaryota; kingdom Metazoa; phylum Chordata; class Mammalia; order Rodentia; family Muridae; genus Tokudaia; species Tokudaia tokunoshimensis. The sequence continues at coordinate 48,176,054 of BTHU01000004.1, read as the reverse complement.
ATCCACTGAGCCCAACCTACTGGCCCTATCCTCACATCCTCATAGATCTACTGTTGAAGGTGCAGGACAACCGCCGGTGAATTATGAACAGTTGATGACATGTCAACGGTCCTTATATGATTCTTTTAGCAAATTTGCTTATAAGAGCAAAGATATTCATTGCCGGTTCTCCAAGTCATTTCTTTCTAAGACTTAGGGTGAAAGCTGGTGTCTCAGGGCAGTCAGTGAGCAGGGGCCAGAAAAAAACAGAAGCAGAGACTCGGGAGTGAGAGCTGACCCTCTGCAAAGTGCTCTACCAGAGACTCAACCCAGCCCCTCCCCCTCCTCTCTTCTCCGGTCTTGTTGACATTACCCCTAGAACTAGATCCCTCTTTCTTACCTGAGTCTTCTCACAGCAAGCTTAATTAGCATCTTACTTTCTTCAGAATATGGCTTCCTCATAACCTGTTCTGCTCTTGGTCTCTAGCCTGTGGTACCACATTTGTGGACATCCTTCCATATCAATTACTATTACCCATCACATACTCTACTTCCCAAATCAGATTTTCATAAATGATCAGATGACTGGTCCAATTCGTTCCTCTTTCAATAGAGTCTTTTGAGTCATGTCACCTCATCAGTTGCCCTCTGATCTTATATTTTGGCTTCCCCTGCTCCCGTCGGTCATATGAAAGGCAGATTTATATGGCACCAAAAAACAGTTACCTTCAAATGCCTCTAGTTGGGACAAGGTACATCCACATCTAGTAAGTCTCACTCTTCTCCACACCTCCTCACCCATACTCCAGAGTAATAACCCCTTCCTCAGCAACTACATCTGAGCCTGGAGCATCTTTGGTATCAGTTTATCCCAGCAGAACTTCAACTATTGGTGAACAGCAGATGACTGACCAGGAGATGACAACCGCAGCTATAGCTCTAAGAAGCCTCCCTTGCTCTGGGGACCAACAGTAATACAGTCTTATTGGAGAGCCAGTAAGGTGAGAGAATACAAGGCAGGAACAAGTTTGAAAATCACCTAGTTTGGGGACCGAGGCTACAGCTCAGTGGGTATAGTGCTTGCCTGGGCCCCTCTGCCACTCTCTCTTTACTGTCTTCGTGAGAAAGTCCCATCCCTGGTACCACATACACTGTGTGTGAACACAGCACTCACTTATTCTAGATTACATAGCTAGCTTGAGGCCAACCTGAACTATATGAGACTTTGCCTCAAAAAATAGATGTAGATTTGGCTTGACCTTTCTTACGGTTAAATTATGGTGTCCTTAATTTTGGCATAGCATAAATTTAAAAAATATCACACAAATATATCTTTTTATCAGCAAATTATTTTTAGTCTTTGGTCTTAAATCTTACCATTATATATAGCAGCACATTTGGCTTGTAGCAAACGTACTAATTATTAATGTTTTAAGCAGCACATAATGGTTTATGTGTGGGTAACAAGCTGAGATACTCCCTGGACTTGAAGAGAAAGGAAGCCGTTTTTGGAGACAGCAGATCTGGCTGTCTGAGTCTTCTAGAACAGACTGAGCTTGTCGACTGGCTTCACTCCAGCTCTGCACGGCTGGAAGCCGCTAGGCAAGAGAACGGACAGAAAAGCTGCATTGTGAGCGCCCCCAAGTGGGTGCTCTCTGAGGTGCACGCTGTGGAGTTTCCGGCCAATGCTACTAGCACAAGTTCCTGCCTGTGCAGTGCTTTAAGAAACAGGGAAAAGAGTTGGGACCGCCAGGCTCAGAGACAGACAGGCATAATATCGCTTCGGTTTCAGGCAGCTTGTGTGTGACCTGCTCCCAGGTGCTGGGCTGATCTGCAGTAACCAGCGCGCCAGATCCGCGGTGGGACCTTCTGCCTGGTGGAGGGACCCCGCGCAGGGAGGGAGCCTGCCAGCTTCCCTTCCGCGACCTCTGTTCCCGCGGACTGCGCTGGAGAGACCGGTACCCAGGCTCTCCCCCCGATATAACATCACTTGGGACACGGCCTGTTGGGGCTTCCGTCTGTGCCCGAGGGCGGGTTGGCGCTGTGGTCGTCTGGGTGCCAGATCGGCGGGCCATCGTGACCACAGGGTGAGTGGCGCCACGGAGACTGCCCTCCGCCATCTTTGCTCCAGTGACCAGGTAGTTGGGACCGCCAGGCTCAGAGACAGACAGACATAATATCGCTTCGGTTTCAGGCAGCTTGTGTGTAACCTGCTCCCAGGTGCTGGGCTGATCTGCAGTAACCAGCGCGCCAGTTCCGCGGTGGGACCTTCTGCCTGGTGGAGGGACCCCGCGCAGGGAGGGAGCCTGCCAGCTTCCCTTCCGCGACCTCTGTTCCCGCGGACTGCGCTGGAGAGACCGGTACCCAGGCTCTCCCCCCAGATAACATCACTTGGGACACGGCCTGTTGGGGCTTCCTTCTGTGCCCGAGGGCGGGTTGGCGCTGTGGTCGTCTGGGTGCCAGATCGGCGGGCCATCGTGACCACAGGGTGAGCAGCGCCACGGAGAGTGCCCTCCGCCATCTTTGCTCCAGTGACCAGGTAGTTGGGACCGCCAGGCTCAGAGACAGACAGGCATAATATCGCTTCGGGTTCAGGCAGCTTGTGTGTAACCTGCTCCCAGGTGCTGGGCTGATCTGCAGTGACCAGCGCGCCAGATCTGCTGTGGGACTTCTGCCTGGCAGAGGGACGCCCCCTCCCCCCCCCAGGAGAGATCACACACCCCTGCACAGGGCAGGAGCCTGCCAGCCTCCCTTTGGCGACCTCTGCTCCAGGAATCCACTAGGCTGAGCCTTTAGATGTGCAAGGCCTCCCCAATATAAGATCACTTGGGGCAAAGCACATTAGGGCTCCCAAGTCACTCAGGAGCAGGCAGGCCCCAGAAATCGGTGCCAGGGGAATCCTGGTAATCCAGGGGGGGCAGAAATAGCTTTGCAGGCTCACAGGAGGTCCAACCAACAGCCAGTGGCAGCAGGACCAACTAACACCAGAGGTATCCAGATGGCAAAAGGCAAACGTAGGAATGTTACTAACAGTAATCAAAGTAATGTGGGACCATCCGAACCCAACTCTCCAACAGCAGCAAGTCCTGGATACCCCACCACACCCGAAAGACAAGATCTGGATTTAAAATCACTTCTCATGATGCTATTAGAGGATCACAAGAAGGACACAAATAAATCTCATAAAGAGTTACAGGAGACCATGAATCAACGGTTAGAAGCCCTTACAAAGGAAACACAAAAATCGCTTAGAGAAATGCGGGAGAACATGGATCAAAAGATGGAGGCGCACAAGGAGACAACACAAAAATCGCTTAACGAGATGAATCAACGGGTAGATGCACTCACAAAGGAATCACAAAATTTGCATAAAGAAATGCAGAAGAATATGGGTCAACAGACGGATGCCCATAAGGAGGCAACACAAAAATTGCTTAAAGAAATGAATCAACGGTTAGATGCCCTTACAAAGGAAACACGAGAACTGCTTAAAGAAATGCAGGAGACGATGGATCAACAGATGGAATCCCATGAGGAGGAAACACAAAAATCGCTCAGAGAAATGCAGGAGAACGTGGGTCATCAGGAAGAAATCCTGAAAGAGGTAATGCAAAAATACCTTAAAGAAATACAGGAAAATACAAACAAACAAGTGAAGGATCTCAGCAAATCCATCCAGGAACTAAAAAAGGAAGTAGAAACAACTAAGAAATCACAAAGGGAGACAACTTTGGAGATAGAAAACCTTGGGAAGAAATCAGGAGTCATAGATGCAAACATCAACAATAGAATACAAGAGATGGAAGAAAGAATCTCAGGTGCTGAAGATTCCATAGAAAGCATCGACTCAACAGTCAAAGAAAATGCAAAATGCAAAAAACGCGTAACCCAAAACATCCAGGAAATCCAGGACACAATGAGAAGACCAAACCTAAGGATTATAGGTATAGATGAGAGTGAAGATTTGCAACTTAAAGGGCCAGTAAACATCTTCAACAAAATTATGGAGGAAAACTTCCCTAACTTAAAGAGAGAGATGCCGATGAACATACAAGAAGCCTACAGAACTCCAAACAGACTGGACCAGAACAGAAATACCTCCCGTCACATAATAATTAAAACACCGAATGTTCTAAACAAAGAAAGAATACTAAATGCAGTAAGAGAAAAGGGCCAAGTAACATACAAAGGAAGACCTATCCGAATCACATCAGACTTCTCACCAGAGACTATGAAAGCCAGAAGATCCTGGGCAGATCTCATGCAGACACTAAGACAGCACAAATGCCAGCCTAGACTACTATACCCAGCAAAACTCTCAATCACCATAGATGGAGAGACCAAGATATTCCATGATAAAACCAAATTTTCACAATATCTTTCCACAAATCCAGCCCTGCAACGGATAATAGGTGGAAACCTCCAATACAGGGAGAGAAACAACACCCTGGAAAAAATGAGATAATAACCTTCTTGAATCAAACCCAAAAGTAGAGAACCACTCAAACATAAAGATAGCGTCAAGAATGGCAGATGGCAATAATCACTATGCCTTAATCTCTCTTAATATCAATGGTCTCAATTCCCCAATTAAAAGACATAGACTAGCAGACTGGATACGTAAACAGGACCCAGCATTTTGCTGCATGCAGGAAACGCACCTCAGTGTCAAAGACAAACACTACCTCAGAGTAAAAGGCTGGAAAACAATTTTACAAGCAAATGGCCCCAAGAAACGAGGTGGAGTAGCCATCCTAATATCGGATAAAATTGATTTTCAACCCAAAGTCATCAAAAAAGACACAGAAGGACACTACATACTGATCAAGGGAAAAATCCACCATCAAGAACTCTCAATCCTGAATATCTATGCTCCAAATGCAAGGGCACCCTCATTCGTAAAAGAAACTTTACTAAAACTCAAAGCACACATCGCACCGCACACAATAATAGTGGGTGACTTCAACACCCCGCTCTCTGAAATGGATCGTTCAGGAAAGCAGAAACTAAACAGGGACACAGTGAATCTAATTGAAGCCTTGGACCAAATGGAACTAACTGATATATATAGAACATTTCATCCTAGAGCTAAAGAATACACCTTCTTCTCAGCTCCTCATGGTACCTTCTCCAAAATTGACCATATAATTGGTCACAAATCAGACCTCAACAGATACAAGAAGATAGAAATAATCCCATGCCTCCTATCAGATCACTATGGAATAAGGGTGGTCTTCAATGGCAACAAAAACAAAAGAAAACCCACGTACACATGGAGGCTGAACAATGCTCTACTCAATGATAACTTGGTCAAGGTGGAAATAAAGAAAGAAATCAAAGACTTTTTGAAAGTTAATGAAAATGAAGGCACAACATACCCTAACTTATGGGACACAATGAAAGCAGTGCTAAGAGGAAAATTCATAGCCCTGAGTGCCGCCAAAAAGAAACGGGAGACAGCATACACTAACAGCTTAATGGCACACCTGAAAGCCCTGGAACAAAAAGAAGCAAATACACCAAAGAGGAGTAGAAGGCAGGAAATCATCAAACTCAGGGCTAAAATCAATCAAGTAGAAACAAATAAAACCATACAAAGAATCAACAAAACGAGGAGTTGGTTCTTTGAGAAAATCAACAAGATAGATAAGCCCTTAGCCAGACTAACCAGAGGGCACAGAGATAGTATCCAAATTAATAAAATCAGAAACGAAAAGGGAGAGATAACAACAGAAACTGAGGAAATTCAAAAAATCATCAGATCCTACTACAAAAACCTGTATTCAACACAACTAGAAAATCTTGAGGAAATGGACAATTTCCTTGACAGATACCAAGTACCAAAATTAAATCAGGATCAAATAGACCATCTAAACCGTCCTATAACCCCTGAAGAAATAGAAGTTGTCATTGGAAGTCTTCCAACCAAAAAAAGCACAGGTCCAGATGGTTTTAGTGCAGAATTCTATCAGACCTTCAAAGAAGACCTAACACCAATACTCTTCAAACTGTTCCACAAAATAGAAACAGAAGGAACACTACCCAACTCGTTCTATGAAGCCACAATTACACTAATACCAAAAGCACACAAAGATCCGACAAAGAAAGAGAATCTCAGGCCAATCTCTCTTATGAATATCGATGCAAAAATACTCAATAAAATTCTTGCCAACCGAATCCAAGAACACATCAAAACGATCATTCACCACGATCAAGTAGGCTTCATCCCAGGGATGCAGGGATGGTTCAATATAAGGAAATCCATCAATGTAATCCACTACATAAACAATCTCAAAGAAAAAAACCACATGGTCATCTCATTAGATGCTGAGAAAGCATTTGACAAAATTCAGCATCCTTTCATGCTAAAGGTCTTGGAAAGATCAGGAATTCAAGGCCCATATCTAAACATAGTAAAAGCAATTTACAGCAAACCAGTAGCCAGCATCAATCTAAACGGAGAGAAACTTGAAGCAATCCCACTAAAATCAGGGACTAGACAAGGCTGCCCTCTCTCTCCATATCTTTTCAATATAGTACTTGAAGTTCTAGCTAGAGCAATTAGACAAGAAAAAGAGGTCAAAGGGATACAAATTGGAAAGGAAGAAGTCAAACTATCACTATTTGCAGACGATATGATAGTATACATAAGCGACCCAAAGAACTCCACCAGAGAACTCCTACAGCTGATAAACGACTTCAGCAAAGTGGCCGGATATAAAATCAACTCAAGCAAGTCAGAAGCCTTCCTATACTCAAAGGATAAGCAGGCTGAGAAAGAAGTAAGAGAAATAATACCCTTTACGATAGCCACAAACCATATTAAGTATCTTGGCGTGACGCTAACCAAACAAGTGAAAGATCTGTATGACAAGAACTTCAAGTCTCTGAAGAAAGAAATTGAAGAAGACCTCGGAAGATGGAAAAATCTGCCATGCTCATGGATTGGCAGGATTAATATAGTAAAAATGAGCATCTTACCAAAAGTAATACACAGATTCAATGCAATCCCCATCAAAATCCCAACTCAATTCTTCATAGAGTTAGAAAGAGCAATTCAAAAATTCATCTGGAATAACAGAAAACCCAGAATAGCTAAAACTATTCTCAAGAGTAAAAGAACCTCTGGGGGAATCAGTATCCCGGACCTCAAGCTGTACTACAGAGCAATAGTGTTAAAAACTGCATGGTATTGGTACAGTAACAGACATGTAGATCAATGGAACAGAATTGAAGACCCAGAAATGAATCCACACTCCTATGGTCACTTGATCTTTGACAAAGGAGCTAAAACTATCCAGTGGAAAAAAGATAGCCTTTTCAACAAATGGTGCTGGCTCAGCTGGAGGTCAACATGCAGAAGAATGCAAATTGACCCATCCTTATCTCCTTGCACTAAGCTCAATTCTAAGTGGATCAAAGATCTCCACATAAAACCAGACACACTGAAACTAATAGAAGGGAAACTAGGGAAGAACCTTGAACATATGGGCACAGGGGAGAATTTCCTGAACAGAACTCCAATAGCTTATACTCTAAGATCAAGAATAGACAAATGGGACCTCATTAAATTACAAAGTTTTTGCAAGGCAAAAGACACCGTCAAAAAGACAAAGCGGCAACCAACTAACTGGGAAATGATCTTTACCAACCTTACATCCGACAGAGGGCTAATATCCAAGATATACAAAGAACTCAAGAAGTTAAACTCCAGAGAGGCAAGTAACCCTATTAAAAAATGGGGTACAGAGCTCCACAAAGAGTTCTCACCTGAAGAATATCTAATGGCTGAGAAGCACCTAAAGAGATGTTCATCATCCTTAGTCATTAGGGAAATGCAAATCAAAACAACCCTGAGATTCCATCTCACACCAGTCAGGATGGCTAAGATCAAAAACACAGGAGACAGCAGTTGTTGGCGAGGATGTGGAGAAAGAGGAACACTCCTCCACTGCTGGTGGAATTGCAGGCTGGTACAACCACTCTGGAAAGCAGTCTGGCGGCTCCTCAGAAAACTGGGTATGACACTTCCGGAGGATCCGGCTATACCACTCCTGGGCATATACCCAGAGACTTTACCTGCATGCAATAAGGACACATGCTCCACTATATTCATAGCAGCCTTATTTATAATAGCCAGAAGCTGGAAAGAACCCAGATGTCCCTCAACGGAGGAATGGATTCAGAAGATGTGGTATATTTACACAATGGAATACTACTCTGCAATTAAAAACAATGAATTCACGAAATTCCTAGGCAAATGGTCAGAACTTGAAAATATCATCCTTAGTGAGGTAACCCAATCACAAAAGATCACACATGGTATGAAGTCACTGATAAGGGGATATTGACCCAGAATCTCAGAATACCCTAGACACAATCAGCATATCAATAGATTTCTAAAAAGATGGAAGGAGAGACCCCTGGTCCTGGAAAGACTGGATGTAGGGGAACGCCAGGACAGAGTAATGAGAGGGGGTTGAACGGAGAAAAGAGGGAGGGAAGGGGGCTTATGGGACTTTCGGGGAGGGAGGAAACGGGAAAGGGGAAGTGATTTGGAATGTAAATTAAAAAAATAAAATTAAATTAAATTAAAAAAAAAAAGTCCTAGAATGAGGGGGGGTGTAGCCGCATTTGTAATATGTTTACATATTAATGTGACATAGTTATTCTTAAATTTGTGGAAATTAAGATTTAAAGTATATTTCATGGAAACTTCATTTTGATGTATTCCATGATATTGCTTAAGATTCTTTCATTTGATGCTTCATATTAACCTTTCTAGTAGTGTTTTTAGTGTTTTAGGGTTCAGCCCAGGTTATGCATATTGTTACCAAATTTGGGAGTCACACTCTGTTCCCTAATTCGGGTGTTGTGACCCCTCCTTAATAGGTCAAGGAAAAGAGCAAAATCCCCTGTGAAAAATCAGAAAAAGATATTTTTAATAATATGGTGATTGAGATTAGATGGGAGTAGCTTATTAGTCCTGCACTTTCACAAGTAACCAAAGCCAGGGTTTTTTTTTTTTTTTTCTTTTTTAAAAAAAAGTTTTTATGTTTCTCTGCTTGGCCACTTGACACTAACTAGTGTGTTCTGAACTTGGTCCCTCCTTGCACTCTGTTTACTCATTATTTCCCAATCACACATCAAGACTGAGACAAAACAGCAGGGAGGACCAGCTGAGAACAAGGGTGGAAGAGGTAGGGGTGTTCCTAGGGAAGAGATTTTACAGTTCTAACAACTTGTCAGACCACCTTACCGGATAAGACTGGCTGATGTGTCATAGATGGACAGGCCCACACCTTGACCAGTGATGCATAACTGAACATTATTTAAGGAAAAAAGGATATACTAGAAATATATGTATATTTTTCTGCAGATAAACCAAAATTTAAAATAGAGAACAAAAAGACAGATTTCTTACAATAAATAATAGAAGACTATCGTTAACTTTGAGCACTCTCTCTTCCTCAAGTAAATCAAATTAAAATACACTGTTTAATTATTTTAATGACATTATTGCAGAATTGTAATGAGTATAATCACTTGATGTTTCCCGTGCACCTGGAACTTTCTAATCAGAATGACAATGGCTTTGGATAGCAGCATCTATAAGGCAATGCTTCATTTTCATCTGTTTATAAGTTTCAAAGACAAACATCTTGCGCATCTTATCATCAATGAAGTAATGAGGCAAAGAAGAACTAAATATCACACTCACACACATTGCAAAAGCTAAGAAGATTTCAACTCAGCTGCAAGTTCAAAGACCTTGTACATTTCCGTAAGCAACGTTCATGCACACACCCTTGAGCATGCACACACAAATTAATATTTACTTTTAGTTATGCTGCCTCTGGTATTTCCAGGGAAATAGTCTAAATTTCCCATATTAGTCAAGATTCTTAGTACTTGGAGGTGACCATACATATTAATCTTTTCTAAGTAAGCTGTGTGCTGGCTATTCCACTCAAGATGGAAAACCACAACAGAATACGTATGTCAAGAGAATTTGGTCAGGCAAAGGTTTCCAACCATAAATTTTAAAAATATTAATTATTACTGATCTTTAATAAGTACTTGTGAACAAGTTTCCTAAGGAAATAAACATACTATATTTAAAAGTGTCTATTCTGATTGATCATATTCACCAATAAAAGTTTTGCCATAAAAAAAAAAAAAAAAGAAACAGGGAAAAGCTAAAACGTGTCTATGTTTTTCAGCACACACCTCTCACTGTCATATAATAACAACAGAACCAATATTTAATATAATATTCCAAGTTATCACAGAGAATTTACTTTCTGGCAAATATGTTAAAGGAAGATTTTCAAGTTATGTCTTACGTGAACTTGGGCAACTCCTTAACCCCCAGTAATCCATAGTTGCCTCGTTTTTAAAATTATGTTAGGAGTGCCTAAAAATAAATTTGCCTTATAAAATTATATGTGTTATGAAACAGTTCATAGAATAAGACAGAGCCCAGCACATTATATGTGTTTAAGAAGTATAACTTATCATTAGTATTTTATTTATTAATACTAACATTATTAACAATATTATTATACTGAACATACATTGAAAATAAAATATATGAATTGAAATATACCTATATGTTGGCATCATAGGAGCTCCTAGATACTTTTTCAATAAAAGTAATCAAAGAAAGGTGCTTTTTCTTTTTCTTTTTTTTTTAAAGTTAAACTAGTATTTGTTTTTTTTAATTCTTTTTTTTCTGTTTTTTATTTACATTCCAAATCATTTCCCCCTTCCTGTTTCCTCCCTCCCCAAAAGTCTCATAAGCCCCCTTCCCTCCCTCTTTTCCCCATTCAACCCCCTCTCGCTTCTCTGTCCTGGCGTTCCCCTACATCCAGTCTTTCCAGGACCAGGGGTCTCTCCTTCCCTCTTCTTGGAAATCTATTGATATGCGAATTGTGTCTAGGGTATTCCGAGATTCTGGGTTAATATCTCCTTATCAGTGACTGCATACCATGTGTGTTCTTTTGTGATTGGGTTACCTCACTAAGGATGATATTTTCAAGTTCTGACCATTTGCCAAAGGAGCTTTTTCAATAAGCTCCTTTCTTACTTTTATCATTCAGAGGTTAACTTCTATTCTTCACAAGAACTGAACAATTGATATGATGACCATAGTGCAAAAAGATGAGATTGACTTACATTCAAAATGGTGAATAGCATGAGAGATAATGAAAAGGTGAAGAAATGTTACAAATTATAATAGAATAAAAAAGATACAGCGAGCCAGGCGGTGGTGGCGCACGCCTTTAATCCCAGCACTTGGGAGGCAGAGGCAGGAGGATTTCTGAGTTTGAGGCCAGCCTGGTCTACAAAGTGAGTTCCAGGACAGCCAGGGCTACACAGAGAAACCCTGTCTCGAAAAACCAAAAAAAAAAAAAAAAAAAAAAAAAAAAGATACAGCAACTAAACATAATTTTGCACAAGACCCTGCATTAGAAGTAGATAATCCCCAATGAGAGGAGAGGCCATTGGTCCTGTGAAGGTTCGATGCCCCAGTGTAAGGGAATGCCAGGACAGTTAAGTGGGAGTTGGGGAGTTGGGGAGCGGGGGGGGGGGGGCATCTAGTTCCAGCAGGACTAGGCATATCCTCTCCCACTGAGGTTCAATGGGGCAGTCCAAGTAAGGGGAAGAGGATCCAATGTTGGGGAACAAAGACAGAGACGGCCTCTAATCCACTTGTTAAGGAAACCACATGAACACCAAGCCTCGCATTTGCTACAAATGTGTAAGAGGGCTAGGTCTAATTCCTGTATGTTCCCTGGTTGATAGCCCAGGCTCAGAGAAAGAGGGGGGGGAGGGAGGGAGGGGAGGAGAGAGGGAGAAGGAGGAGAAGGAGAAAGAGAAGAGGGGGAAGGAGAGGGAAAGGGAGAAGGAGGAGAGGGAGAGGGAGAAGGAGAAAGAGGAGAGGGAGAAGGAGGAGAGGGAAAGGGAGAGAATGTAAAAATTAAAAACAGAGATGAGGAGACAGCTCAGAGATCAAGTGCTTGCTTGCTACCCAAACTTGAGGACCTGAGTTCAGATCCCCTGCACCCAAAGCTGTGATTTAATTGAAGTACTGAAGAGGCAATAATAGAAGAACCCCTGGGTCTTAATGGCCAGCTAGTCTAGCCTAATCCATGAGCTCCAGGTTCAGCGAAAGACGCTATCTCCTAAATAAATATATAGATAAATGAATGAATGAATGAATGAATGGATGAATGAATGAATACATAAATAGGGTAGAAAATGATCAAAAGGGCTAGAGAGATAGCTCTGAGATTAAGAGCACCGACTACTCACCCAGAGGTCCTGAGTTCAGTTCCCAGCAACCACACGGTGGCTCACAACCATCTATAATGGAATCTGATGCCCTTTTCTGCTGTGTCTGAAGGCAACTACAGTGTACTCATATATAAAATAAATAATCTTTTTTTAAAAAAAAGAAAAGAAAGAAGGAAAGAAGGAAGGAAGGAAGGAAGGAAGGAAGGAAGGAAGGAAGGAAGGAAGGAAGGAAAAAGGAAATGGTCACAAAAGATCCAGATGTCTACCTAACCCTCTACACACATGTGCTTGCATATGATCATCCACACACACAGACATACAAACACATACACAAAGACTCAAAAGTAGGAAAAAAATTGGTAGACACTTGTTCTCTGCACTCCTCTTGCAACTTTTCATTGTTTAAACTTTGAAGATTTAAAATTTCAAACTCTGACACTGAATGTGATATCTCACTTCTTTAATCCCAGCACTCGGGAGGCAGAGACAGGCAAATCTCTGAGAGTTTGAGGCCAGCCTAGACTACAGAGTAAGTTCAAGGACAGCCAGGGCTCCACAGAGAAACCCCTGTCTTGAAAAACCAAAATAAAATAAAATAAAAATTTTCAAATTCTAAACTTAAAATTTAAGTAAAATGCATGGCTGAGGACATATCTTAGTGGTAGAGAACTTGACCAGCACAACACAAGCTTCTGGGTTCAAACCCAGTACGGAAAAATATTGTTTATTTGAATTGAGTATAAGTTTAGAAATTTAATAATTGCCTAGCATGAACAAGGCCTTAAGTTCAGTATCCTATGCCATACCTAATAAGTTTTAAAAAATTTTTACTTTATATAATAACCGAAAATTTGCATTATAAAAGAAATGTAAAGGTATAAAAGGTAGTAAAGTCATCCCTGAGAAAATATTACCTATCTAGAACTTTGCAATAAACCCAGTTATTGCAAATCATTGGCAAATAAAGGATGTTACATGTTATAGTAATATCCAATGAACAATATGTCTAATGTCTGATATCTCTGAAGAATATTGGTTATATTAACTAAATCTATTTGAAAGTCTGATATTAAAGCATAAGTACTTTTCTTGTATGAACAACTGTGCACACTGTAAGAGCTCATGCAAGTGTGGATCCGTGACACAGCACCTTGCCTGGGTTTCTTTTAAAAACAGAAAATCACCCCAAACCCAACTTCAGCATCTGTCACCTGCTGTTGCCCTGTGGGAATAATCACTCCTGACTCATTTCTTGACATTTTAAATAACGTTGTATGTGGCAGAGCTGGAGAGATGGCTCAGTGGTTAAGAATTCTCACTACTCTTTTAGAGGGCCCAAGGTTGGTTCCCAATGCTCCCATAACAGTTCACAACCCCTGTAACTCCAGGGGATCCAATGTCCTCTTCTGCCTTCCCATGGTCTTCTACACACATGGTGCACATACATAGAGTCAGGCACACAAACATGCACATAAAAATACATACATACATACATACATGTATACATTCTTTAAAGCTTAAAACCACATATGTTTCATTCAAGCAACTGGTAAGTAAACAATTCATCATGTGTTCTCTGTTCTAACTGTAAGACAACACAACAAAAATAGTTGACAAAGAGGGACACATCTTTGTAAAATAATTCCAACTGATAAATGAAAGGGAAATGACAGAGAAGAACTGTTTTTCAGTCCTAAAGAATGAGGCATCTGGGCAGTATCATTAATGGACACTAGAGTCTCTAAGTGGAAAGCTGGTGGCAAAAGACAGTGAATAAATTCAAGCTGACCTCTCTGGTTCATTTTACCATCAGAAGGAAGACAACCAGATATAATGTGTCTCTTAAAGGGTGCACATGGAAAGACTATTTTAAGGAAGTAAAAATCCAATCTGACCATGCCTGTAGGGCAATTTACAGGAAGCATGGAGTTCTTCTGATGAGAGTGTTAAGCAACATCATGAAGATAAAGTTGTCGAGATTCAGAAGCTGGGAAGCTATATGACCACCGTTTCTTCAAATACTAAATTTGAAAGGGAGGGTGAACCTGGAGACTAGTGACTGGCTGTAAGCTTGTTCCCAGCCTGTTTGCTTACTTTTGAAATAGAACTTGCACCCCTCCAGTCTCTCAGACTCTCCAGTGATGGGACTGTGGTCATGCACTGCTATGCCTGGCTAGGCCCTTAAATTCAACAAACTTGTTTTTAAAATATACCACAAGACATAAGGGATGTAAATATCAGATGCATATTGATTTTACTGGATTATTGCTAAATATTCTAAATGTAATAATACTATTCAGATTATAATTTCTCAGAAGAGTCCTTATGTATAAACTCAAACATTTATACTTTAAATACTATTATTTTAGGAGTTTATTTCAAAATAACACAAGATAGTGGGAAAAGGAATGGAAAATAGAACACACAAAACTATGTGTTGCTGCTGCTGAATCTGGGAGATAGATGGAAATTTAACACAATCCCTCTCAACTATGATTACGTTTTAAATTTCCATTACAAACCATTCAGAGGCAACTGTGGTTAGTGCTCATAAGTGGTCGACAGGCAGAAGTAGAAGAATCACCACAAGTTCAAGGCCAGGCTGGACTAGAGTTGTAGGCCAGCCAGGGCTATAGCAAAAGACAAGGAAACACACACACACAAACACACACACACACACACACACACACACCACATCTCTTTGTACGTGAGAGGTGTGTCTGTGTGTCTGTGTCTGTGTCTATGTCTGTGTGTCCTATTGAGTTTAATTTGCGTTGCTTGCTTGGCCATAGGTACAGGAGTTACTTCCTGGAGCATAGACAACTAATTAATAGCTATATCACCTTTTTCTGGACAGTCATTAACTGCCAATGGGTCCTCAGGAAAGAGAGGGGCCCTATGAGTCTCTCTCTCCTGCATTCAGGTAACCCCAGTCTTGTGAAGGTCCTGTGTGGGTAACCAGCACTGCTGTTATTTCAAAAGTGCAATGGACATGCCATATTCAGGAGGCAACAGTCATTTACATCCTCCAACTCTTATGTTCTTCCCAGCCACTCTTTATTTGAGACAGTCTTGAACATATGATCCTACTGTTTCAGACTCTCTCTCTCTCTCTCTCTCTCTCTCTCTCTCTCTCTCTCTCTCTCTGTGTGTGTGTGTGTGTGTGTGTGTGTGTGTGTGTGTGTGTGTGTAGTCCTAGCTGTTCTGGAGCTCTCTATGTAGACCAGGCTGGCCTCAAACTCACAGACATTCTCATGTCTCTGCCTACCAAGTGCTGAGATTAAAGGTATGTGCCATCACACACAGCTTGTCAATGTGGTTCTTAGTGGCTTTTCTATTACGCCTGATTATGATACACTTTTATGATGAGGTGTGAGGACTACACCTATTAGAGGGAATAAGGACAGATGTTTAGAATGAAGTTAATGCTGGCTTAGTAAAGTGGTGGTTGTAGGTTCTCCTCCAGGATCCATGACTTTACTAGCTCTGAATAGTTGACTAAGTTCCAGGCATGATTTCCTTCTTGTTGAGCAGATATTAAGTCCAACTAGAGAGCTGTTATTACTGCCAAGACAGGGAATGTCACGACGGTAGCTTTAGGGTTACTGTGGCATGCTGGTCACTGCCATGGTTCATATGTATCAAGGCTGGGCAGGACTGTTGGCTGCCTCCCTTCTTTGGAAGCTTACATGGCACCTTCTGGTACCTATATTCCTCAAGAAGGAGACTTTCCATTCAGTTCCACTTCAGGAGTCTCTGGACTCTTTGTCTGAAATGCATGGTGTCTTCAACAATAAGGATTTACCTTCCACCTCTGGGGACAACCAAAGACAATGACAAAAGCTATAATGTTTTGGGAGTCTCTTGGACAACCCTGACCAACAACTCAAAAGAGGGCATCTCAAGACAAATGTCACATATTCTCTCATCTGAGGCTCCTAGCTCAAACTCTATTTAAGTACATATCTTGGAGTAATTGCAGAAACCAGGAAGGTAAAACGGGGCCATTGCTGGGGCAGTGGGCAATAGAGGATGGAATAGCAAGTTACAAGTGATCTGAATGGGAAAATAGAGACTAATTGGGGTAAGCAGAGAGATAAATATAGACGATGGAAGGAAATAAATACAGAAGAAGAGAGGAGGATAAATAATAAAAATGTCTTTAAAGTCATAAGGAATCATACTATTAACTACCTAAAAACTTATAATGTAGGTAAGTCTTGTGTGAATATATGAATGGATAGATAGATAGACAGACAGACAAAATTTAATGAAATTTCCCCATCTGAACTGACAATGCCTTCACCAGGTGCCAAAAACGATCTAACAAAACAAACAAACAAAAACCAACATCAGGCATGAGTTACTTATAATTTTTAAAAGATCATTTTACTTTTTTTAAAAAAGAAGTTGGTCAGATATCAAAGCATGTGCCGATGAGGGCTGAGAGTCAGTATTTTGGCAGGCTAAAGATCCAAATTAAATAAAAACGCTGAGGCAAGAGATCTCTAGAAGGAATTAGAAAATCTCAGGGGTAATACTGCTTGTCTAGATAATCTGGCAACGGCAAAGGGAGACAGTAAAGGAGCTTGGTCTGATTGGAACTTCCATCCTGCTGCCAGCACCACACCCACACACCGGAGCGCTGTGGATTTGGGGTTTTACTCTCCGTCCGCATTTTGGCCGCCCATGTTTGGATTGTATCCACATGAGGCAACAGAAGACTCGGAGTTCCCTGTGAGTTTTACCGAAGCAAAGCAGACACAAAGTATCTCTCAAATCGTTAAGTGCCCAAGCCGGGTGGTACTGAAGTTCATTTTAGCAGGCAGAGGAAGGCAGATCTCTGTGTGTTGAAGGCCAACCTGATGTACAGAGAGAGTTCCAGAACAGCAAGGGCTATATAGAGAAATCCTGTTTCAAAAAAACTTAAAAAAACAAACAAAAAAACAACCTTATAGTGCCCTGAGTCAGCCTGGTCTCACTGCCCTCTGGGATCCTGTCCTCATTTGCCTGCTACTGCTGCTCATATCTATGGCGTTGTACAAACATAAGACCCATAGTAAACAGCCTATCTCACACGACAATGGGTAACTCAAGAGCTGAATCCCAAGTCAAGGCCTCGGCCCCACTCGGTTGATTGGTGCTTTCATATGAATAGGCCATACATGGAAAAATGAAATCTGACAAGAGCTTGACAACTTTTTCAGTTTCGAAATGTTGCTGTGACAAATTGTCGCTGACTTAGTGACTTACAAGATTTGCTATCTCATAGTTCTGGAGTTCAGAAGTCTGCCCTGGGGCTCAATAGACTGAACTCAGTGTGTAGGAAGCATTGTGCTTCTTCTGAAGCTTTACAGACAAATCTATTCTGAGCCCTTTCTAGACCCTGGAAACTACCCTCCATTCTCCGGCAATGGCCTCTTCCTTATTTTCAAGGCTTGTGACAATCAGTGGAGTCTCTCTCGTGCTGTGGGACTCTAACTCTGCTTCCATCGTGGCATCCCCCTGCCTCTCCTCTGCTTCACTTATAAAGGCTCTTGGGACTGCATTGTGTTCATCCAGATACAAGATGATTTCCTCATTTCAATGTCCTCAATCTCATCTGTGAGGTCCCTTAGACCAAGTGGACACATTCACAGGCTCTGAGGATTAGGGCATAAGCATCTCATGGAGGAGGTGGAACAGAAGTTACAGTCTATCTACAGAAAGGACCTTCCATGCCAGACACGGTGGCCCATCCTATAATCCCAGTGTAGGGGACATGGAAGCAAGGGAATTGGGAGTCAACCTTGACTACACAGTGAGTTCTAGTCCAACCTGGACAATATGAGATCATGTCCTTTTTTTTTTTTAAGCTGTTCTTATTTCTTTTTCTTTTACGTATTGCTCTCTTCAGACACACCAGAAGAGGGCATCAGACCCCATTGCAGATGGTTGTGAGTCACCATGTGGTTGCCGGGAATTGAACTCAGAACCTCTGGAGAAGCAGTCAATGCTCTTAACCACCGAGCCACCTCTCCAGCCTGAGATCATCTCTTTTAAGAGGAAAAAAAAGGGCCCTTCAAAAACTCATCTAAAGAAGCTACAGAGCAGAAAATGAAAGGTAATAAATAATAAATCCCCTTATGTACCTAGAGCTGACGTCCTTATACCCTTGATGTAGGAAACGGTGAGAGAAAAGGTGAACACAGGTGGGGAAATCATGGTGTGCCTCTTAGAGAATAAAATGGGAAAGAATTAGGTAATTTAATTGGTCACTTGATTTAGGCATTAGAGAGATGGCACCAGCTTAGAGCACTTGCTGCTCTTGTGAAGGACATGACTACTGTTTCTACCACCACACAGCAGCTCACAACAGTCCATAATTCCAGTTCCAGGGGATCAGGTGCCCTTTACTGGTCTCCTTAGGCACCAGGCAAATAAGAAGTGCTATAACATACTTTCAGGAAAAACACTCACACACATAAAATAAATCTTTTTCAAAAACATTTCAATTACATTAAAGTAAGAGTCTAAAATATAAACGTATGATTTTTTTTAATGACTTGAAGAGTATTTGTTATTGGGGTGGTTTTGCAAGCACCTTAAAGAGAGTTGTTTTGGTTTAGTTTGGTTTGACTTTTTGGAGACAGAATATCGTTATGTTGCCTAGGCTGGCTTCAAAATTATGAACTCAAGTGATGCTCCTGTCCCTGTCTCTCAGTATCTGGAACTACAGATGCACAACACTGTACACTGTTTGGAAGTTTCACTGGTCCTTTAAGGATAAATGCTCAGTGTTTGTGTTCCTTTGCGAATATGCATTCTCATCAGTGAAGTTGAAAAGACTCCCTTAAATGGTGTCTTAGTCAGGGTTTCTATTCCTGTACAAGCATCATGATCAAGAAGTGAGTTGGGGAGGAAAGGGTTTATTCAGCTTACACTTCCACAGTGCTGTTCATCACCAAAGGAAGTCTGGACTGGAACTCAAGCAGGTCAGGAAGCAGGAGCTGATGCAGAGGCATGGAGGGATGTTTCTTACTGGCTTGCTTCCCCTGGCTTGCTCAGCTTGCTTTCTTATAGAACCCAAGTCCACCAGCCCAGGGATGGCACCACCCACAGGGACCCTCCCCGCCTTGATCACTAATTGAGAAAATGCCTTACAGCTGGATCTCATGGAGGCATTTCCTCAACTGAAACAAACTCCTTTCTCTGTGGTAACTCCAGCTTGTGTCAAGTTGACACACAAAACCAGCCAGTACAAATGGTCAAGAAAGAGAATCTGACAGAAGACTAACTGAGAACAACTGATAGAATTTGCAGTTAAGTAACATGAATGTGCACACAGACACATGAACACCAGCCATTCTCTTAAAACGACTGAGCTGCTATGTAAGCAAAACAAGGACAGAGTGTTTTTCCCATGAACAACTTTACAAATCAGAATGTTCTCACCTCACAGAAGAACCAGACCTTCTCAAATCAAAGCGTTTGTTTGCTTGTTTGTTTTTGTATTCATTTATTTATTTAAACACTTGGCTTTGCTGTATTTGTTGATCCTAAGTGTTCACCTGACCAGTTTATCTCCAGTGTTGGCAAAAATCAACCGTCTTGGTCTTGCCTATCTCCAATGAAGGAGGTAATTTCAGCAAAACCCTAATTTCACATATGAGCAAATCTTAATGTTTCCACTTACAGATCCTATTTTGTAGAATGTATTTCCTTAATGCTTTGCTTCTGAAAAATACACTTTAAAATTACATATCCATCACTACTTTAAGCTAAGTTACCTGACTTGGAGCTGTGCCATGGAAAACTAATCTAATTACCAGAGCACTTAGATTAGAAATTCTTAGGTAATGTAAAGTGTGACATTATCTATATAATGGATACCTTTTTAAAATTAGTAGTGGGGGAAAGGTGCCAAGAAAAGTATGGTTAGTGCTGAGCAACCACGTTACTCCTTTATAAGGCCATAAGGACCCAGAAGTGGATTCAAAATGAACATTAATCAGCATAAAGCATTTGCACAATACAAAAGCCCTAGAATTTCTTAATTGATAGAGTAGCTTCATAATCATATAATCTGAGGGCTAGTAATGTATCCATAACTACCTCCCAGGAACTAGAACAGGAAAAAAAACATGGTAGAAAGAACTCTTTTGGGTCTGGCTCAGTGGTTAAGAATATGTTCTGCTCTTCCAGAGGAGAAGAGTTCAGCTCCTAATACCCTCCCCCATATCAGGCAGCTCCAGGGGAGGGACCTCATATTTGGAGGCTCCTCAGACATCCCCTCACAATACACACACACACACACACACACACACACTATTTGAAAATAATTTTTAAACTAAGAAGAAGAAGAAAGGACTCTCTCAGATATTTCATTTGTGTTATATTCTCATTCTTTAAGTATATGTTAAATATCCAAGTCTTCTATAAAAAAAAAAAAAAACAAAAAACAATGGTCTTGATTTTTCGAGGGAGAATGGGGACTTACACTAACAGTTGATTTTCAAAAAATATAAATAAAACAATACAAACCCATTGAAATTTATGTAAAACCTCACCATGTACAAAATAATTCTAGCTAAAATAAAGAAGCCATGCATACAGACACATGATCTTTTCAAACAGGAATAGCTTACCCCTATATACATTACTAAGAGTTTGAATATAAGCTAAAGGATATTGAGTAGGGCTACTGCTAAAAGTATATCCAAAACCTAAAAGTTAGTATTCATTTAGTCATGCTAACCTTTGTTTCTATTAATGTAAACACAATAGAGAAAATATTATGTTATTGATCACAGTGAATTATTAAAATATTCCTAATGTACCGATTTTTACATTTTTAAGCAATCCATTTTTACTATAACACATCAAATAATAGAGATGGAAATAAAAGATAAACAATTTCTGTATTCCTCAACCTTATTGCTCAATAATTTGCCGACCGCCCCAATTAATTAATGGATTAGTAAGCCAAGCATGTTTTAAAACTGTGTGGATACAGCAATAAACACAATAAAATCTCTGTCCTTGGGGACTAATATTCTGTGAGAAGCAAAAAAAAAAAAAAAACCAAAGCAATAGCCAGAAGATGAAGAGAGAGGTCTGGAGAGAAGAATGGGAGCTCTGGAGAGCCTCCTGGTCTTGCCCGCACTCATGTCAAGCGACTTAGAACCTCCTGTAACTCCAGCTCCAGGGAGTCCAGCACCTTACTATGGCCTCCACAAATTCAGACATACATACAGACACATTAATAAAAATAAGCAGGAAGCTCAGTGGCTAAGTGCGTGCATTTGCTGTTCTTATAGAAGACCCACGTTTGGCTCCCAGTACCCACATGATGGCTCATTACCATCCAGTTCCAAGGCATTTGATATACTTGTCTGACTTCCTTTGCCACTAGGTATATACACATATATATCTATGCAAAACACTCGTACCCACTAAATAAAAATAAGTATTTTTTAAAACTTAAGATAAATACAAATAAACATATTTTAAGATGAAAAAAGACAGCTAGGCTTTGGTGGTAAAAACACTCAGGAGGCAGAGGAAGGCAGATCTCTGAGTTCAAGGCCAGTCTGATCTACGTAGTGAGTTTCAGGACAGTCAGGGCTACAAAGAGAAACCCTGTCTTGAAATACTCCTCTCTCAAAAGAAAGAGAGAGAGAGAGAGAGAGAGAGAGAGAGAATAGGGAATTCAGGAAATCCTAAGACATAACAATTGACCGAAGATCTGAAGAATATGGGAAGAAGAGCTAAGCAGCTATCAGAAGATAACTTTTACCAAACAAAAGGAACAACAACAACAAAGCCACTCTCTGGAGTGCAGTGTTCTTAGCACATTTGAGAAACAAGGAAGCCAGTGTGCAAGAAAGCAGAGCGAACAAGAAGCTGGTTTCTTATCCCTTTATTAAAACTCTGCATTTATCCTGTGTGATTGGGACTACCTCGTAGGTATAACTAAATTCATTCATTCTGCATATTTTCAATTTCTAGGGATGTTCAAAAGATTAACTGTTGTAAGTAATTTCCATGGTTCCAAATTCAAATCTACAGAGCAGTATTCATAAAGCCTATGTTCTGGAGCTGGGCATGGTGACCAATGACTTTAATCTCAGTACTTAAGAGGCAAAGGCAAATGAACATCTGTGAGACCAGCCTGGTCTCCATAGCGAGTTCCCAAGATAGTCAGAACTATGTAGAGACCCTGTGTCAACAACAACAATAACAATAATAACATTTAGGTTCTGTTCTTGTTTCCTCCAACCTACTATTGCCCTTATGAATAACTAGCAGTTCATAGTAACCTTGGCTACAGAGCAAATTAGAGGCCAGGTGGGGATATATTAGACCCTGTCAGGAAGAAAGGAAGAAAGGGAGGGAGAGAAAGAGGAGAGAGAAGGAGAAGGAGGAAATCAGAGACAGAAAAGGGAAGAGAGAAAGGGAGAGAAGAGAAAAGAAAAGAGAGTAGAGAGAAAGCAAGAGTGAATGTGCATGGTGGTAAGAAGGTGGAGGGACTGGAAACCTTGTATTTACTTTAGAAATATACAGTGCTATAGTCACAGTGAAAGATAGTATATTGTTTTAAAATATAATTAGTATATGATCCAGTATTTTTGTGCTATATATCCAAAACAATTTAAGGTGGGGACTCAAATGTATTCTTACATCTGTGATCATAATTGTATTATTCACACTAGCCAAAGAATAGAAGCAACTCAAGTGTCCATCACCAATGAATGATTAAGCCAAGTGTGTTGTATGTGTACATACATACATACAGATACTATCCAGCCTTATAAAGGAAAAATATCCTTACACATGCCTCAACCTGGATGAGCAATAAAAAATATGTGCTGTGTTGAAGACATCAGTCTTATCCAGGTGCTGTGACCTGGGACTCTCAATACTGAGGCAGGAGGATTCAAATTCCAAACCAGCATGAACTAGATAACTAGATCCAATCTCAAAATTCAAAACTTGACCTTAAGAAAAGGGCAGCTGCCTAGCTGTGGAGGCACAAACCTTTGATCCCAGCACTTGGGAGGCAGCGGCAGGAGGACCTCTGTGAGTTTGAGGCCAACCTAGTCTACAAAGTGAATACAAGGACAATCAAGCCTACACACACACACACACACACACACACACACACACACACACCCTGTCTCAAAAATAAGCAAGAAATGGGGTTGGAGAGATGGTTCAGCGGTTAAGAGTGCTGTCTGCTCTTCCAGAGGTCCTGAGTTCGACTCCCAGCAAGTACATGTTGTATCTGAAATCAGTACAGTGTACTCATATACATTAAATAAACAAATAAAAAAGAAAAGCAGGAGTATGCTGTGAGATGGCTCACTGGGTCAAGGTGCTTGCTTGGCCCTCCACCTGCCAACCTGAATTCAATCAGAGCCCTGACTCCCTCCAGAGGTTCTCTAACCTTCATCTCAGGACTTAGATGAAGGACCTAGAGTAGTCAAGTTCACCAAAACGAAAACAATGGTGACTTTCTAAGGCTGGAGAGAGAGAGCCATGGAAAATACCATGGTTAAAACATACAAACTGAGCAAGTTATATTTTTACATTTAAAAATATATCATATATATACAACTAAATATGTATCTAAAACTAAAGAAAAAGAGGCCACAGATTTGAAAAGACAAGGAGTTGAGTGTGGGGGAGGGTTTGGAGAGAGGAAATGGGAGTGGTGTCTGAATAAAAATTGACCCTCATGGGTCCATAGGGAATGGCACTATTAGGAGGTGTGCCCTTGTTGGAACGGGTGTGTCTTGTTGGGGGAAGTATATAACCGGAGAAGGTGCAGGCTTTGAGGTCTCAGAAGCTAGACATAGTGGTTCACTGTCTCTTCCCTGCCTTCTTCCTCCAGCTCTTCTCAGCTCTGTCTCCAGCACCTCGTCTGCCTGCACACTGCCATGCTTCCTGCCATGCTGATAATGAACTAAACCTCTGAAACTGTAAGCCAGCCCCAATTAAATGTTTTCCTTTTTAAGAGTTGCCGTAGTCATGGTGTCTTCACAGCAATAAGACCCTAAGACAGAGGGGAACCTATGCGATTATATTACCTCAAAAAATCTTTTTAAAAAATCTATAACAAGACCAGAAGTTGAACAACAGCCATTTATCTGAGACATTTCTGCATCCATCTGGTTTGTTCAAAGTTACCAGAACTGGGTGCTGAATAGATAGATTTTGAAAAATATTCAGGCACTTTTTAGTCTGAAATTATAATACATTATCTCTTCATTCTTCCAATTATAATGGTGGAAGGCAGCAGAGCACAGTGGCACATGGCTTTAATCGCAGCACTTGCAAGACAGAGGCAGGAGGATTTCTGTGAGTTGAAGACTAGCCTGTTCTACAGAGTTGAAAAGCTCTTGAACGGTCATTTGTTCATCCCAGGACTTCTAGTTAGGCCTGAGGAAAAGATTTGTCTTAAACACACACACACACACACACACACACCTTTTTTTAGATTCTTAAAAAGAAATAATCCTGCTGGACCTGGTAATGAAGACCTGTAATCCTAGCTAGCTACTTGGAAGGCTGAAACTGGACGATCAAAGTTCCCCCTAACTTACATACTGAGCTCAAGGCCTGCCTGAGCAACTTACCCTGCCTGAAATAAAAGTGAAAACAGGGTCGGCTTGTAGCTTCCTGGTAGAACCCCTGCCTGGCACGTGCTCAGTCTGCAATAGCGACAAAACTTAAAAATTATCTTCACCGTCAGTGACACTAACAAAGCCAGGAGTAGTCTTCAGTGTGCTCCTTTTCTTTTCACTGGCCGCCGGCCTGTTACCGAGGGCCTGTCATGGTCATTGTCTTCCTCTGAGGGTTACCAATAAAGTTGTTACAAAGTGACCTTGAGCGTCTTCCCCCGCCTTCTCCATCCGGGTGCTGCGGCGCGGATAAGAGCCGCACCGCGCTTGCGCGCCCAGCCCCACTGCTTCGACCTCTGCCGCCGCTGCCGCCGCCGCCGCCTCGGGAGGTAAGCGGAGGTAAACGGAGGGTGCGGGGCCGGGGCGGAGCGGGTCTCCGGGCCCTATCCACCGGGCTTGCACCTCCCGGGCACGCGGCCACGCCGCCGGCCTGCGCGGGGCCCCTCGGGGCCGGGGTGGGAAGGGCAGGCCCCTGGGGGACACTTGACCTTAAGCCTCTTTTCGCTCCGCAGAGAGGAAGCGGGAGAGGAGCCCACGTCGCCTGTCACCTATATCCACGCCGCGCCGCCAGGAAGAAAGATGTTCGCCTGCGCCAAGCTCGCCCGCACCCCTGCTCTGGTGCGTAGCCCGGGCCTCGGCCCAGCGTTCACGCCGAGGGACCGGCTCTCCTTCACCCTTGCCCCGATGTCCTCTCCTCACTCCCTCCCAACCCTGGGGCCCGCGGACAGTTCGGGCCATGTGTTTCCCGAGGCCTAGCTGTCAGGCCTTCTGGGCGTAGGTCACAGCCTCCTTGCTCGTGGAGCTCGCCCCTCCCCCACCGCCCGGTCCCTGTAGAGTTGGGGTCGACGCGAAGGTCGGGGTGCTGGGAAGTTAGGAAGGGGCCGCTGAGGCCTAGTTGCCTCCACGGCGTTTGCCATGCGTGTCTGTAGGTCACCGCTGCAGAAGGAGGGACTTTGCTTCCTTGTGTGGGCGGAGAAGGGTGTTGGGGAGCCCTGAAGCTTGCTTTTTGGAGGCTTTAAGAGAAGTCTGAATCGAAAGGATTTGTCCTAGAGAATCGGGTCCTGGTTCTGAAGGGATTTTCCGTGACCTTAGTGTTGTGGACACTCAAGGGCAGAGAAGCCAGACTGCCAGATGTCCCTATAGTGAGAGTATTGCACCACTTGTTAAGCTGACATCGAACTGCTTAACCTTATAGTAAATTTACAGTTAGTGGGCATTTAGGAATCTTTTGTGAAATAGCAGGAGCTTCATTAACTGCTGGACTATTTTAAATGCTCAAATTCATAGCGACACTCCTATGAGCCCACATAAACTTACTTGAATTACAGCACTACGGTTACTGAAACTTCGACAACACTCAGATCACTTTGTAGCTAATTGTTCTTAGGATTTTTTTTTGTTTACAAGTAGATTAGATAGAACGTTCCATGGTTCATTAGCATGAAATTTTAGGTTGACTTTGTGTATTCAGAATGACCAAAAGCCAAGCTAATTGCACAGATAATAAATCTCTGTTCTTTCTCTTGTGCTTTCTCCTTTAGAATTTATAGTTACTCAAGAGGTCACTCAATACTAATCTGTACTCTTAACACTTGAAATTCTTTCTTTCCTTCCATTAATAGATCCGTGCTGGATCCAGAGTTGCATATAGACCAATTTCTGCATCAGTGTTATCTCGACCAGAGACTAGGACTGGAGAGGTGAGTAACATGAGGAACCACTGCCCAGTAAGTCTTAGTGTTGAAGGAGTGCATTAATGGATGGCTCCAGGGTGGCTTCTTTCCAGATTTATTAAATAATATGTAGAAGGTGAGCCAGTGAGAGGAACTTTGGTGGCCAGCACAACCTACTGAATTAGCAAATAAATATTTTAGG
The DNA here is from genome assembly GCA_036184795.1 of Tokudaia tokunoshimensis. Lineage (NCBI taxonomy): Eukaryota > Metazoa > Chordata > Mammalia > Rodentia > Muridae > Tokudaia > Tokudaia tokunoshimensis. The sequence continues at coordinate 48,149,235 of BTHU01000004.1, read as the reverse complement.
CTGTGTTTATATTTTTGAGTTATCCCTATTTAACATTAAAATAACTAGCCATGGTTATCCAAAAAAAAAAAAGCCTGCTCTGTTGAAAAGCATATTCACAATTCTGTTTTATACTTTTTAACAATCCTAAGAGGTATAGGTATTGTTCACTATCTTATGACAAGATTCACTATCTTGAGATAAGAAATATATCAAGCTCTTGGTTTTCTTTTTCATTGTGCCATACAATTATTCATACCAAGCTGCAGTATAAAGAAGTTACTGTTCTGGCGCTATAGTAGTTGAAATCGATGTGATTACTGAATTGACCTCTGCCCTATTTCCTCTTCCCAGGGCTCTACAGTATTTAACAGGGCCCAGAATGGTATGTGTCAGCTGATCCGAAGGGAGTTTCAGACCAGTGTAATCAGCAGAGACATTGATACTGCTGCCAAATTCATTGGTGCAGGTGCTGCAACAGTAGGAGTTGCTGGTTCTGGTGCTGGTATTGGAACAGTCTTTGGCAGTCTTATCATTGGTTATGCCAGGTAATCATGTCTATCCCAGAGCAAGGTGAATACACAGTGGGAAGCTATAAGTGGGAATAGGAAAGTGATGAAATAATAGTAGCCGCCCCCTTGGAAGTGTCTATTGTGTATCTTGCATTATACTGTGAGCTGTGTGTGCATTAGTCAAAGAAATGAGGACTGAGCCAGGGGCTAGGGCATATGCCTATAACTCCAGCCAGTCAGGAGAGTCAAGAGGATCACAAGTGTCACCCCTCAAAATGGGTGTGAACTAAACATTTGTATTTGCATACGAAGATAGCTCCCCAACTTTATGCTTCATGATTAGGCGTGGGTAAAAAAAATCTGAAAGACAAAAGCAAAGTGATGTAGGAGATAGCACCCCCATAGAACTTTGTGTTTGCAAAGATCCCCAACTAGTTATCTTTACCATTTACCAAATGTGTTGACATCAAAGTAACAGTCTTCTGTGTTGTGTCTTTTAGGAACCCTTCACTGAAGCAGCAGCTGTTCTCATACGCTATCCTGGGGTTCGCCTTGTCTGAAGCTATGGGTCTCTTTTGTTTGATGGTTGCGTTCTTGATCTTGTTTGCCATGTAACAGAAATTACTGCCTGAAATGTTGACATTCATAGTAATTACGGATGTAATTCTGTGTATCTTGCTGTGACTCCGAAGACTCTAGTACTGGTGTCATGGAAATATATGTTATTTCCAAAGTCATTTCATTAAAGATGAAAACTTTAATTTTTGCTGTGATTTGTACTTATATGTGATCATGGGTCAGATGATACGTTGAGGTAGACAGTTGTCCAGGTCAGAGGAAGGTACAGCAGTTACCCTGTTTTTGAAAAAGTGCTGTATATGATTTTTATGGGAATTCTCTTATGTACTGTTTCACTGATTATAATTTATGGGGCTTTTGTTAAATGTAAAGGAGAAATATTTTAATCCTTTGAGCTTCTTTGCAACATTAATGCAAACCACATCAAAATAGTTTTGTGTTTTTAAAAGTTAACCATGAATTAGAACACATAAAAACATAATCTCCTTCCAAGTGGATGTGGCTGCCCTTTCATTGCTTTTCTAAAAAGAACTTATGGTAGCTTCCTTGGACTTGGGAATGGGAATCCTGGGAGGGAATGAGATGTGTATGTTTCTGATCTGTATCTACAATAAGAAATCAACCTGTCTTCTGAGGAGGGACCCAGGCAAACTGGCAGCTAGTTTCTTATTTTTAACAAGTCTCTTTTAAACAACAGTTGCTAAAAATAAATTGGCTTCATTTTTTTAGTCCTCTGAAACACTGCTACTGCCATTTGTAGTGGAAATTTTAGGAATGATGGCCAAGCAAGTGTTTGTCTCCAGTACTGCATGTTGCTTCTTGCTCAGACTTTTCCTGCTAAAAGGAAGAAAGTGGATGCTACCATAGAAAGACCAACCATTCTTGCCTAGCAGATAAACTACCATTAGCTCGACATCTAAGTTCCTGGTTTGGGGTAGAAGATAGTGGAATGTGGGAGGGTGAAAAGGGGCAAACTAGAGTGAGACATACTTAAGAAAGCGCCATGATGAAACCCACTACTTTGTATGCTAACAAAGGGTTTTTTCAAGATTCAGGTTTTTTTGTTCGAAGATGAAGAGAATTAGTACAACCGGAAGGCTGGCTTACTTAGGCCCCTGCCTAAGTTAGTTACAGCTGAGAAGTAGCATGTGGAAGCACAGTGGAAAGCTTTCCCATCCATCTGCAGCACCTAGATGATTGTTTATATTAGTCCCTGCCTCTTAGCCTGTAAAGAGAGGCCTGACCCTGGGATTTAGCAATCTGCATTGTAAAAACAGGTTTCCCAGGCAGCTTTGTGTGTGCTTTTTTTTTTTTTAAAGGGGTCAAAAAGAACAGTAACTGTGATTGCTTTTAATTATTCATCTGGTCTATCACAAAATTTCTGGAAAAAGTTTTTCAACTCTAAAACACTAGGTGAAGTAGACCAACAAAAGACCCCTAGTGTGTGATTTTGTTTTTATAAAATAAAGTTTGTAGAGACTAAGCCAATTAGAAGTTACTGGGAACTCCAGGTACATGGGACTGACAACATGACTGACTGTTGGTTGTGGACTTTCATTTTGCTTGGCTCATTGATGCTTGAACAAGATTATAAATGTACTAAATCATCAAATTGTATGCTTCTTAAATGGATAACATAGCAAACATGGATATTTTACAATTAAGTTCATGTACTGTGTAACAAAATACACAGTAAAGTCATTACATTCTTTTTAAATCATAGGGAAGACTTAGATGAACTAATATCTTCCAAGTTCATTTTAAATAAAATCAGTCTTGGGAAGACCTGGTGCTGTTTGGTGATCAAAGTGTGAAACACTGATGCTGGGAGAAGAGATGCTCTGCTGGGGGAAATGCCATGTATTAAAAAATCCCTATGCCCTGGGTGCCCGGCTTCAGTTTACTGAGCAAGTCTAGAAACTGATTTAGAGATACAGGCTCTTCTACCTAGATGGGACAAATACTACATCGAATACTATGCATGGAGAAATAGTTATTATGTAGCATTTTGAGAGACCAGTGTGGAATGGCTGGAAGTCAGCAGTACCAGTGGTTACTATAGCAGATCTTCTAGTGATAAATAGGATGTTGTGTGGCAAGAAATTTCCTGGGGAGATGCTAGATAGGGGAACCATGACAGAGCAAGTATGAATACCACCAAACTCTAACTTGAACCAATGAGTTTTATTGGGATTATTTACAATAATATGGGTGAGGGGTCACTTACAGTAGCAGAAATGTCTCAAAGGCAGCCAAAGCCCAGCCCCCTTGACAGCTCACAAATCCAGGAACCTGGAGCACACTGCGGGGGTTTTGAGCTGTTTACCTTCCTGCTTAAGAAACATCTCTACAGGATGGAATGATGCAGTCCCCAAGGAAACTGTTAGACACAGAGGCCTTAGTCTAAGATGGTGGTCACAATAATTATAAAGAATCTTCAAAGGACCAAGAGATGGCTTTGTGGACAAGAACACTTATTACTGCTGCAGAGGACTGGGGTACTATTTTCACCCCCAATATGGGGGTTCACAACCATCTATAACTCCAGTTCCAGGGAATTTGAGTCCTCTTCTGATACCAGGTACACATGTGTTGTACATACACAAGCAAAAAATTCATACACATAAGATTAATTTTTTTCTAATTTTAAAAATAATTCTTAAAAAAATCTCTAAAAGTAATGTTGGGACCTGCCTAGATCTCTAGGGACAGTCAGGAAAGGCAAGGGTGTCTAGTCCCTATCTACTTAGTACTACTGAGGAGAGAGGCTTCACGTGTATAATGTCAATACTCAAAACAAGCCTGCAAAATTAGGAAAAATCAACTCATTTCCAAATTATTTGGCCATTGTTTGGTAGTAGCCTGATCTGAGTTCATAACTCCCTTGGTTTCAGAATCCATGCTTGGATTTTCAATCTGATTATGTTACCCAAAGAGAAACTGATTTGGGGAAATAAAGAATTTTGATTTTGTATAATTTTAAATATGAGATCGAATCTTCCAAGCAGACTTGGTCTTGTATAGAGGGGACTGATGCGGTGTCCCTAAAAGCTGAGAATAAAAGTTAGAGCACGGGGTCTGAGAAGTGGCTCAGTGCAGAATGTGCTGCGCAGCCAACAACAGCTCCACTTTCAGCTCCTGGGAGAACTGTACAGTGACTGTTACAAATAAGGACACTAAGAAAACCCACTTGCATTTTTGATGCCTTCATTGTCATGGCTAATTGAGATTTATCTACAGGGATTGGATTGTTAAGGTGGAGTAGAGAGAGTAGAATAAAGCACATTATTTGAGAAAATGATGTTGAATCTCATTTGCAATAATTGTAGGATTTAATTTCATGACATCTTCCTTGGTGTCTTAGTTAAGGTTTTACTGCTGTGAACAGGCACCATGACCAAGGCGAAGTTTATAAGAACAACATTTAATTGGGGTTGGCTTACAGGTTGATAGGGCCATTATCATCAAGGCAGGAACATGGCAACATCCAGGCAGGCATGGTGCATGAGGAGCTGAGAGTTCTACATCTTCATCTGCTGGCCTCTAAGAGAAGACGGACTTACAGGCAGCTAGGGTGAGGGTCTTAAGCCCACACCCACAGTGACACACCTACTCCAAGGTCTCCTAGTAGTGCCACTCCCTGGCCAAGCATATACAAACCATCACACTTGCTATTTGTTCAGCTGAGCTTCTCTTGACTGCTCTCAAACAGCATTCAGTGCCTGTCAAAACTCTCTATGAAAGTTAGCTCATGGTGACTTGAATTAGAAGCCAGCAGTGATTTGTCCAAAGAAAATGTGGAAAGAGATTGAATGTGTAAAATATATTATTTTACATACACGACAACTGAGTACGAAGGGCTAAGCATTGTGGCACACACTTAATTTCAGCACCCGGGAGGCAGGCAGGTGGATCTCTAGGAATTCCAGGTCAACTTTGTCAAAAAAAAAAAAAAGAAAGAAAGAAAAATACAGCTTTTAGTCAAATAAATTTTTTAATACAGAAATGGGGTGGTAGAATTGAAATTTCTAAGATTTTTATTACAGAACTCATTCAATAATAACTGGGACACTAGCTAGTGAATAATTTTTCATACTTTAGATCAGTGGTTCTTAAATGTCAGTTGTAACCCCTTTGTGAGGTTTGAACAACCCCTTCACAGGGGTCACAGATCAGATATCCTGAATATCAGATATTTATATTACAACTCATGACAGTAGAAAATCACTGTTATGAAAAAGCAATGAAAATAATTTTATGGTTGGGGTCATCATAACATGTATTAAAGGGTCACAACATTAGGAAGGTTGAGAACCATGGGTTTTGATAGAGGTTTTATATTTTATTGTGAAATAGTGAAAGCATCTTGGTTTTTTTTGGGGGGGGAGGGGAACTTAATGCTCTTTCAGAGGAGACCTAAGTACAATTCCCAGTTCCCACATGAGACTGCTCACAACTGCTTCTAACTCACCTCCAGAGGCTCCAACGCCAGCCCTCTTATGGTCTCTATGGGTACTGCACTCAGGTGCACAGAGCCACATACACATACGCATACGCATACGCATACACAGAATGTGTAGCCCTGGCAGGCCTGGAACTTATTAGGTACACCAGGCTGGCCTTGAACTCAGAGATCTGCCTGCCTCTGGCTCCCAAATGCTTAGATTAAAGGAATGTGCCATTACACCCCGCATATTTTTTTAAGCCGCAGAACCTACTCCAGGTAGATAACTACAGAGGTTGGTAACAAATTTGTAACAAGCCTAATTACCCTAGTTTTGTGAATTGCAACAGTGTTGAGAATCATGCTAACTGTTATGGGGAGCAGAGAAGGTGATCACTGGCAAAAGAAATAACAAAAAGTCAGTAGTTAAAAGCACTGGCTGTTTTTCTGGACCTGGGTTCAATTCCTAGCACTGACATGGCAGTTCCCTTGGAACTGTAACTCCAGTTCCAAGGGATGCAACACTCTTATGTAGAGTAAAACACCAATGCACAGTAAAGTAAATACATCTTTTTTAAAAAGTCAAGGGAGCTGTGGACAGAAAATGAACCTTATTTAATTGAATGGCTTTTAAAACTGAACAAGATAAGGAACAAAGGAAGACAAAGAGGGAGAGAAACTATAACAGCTCAAAAGCCCTCAGCTTCAATAACATTGAAGATCCATTTCAGTAAGAGCTACAGGCTGACCAAGAAATTTAGAGCTTAGAACCTTAAGAGATGACTTAGATTTGATTAATTTGCGGTTGCTGGCTATGTAGATAGTTCAGTGGATGAAAAGCTTGCTATGTACCCATGAGGACCTGTTCTAGTCTGGTTTCTATTGCTATGATAAAAACCATGACTAAAAGCAACTAGGAGAGGAAAAGGTTTATTCAGCTTACAGTTGTGGTCTATCATAAATACACTGCGTATGTTAACCACACTTCAGGATAGGCCCCATGCCCACCCAGTTCAACACTAACTCGATGATTATCTATCTATCTATCATCTATCTATCTATCTATCTATCTATCTATCTATCTATCCATCTATCTGTCTGTCTCGTACTGCCATCTTTGGGCATTTTTAAATCTTATTGGTTTTTAACTTGTGTATTTGGGTTTCCACTATTGTGTGGACTTTTGGGTGGGGTATGTTTCTTGTTTTGCTTGTTTTTTAAAGAGAGAAACAAAAGATGTTGAGTGGATGAGAATGTGGAGAGGAATCTGGGCAAGGACCTGGATGCAGAGTAACAGAAAAACACCTGACACCAACCTCTGTCCTACACACACACACACACACACACACACAGTGAAAGGCAGGCATATAATCACCACAGATATACTCAAAAAAGTACCCCCAAAATTTGTAGTGCTAAATTCAGCACTATTTTGTAGTCCATGTTACTACTATTTTGTAGTCCATGTTATTGACATGCTAAACTTCAGTAGCGCTATATTGCAGTACCGCAATTCTCTCATACCATGACTCAGACTTCATAGCTTTCAACACTGTCAACTCACTCACTGGAGATACTTTTTCTCCCTGCACTGGTATGTACTCCTAGCCCAGTGATACTCAAAGTGTGGTCTGATCTGATGACCTCTGGGGCTCAAAGGCCTTTCAGAAGATTGCAAGCTATGTCCCTTTTCACCTACCCCATGAAACCACATTTTCATTATATACTTCAAAATATGTCACAACTGACACCATAGAAGCAGAGGTAAGAATCCTGTCGCCTCTAATTAAGCACGACACAACAACTTACAAACATGAAAATGTGGCAGGGGTGGTAGCCCATGAGTAGAAGCAGGTAGAACTCTGTGAGCTTTGAATACACAGTGAAACACAGGGTTCTTCAAAACTTTTATTTATGTTGTATATTATTAGGTGTTCAAAGACATCAAACCAAAAATGTAGAGAACCACTGATTTAATATCAATGAGGAACATACTCTAATATTTCACTTTCAACTTTGTAGCCATTTCATTTACACTTAGAACTCTATAGAGAGGTGCACAGGGTTGGCTGGGTCTCTTATGTGCTGTTCAACTCAGTTTTGTAAATTTTGTAACACTTTCTCTCTAGGTCACATTCTTTCAACTATTAATCTGTTTACATTTCCTAACCTGCTGCCTGCTGCAGGAATTGATATTTTTTTCCACCTGAACGTCATAAATAAACGTTATCTCCTCTGAGATATTTAGTAACTTAGACTCTTTTTCCCTCCAGGGAGTTTCAATACTGAAAAATACTGAAAAGAATAATTGACCTAAGATCAAGAGAAACCCATGAACCAAAGACTCTTGGTTGTTCCTCTTGTTGGCATGAGCTAGCACTCTTGATGTTGGCAGGGACTCCCAAGGGAACCTATGGGCCATGGCCACAGCTAATTTTCAACAGTGGCATAAATTAGCACTTTCCAGCCATAGTGATTCCATTTCTTACATTTCAGACCCAAGAATTGCATCTTTAAACAGCTACATAAGATTGGCTGGGTCTCTTGGCTTCTGGACAACTCAATATTATTCCTTCAAGTCTTGTATTTAGCAGAGAATTGGCAAATTTTCCCATCTCTCAAGAGATACCTAAAATATCTGCTACTCTCAAGCTTTCTGAAATTGTATAAAAAAAAGCGAGTGAGTTTGTTACATTGCATGCTATCATATCTCTATTTGTACCATAGTACTTAATTTTATTTAAGTTATTTTATTGGGAAAAAGAATCTTACTTAAATTGGGCCTTGTAGTGTACACCTTTAATCCCAGCACTTGGGTGGAAGAGGCAGGCAGATCTCTAGGTCTGAGGCTAGGCTAGCATGGATAATGAGTTCCAGAACAACCAGAGCTATATAGAGAAAGTGTCTTAGTTAGGGCTTCTATTGCTGTGAAGAGACACCATGACCAATCTCTCTCTTTTTTTTTTTTTTTTTGCTCAACAGGGTCTCACGTTTATTGAGAAGTGATTAATGGTAAAAAGAAAGGCAATGCCCTTTCCTCATTGGCTGAACAAGAAACTGAAGAAACATTCACTACATGTTTTACAATATTTTCTCTTCCAAAATGCATTTCTGAAAACGAGTTTTTACCACTGTTCTTAGCTTTGAAATCAAATTAATCCTGACTTAATCAGAATAATATACAAGAACAGAACATTTCTTAGGACTCCTAGTACTTTACTTTCAGTAAAAAAGGGTCAGAGAAAATGAACCACCCTTACAGACACAACCTTGGGTAACACTGTTATTAAACTTTCCTAGACAAAAATTCTTCATAAAAATTTTCTTCCAGTTAGGAAGGGAAAAATCAAATTCCCACTTTCTGGGGTGGACACCCAAAATCTGCAAAACTCAAGTGTTCTCCGAGTGCAAATGTCAAAATGGGAGGAGGAAAGGGTTTAAAAATTAGAGACAATTGTATGCACTTATGGACTTAAAAATCCGAAAAATATAGTAAAAAGACACGCACAAAGAAAAAAAAAAGAAAAAAAAACCCAAACCAAAGCATTATGCTCTGAATCACAACCAAAGCCAAAATAAAAGGGACATTTTTTTTTTTACCTAAACTACCTAGAGGGAATTTTTGTTTAGCTTTTTCGTTTTTTTTTTCTTTTCCCCCGTTTTCCAGTTAAGTCTTATGTCTTTTGTGAAATTCCAATACTTAAACTGCAAGTTTGCAATTGTCTCTGAAGTCAATGAAATTAAGGAAAAACGTCCTAATTTTCTTGCAGATAAGCAGATGCAACCGATGCTGCAGTCTATGCAGAACTGCTTTCTATTTCCCACGACCTTGACGTTCCGGCCTTGCCTATGGGCTCAAGTAAGGTTTGAAATCATCATTATTTAGTCCATCCTTTTGATGCACAGAACCATTTTGGACTTTGTTTCCTTGACCTTTTGGTCTCTGCTCCAAGAGGCTGCTGGCCGACATGGCTCTCGGATCCTCACTGGTAACGACGGTGGCGGACTCCTTGTCACGAGCAGAGGGGCGCGGCGGTGGCTTTTGTCCCTGACACTCCAGCAACTCTTATAAAGGACACATTTGGGGGGCTGGAGAGATGGCTCAGCGGTTAAGAGCGCTGACTGTTCTTCCAAAGGTCCTGAGTTCAAATCCCAGCAACCACATGGTGGCTCACAACCATCTGTAATGAGATCTGGTGCCCTCTCCTGGTGTGTCTGAAGACAGCTACAGTGGGACACATTTAATTGGGGTTGGCTTACAGTTTAGTCTATTGTCATCATGGCAGGAAACATGATGGCATGCAGGTAGAAATGTACTGGAAAGAGAGCTAATAGTTCTATATCTGGATTGGCAGGCAGTAGGAAAAGAGGATGACACTGGGTCTGGCTTGAGCATCTGAAACCTGAAAGCCCATCCCCTAGAGACACACTTCTTCCAACAAGACCACACCTGCTAATATCGCCTTGTCTCAAAAAAACCAAAACAAAATGAAACAAAACATATAATCATAACTTAAGCAGTATGCTTCCGTACAAGAGTCTTATTAGGCAGTTGCTGGGCTGCGTGTCTGCCTTGTTGCTGGAGTGCCTGGAGTCACCAGCACACCGCGTAGGGGAGACAGAACACAGTCCACAATGGGGATCCTCAGTCTATGCTTTCCTGGGTGGGAAGCTGCAGTCTGGGACAATTGCTGTGTGCCCATCGCTGCTGGCTGTTTCTCCAGGAATGTAGTCTCAGCCAGGAGCAGTGCCTAGTTGGGAAAGGGGTCCATGCCTCCCCTCAGGGCATCCATATGCTAGGCAGGAAGGGGAAGGCAGAGCCTGGGATGGGGACAGAACCAGGGTTGATTCTGAGTGAGTGCCAAGAGTGCAGAGAGGTTGGAAGAGAGAAGGCCTTATCTGGAATCCTTGAGGAAGAGACAATCCTTGCTTGTCCAAACCTTTATTTGACAATTGATGTAATGCATACTTACTCAGGTTCAACCTTACTCAGGGTGAACCAAGGATTAAATACCATTTGTGGGAAAGAATGGCCAAAAGGGGAAGCTCATCAGCCTATCCAGATACCTCATTATGATGGAGAGCTCCAGGTTTGTAAGCTACTTGGCTGATTGCTATGGTACTCAGTGGGGTGTCAAGTTTCAGGGCAGATAGAGTTAGGCAGGGGGTTGACCCCACTCCCACCATCCTCAATTCTGAGATTTACTGGCTTTGAGCTCACTCAACCCTACCAGTTCTTCTGACTGGTGGCATGGTCCAATTGCCCTACAGGTAGTTTCTCCAGGAATGTAGTCTCAGCTGGGAGCAGCGCCTAGAATGTTCATTCTGGAGAAGCACTGACGCTTTACATGTAAAGAGCTAGACTATTTGATTGACAGTTGACCCTACAGGTTGTGTCCAAGATAAGAAGGCTCCTGGAATGACCAGTGTATTAGTCTAAGAATCTAGGTGGGACAGTAGGGACAGAGAGGCCTGCCTCAGTTTCTTGGCATAAGGAATCCATGGCTTTGGTATTATGTAGGCATTAGGTTAACAGACAGACTTGTGGGAAACCATGAAGGGCAGGTAATGGAATTGTTTTCTCAAACAGCTACACAAGGTTGGCTAGATCTCTTAATTGTTGGAAAATTCATTTTTGCTCTTCAGTATTTAAACTTCCCAGAGGCAAACTACCTAAGTATCTCAGAGGACATACGTTATGTCATTCAGGAAAGAAAAGTATACATTTTTGCCAAGAATTAGAGCCAAGTCTCCTATGCTAGAAATAGTCCCATCTACTTTTATTGCTAACTTGAGGGGATGGAATATGGCAATCCCTCTATTATCAGGTCAGAAGGGAGACAAGAGGAGACACTAGTTGTCAAGGATAAAAACAAAGCTCTGAAGATCCATTTTCGTCCCTCATAAGCTAACTGGTGTGATTTAAAGACAAAGCACAGGCTTTTGATTTCCCCCACAATGTCATACAACAGTAGCTACCATTCTTTCAAGAAACCAAGGATTTGGTTTCACTTGGACAACTCTGTACTTATAACATTCTAAATAGAAGCCTCCATGGTGAAGACGGATGCTAAGTGGTAATTAAAACATAAACATTTCAGCAATATGCAGGAAACCCCTGGCCATCGTCAGAGGACAGGAAAGACAATCTGCCATGATGTGGAAGAGACAGGGATGTCTGAGGCCATGCTCTTTGTGTCACCTTAGAGACTGGTCTAGTGGACATGCCCCCACTTTCTCCATACTTTGTACATCACATCATCCACATCCCACTTGACCCAACTGGCAAATCCACTCTAGTAGGATTGATACCCCGAGAATGTGGAAGTTTTTTCCATTGATTTGAAGTTAGTTAAGACAGACACAAAAACTACTGGAATATTCTGTGTTTTGCTTAGCTAGACATACAAAAGGTGTTTCATCAGTTAAATACCCCCTCCCATTGTATGCATATGTGTGTCCAGACACCTTTTAGTAGACTTTTAAATGAGCAACAACAGACTAATGGATTAAAATAGCCCCATCCCAAGGCTGAAATGGTACATTCTGTGGCAGTTGTTAAGTTTAAAAGCATTAGCAGCTGATTCTTGTAGCATTTAGAAAAAAACAAAATAAAACAAACAAACAAAAAAAAGCACTTTCATGATAGATATGAGTTTTCCCCCAAACAACCTCTTCTTGTACCTAAAGGATATTACTTTTGCTCAGTAGCTGTGCTCCAAGTCTTAAAAAAAATCAGGCTGGAGAGATGGCTCAGCAGTAAGATCACTGACTGCTCTTCCAGAGGTCCTGAGTTCAAGTCCCAGCAACCACATGGTGGCTCACAACCATCTGTAATAGGATCTGATACCCTCTTCTGGTGTGTCTGAATATACAATGTACTCATATAAATAAAATAAATAATTTTTTTAAAAAAAAATCATTGTTACCAGGTTGTGGCGCATGCCTTTAATCCCAGCACTCAGGAGTCAGAGAGAGCTGGATCTCTGTGACTTGGAGGCCAGCCTGGACTACAGATTGAGTCCAGGACAGCTAGGCCTACACAGCGAAACCCTATTTCTAAAATCCAAGACTGAAAGATGTGGGGGTGAGGTGGAGAGATACTCAGCAGTTAAGAGTACTAGCTACTCATTCCCAGCACCCATATGGCAGCTCACAATTGTCTTGAACTCCAGTATCAGGGGATCTAACACCCTCATACAGACATACATACATGTAAAACACCAATGTACATAAAATAAAATTTAAAAAGTCATTGTTGGTTAATAAATATATTGTGCATGTAGGGACAAATATAAATTGATATTGCAACCCTCATCAGAGAAAATGTTCCTAAGGCATTTACACAAAAGGACATAGAGACATTTCAGACAGTCTCTATATATAAAGGCACCAAATAAGAAAAATGTTAAAAAAAAATCACATGGAATGAAATGAAATACAGGTTTCCAGACTGATAGTATCTCACTTCATATTCCTTTTAATACTTTAATCCTTTAATATCATGTGGTATTACCACATAAAACCAGACACACTGAAACTAATAGAAAAGAAACTGGGGAAGAGCCTTGAACACATGGGCACAGTGGAAATTTTCCTGAATAGAATACCAATAGCCTATGCCTGAAGATCAAGAATCGACAAATGGGACCTCATAAAATTACAAAGTTTCTGTAAGGCAAAGGACACTGTCAATAGGACAAAAATGGTAACCAACAAATTGGGAAAAGATCTTTACCAACCCTACATCCGACAAAGGGCTAATATCCAATATATACAAAGAAATCAAGAAGTTAGACTCTAGAGAACCAAATAACCCTATTAAAAATGGGGTACAGAGCTAAACAAAGAATTTTCACCTGAGGAATATCGAATGGCTGAGAAGCACCTAAAGAAATGTTCAACATCCTTAGTCATCAGGGAAATGCAAATCGAAACAACCCTGAGATTTCACCTCACACTGGTCAGAATGGCTAAGATAAAAAAACTCAGGAGACAGCAAGTACTGGAGAGGTTGTGGAGAAAGAGGAACACTCCTCCACTGCTGGTGGGATTGCAAGCTGGTACAACCACTCTGGAAAGCAGTCTGGCGGTTCCTCAGCAAACTGGGCATAATACTACCAGACGACCCTGCTATACCACTCCTGGGCATATACCCAGAGGATTCTCCAGCATGTAATAAGGACACATGCTCCACTATGTTCATAGCAGCCTTATTCATAATAGCCAGAAGCTGGAAAGAACCCAGATATCACTCAACGGAGGAATGGATACAGAAAATGTAGTATATATACACAATGGAGTACTATTCAGCCATTAAAAACAACGAATTCATGAAATTCTTAGACAAATGGATGGAACTGGAAAATATCATCCTGAGTGAGGTAACCCAATCACAAAAGAACACACATGGCATGCACTCACTGATAAATGGATATTAGCCCAGAAGTTTGGAATACCCAAGAAACATTTCACATATCAAATGATGCGCAAGAAGGAGGAAGAACAAAATATGGATCCTTGGGTCCTTTGTAGAAAGGGGGAAAAAATACCCACAGAAGGAGATACAGAGACAAAAGGTGGAGCAGAGTCTGAGGGAAAGAGCATCCAGAGACTGCCCCACACAGGGATCCATCCTATATATATAGTTACAAAACCCAGACACTATTGTGGATGCCCACAAGTGCTGGCTGACTGGAGCCAGATATAGTTATCACCTGGGAGGCTCTCCTAGTGCATGACAAATACAGAGGGGGACACTCTCAGCCAGCCATTGAATTGAGCACAGGGTCCCCAATGGGAAAGCTAGATAAAGGACCCAAGGAGCTGAAGGAGTTTGCAGCGCCACAGGAGGAACAACAATATGAGTCACCCAGTACTCCCAGAGCTCCCAGGGACAAAACCATCAACCAAAGAGTACACATGGAGTTACCCATGACTCCAGACACATAGGCAGCAGAGGATGGTCTTGTTAGACACCAAAGGGAGGAGAGGCCCTTGGTCCTGCAAAGACTTGATGCCGTAGTGTGGAGGAATACCAGGACAGGGAAGCGGGGGAGGGTTGATTGGGGAAGGGGAGATGGCTTATGGGATTTTCAGGGGAGGGGGGAACCAGAAAAGGGGACAGCATTTGAAATGTAAATAAAGAATATATCTAATAAAAAAAAAACCACATGGAATAAAATGAAATACAGGTTTCCAGACTGATAGTATCTCACCTCAAATTCCTTTTAATACTTTCATTTTTATTTATGTGTGTGAGCACAGATGTGCATGCCTCTCTCTCTCTCTCTCTCTCTCATTCTGTGTGTGTGTGTGTGTGTGTGTGTGTGTGTACAGGATCTCTCTCAAAGACCAGAAAAGAGTGTCAGAGCCCTTGGAGCTGAAGTTACCACAGTCCTTTTGATCCATCTGACAAGCTGTGATCATGATATAGCAGCAATGGCTCTTACCCATAGGCCCATCTCTCTCCAGCCTTTATACCAAGTTCTTAAAGGAGACTGACTCTCCTTAGAGATGAGGTGGAATAATGTATGCAACAAGAAAAACATGAAAATAAGGGCCCTACAGGAAGTTCCCTGCATTTGTAACCAAAGATGGCGGAGAATTTTACTGCAGAGGGGTATCTGGGAGGGAAAGGGAAAGCATAACATTTCATTAGGCTGGAAATAGTGAGAGCTGCTGGTGCATGGGATCAGAGCTGCAGATAGTTAAGTATCCGCATTTAGCTTGTTTCCGTTTGTAGAAAAGCTAGGGTAAAAGGGCTGTTATAGCGCAGAGGTGAAGGAAGCACCTTTGTGTACGCTGGCCTGCCAATATGCCTGAGCAAGAGCACTGTTCCTACTGGATCTGTTTTCCACTTAGGTCTCCTTTGGTTTCTTTTTTCTCACTTTAGGCATCTTAAAAAGTTATCTAATACTGAAAGTTCAAAACAAAGAAAAAAAATCACACTCCTTGCTTATATAAAAGAATTCTGAAAATATTTTCCTTAGAATAACATGTTCCTTTAGTACACATTAGGCCTCAAATCCAGAATGTATAGCTAACTGAGGTGCCTATTTAACATATCAAAGTGGACCTGGCCGCCAGCCAGATTCTTTCGGCAACCCTCAGTCCCTACCTGCTAAAGGGTTTGGCTGGATTATATAGGGAAGGGCAGCCCTGCCCCACTGGATAGGAGAGCTGGGTTTGAGATCTAACAGTACCGGGTGTAGATAATGAATTACTTGATAGCAGAAAATTTAATGCCAAAGCTACCGCTACTTGAGATGAAAATAAATCAATCTGGAGACGAGAATTTCAATTTTCACCCAGGTGGTAGTGGTGGTGGTGGTGGTAGTGTACACCTATAATCCCAGCAGAGGCAGAGACAGACCTCTGTTAATTCAAGGCTCACCTGGTCTACAGGACAAGTTCCAGGAAGGTCAGGACTACATAGTGAAAAACAGAAACAAACAAAAGTTTATTAATATACATGATGGATAAGCAATGTAAAAACTCAATTCTAATTGACTTAAAAGTTCTTTTGAAATGCTTTAACATTTTTAGTTTTAGTTTTGGGGTATTTTTTGTTTTAATTCTGCCCCCACCCCCCGAGTTAGATATTGTCGGATGGAGGAAAGCAACATTTTAGTGAAAGTCTTCTGGACCTAACAACTTATGATCTAGCAGTCCTACATTTTTGTCAGTCATCCTTTAACCACTAATCTGAGCAGTTGACACCTTGCTGATATAATTAGTGTTTAAATATACTGACATTACTGCAGTGTTACTAATATTACAGGATGGTACTTTCATTCTAACTTCAGGACCAAAACTGTGAATAATCTGGTTTCTTTCAGGTTTCTTAAGTAATTAAACTAGTTTTAAAGGAAGATTGAGTTGGCTCACATACATGTATACAGGCCAGGAACCTATTAGAAGGTCCAGTGACATTACAATGTGACTTTCATGCTAGGCATCATAATTAGACTGCAGGCTCAAGCATGATACTAAAAAACGGCTTGCTTTTTTAAAATTAGTGCAAGATTTCACAGACGCCTTAATCACATATTGCAACTTGTACATATTTATTGGACAACCAACATCCCTAAAATAAGCACCACAATCTTCACTAGGAATAAGTGTGTTTAGGAGTGCACCTGAACCAGCTATAGAATTGTAAAGGTCTGTCTCTTTCCTTCTCATTACACTAATCAGTCGATCTTCTTCTTGCCCCCAGTTTTAAGGCCATTACTTTGTGTGTATGAGTGTTTGCCTATAAACGCATGTGCACCACATGCCCATGGAGACTTGGAAGAGGTTGTCTTTGTGAGCAGCCATGTGGTGATAGAAAACTAAACCTGGGTCCTTGGCAAGACCAGCAAGTGCTCCTAACCACTGAACCATCTCTCCAGGTCCTTCCTCCGCCCCGCCCCGCCCCGCCCCGCCCCCTAGGTTTTTTGAAACCTACATCCTACGTTAACAGGCATTTCTTTGACACTACAATTTACAAAGAAGGAAAATATTGTGGGAAGACTGCCACTTCTCTGCTGGGTTCTCATTGGCTTCCTTTAGTCCTCTTTAAAACATTAATACCGATTTCTTAAGCTTTAAAAGAATGAAACGACACCATTGAAATTAATAATTTTAATTAATTTATTTTTATGTGCATTGGTGTTTTGTTAGTTCCCCTGGAAGTGGAGTTACAGACTGGTTTGGGCTGCTTGTGGGTGCTGGGAATTAAACCCAAGTCCTCTGGAAGAGCATCCAGTGCTCCTTACTGCTGAGACATCTCTCCAGTTCCTAAAATTAGTATTTTTATATGTATCTAAGAAAAGAAAATTTGATAAAAAGAAACCCCCATGATTCCAAGAATTTTTCACTAGGCAAAAGATCGTTGCTTTGTTTTAAAATATGGTGACATGGGGGTGGAAGACGGTGTATTTCCTTTTGATCATTGCCTTTGAACAGACTCGTATGTAATGTAATAAACCATGTACTTGACGCAGGGTCGTGGAGGGAAGATCAGCTCCAGTTCTGGCTTAGTGAAATCCGAACAAAGACCTCTCCGAGAAAAGGTTTCTTTTTTTCTATGCAGGGGCTGATTTATTTTGCTTTAGTCTGTACAGGCAAACCCCGACTCTCCAAAACCTTAAGCGTAGCTCCCCAGCTCTGGCTTCTGAGTACTCGGAAGGTGGTCCAGAAACCCGTCTGCCTTCATATTCCCACATCCCTAGCGAGGCCGGAAACCAACATGACGGAGACACCCAGAGGCAGGGCTGGGTTCCGTTAGGTTCCCCCGACCTCACCTTTCTTCTCTCACACCGCCCACACCCTCTTGCTAGCTCCACCGCCACCTGCGCTCGCACCCCAGATCCGGTGCCGCCTCTCGTGCCCGCCTCCAGATAGCTGCCAATCACAGCTTTCTGCAGTTCCCTGGTTACCGAAACAACGGTCCTTGGGCGCCTTGGCCACGCCCCTTTGGAACTGCTTCCCGCCTTTCGTTCTCTTCGCCCAATCACTAGCGTCCGAGTGTTCTTTGGTTCCCGCCTCCCCGCCCCCGCCCTCCTGAAGACCCACCCTTTTTCTGATGTTCGACCGAATCACCTGACCTGCCGGCGCTCCCTCGGTAGAAAGCAGGAAGGGGCGTGTGCGTGAAGGGGAGGGGCGCGAGAAGAAAGCGGCGGGGATGCCGGGAGTGGGGCGGGGAGAAGGCTTGTCAGTCGGATCTCGCGAGAGAGGACGGAAGCCTGTGGGAGCCCGTGGCCTTTAAAGTGCGATTCAGCCCTTTCCTCCGGGGCTAGTTTGTAAACACGGCTGGGCTCCGGGCTCGCGGGTGGCTGCAAGGACCATGAATTAGTGACCTGGAAAGGTGAGTGATGGTGAAAGGGCCACTGGTTTGGAGGTTGTAAGGATACAGAGGAAGAAGGTGCTAACATGGCGACGTCGCTGCCTGTAGTCCCCACCCCCCGCCTCCCACCCCTTTTGCGCCCCTGCTGTGGACCCCAACCCTCCGGACGGCTGTGGCCGCGCCGCCGCCTCCGGCCTGGCGGACCGACCGGACCGTTAGGTAACGCGCTGCGGCTCCGGCCCCTCCCTCGCGCGCTTTCCCAAGCCTGGGCGAGAAGGAATAACGGCTCCTCTCAGACCCCTCCCTCCGACTTATCCTCTTGTGTGGTCACTTGAGAGGTCCCCGGGGCGCTCTTCGGATCCGCCCATCTGACGGGAGACCCCCGCCTCAAGTCCTTGATCGGGCCGCCAGGAGGGCCCTCGCTGGGCTCCCCACTGGGGACTCGTGCGATTGAGGGTTTGGGATGGTGCGGTGAAGGATTGGGAAGCCTGACTGAAAATCTGGCCGGGGTCTCTGGCCTCGGTGGAACGTGATGGAGCCAATGGTATGGAGAACCTGGGAGCTGGTGGTCTCGGCCTTTTCTGTCCTTTCTGCCACCCTCACACTCCCGCCACCCCCCCCTTTTTCCAGGTGGGGCGGGGCTGAGGTGTGGGTGCAGGTTGATTCTGCTATTTCCCCCATTTACTTCGACGGGTGTTCTGCAGAGCTTTTGTAGGGAAATAATCTGTGCCTTTTATTGCCCCAGGGACAAGGAAGAGAGGTAGGGAGGGATGTGTGTCTGTCTCCCCGTGGTGCTCACTCATTGAACCAGACCTTGGAGGAGATGGGAACTATTTTTATGCACATAGGTAAAATATAAAATTGTCTCTTCTTTAATGGAGACTCCTAGAACTGAGGAAGTCGAGTAAAACTACCACCAATATAATAGAGTAAAAGGAATTTATTCATGATAGACCCTAGGCCCATTGACTAATACGTAGATTACCTTGTGGAAGTCACAGTTTATTGGGGATTATAAAAGAGGGACACGTTCACACCACACGCATGTAATGCTGTATTTGAAATCTGACCAAACACTGACTATTCTGAGCTCACTTTGTCCTTTTCGAAGGAATTCTTAACCCTTGGCCATTGTCAAGTAGTAACCATTCCAGGAATACTACTCATTCAGCACCAAATGGCCTGGGTCTCTAGCACCCAAATTGTAAGACTTTATAAAAGCTTATTTTAAAACAATTAACTCTAGATGACTTCCTGAAATAAGAGTCTTGTATTTAAATTGACTAAACCTATTTGAAGAATCCCTGCAACAAATTTTTTTCAAAAGTGTAGAAATATTTTGGAGAGTATGCTAAAAACATATCCTATATAAGCCTAGAAAACTAAGTACTTAAAGTAATCTTTAAGGCCATCGATAGTTGAGTGATAATTAAGCTTCTAGGTCTTAAAAATCATTAATAAATAATTGGGGAGATGTTAGAGATGTTTTTTCATGGGTATTTAAAATTTTAAAGCTATATTGTTTTGAAATGATACTATCTACTAAATATTTCATGACTAACATTAAATCAAGAAATGTAGGGTTTTTTTAATTTTAAAGAAATCTTGAAAACTTGAGTTTTAATTACTTATCTGTACTCTCCTAATTAACTTTATTGCTAGATCTGATAAACTAGCTTTACCTTACTTGCTGTTTTAACTCATTTTTGCCTTTAGGCTCTTCCAAAATGATATGTGTTTCTGTGAACTGGTATTCCTTTCTTTTGTTACTCTTATTGAAATGCCCTTAGAAAAGTAAGTCTTTCATATTTAAAGCAAAATTTTTACTGGACCCTCCTTGATTAGAAGTCAATGAAAGTAATTGGATAAGTCAACTGATCTGTATGAAAATTAATACATATAATACTCCCTGTAATAACTTGCAGCCTACAAAACCACCTGTCATTATATAGTCAATATTTTATATTCACATCTCTTTCTTTAGACTGAAATTTTGCCTGAAATGGAATATGTTGTTTGTTTTTTTAAAGATTTACTGATTTTTGTGTTTTGCTTGCATTTATGGGCAGTGCCCTTAGACGACATCTTAAATCCTGAATCCCTAAAACTAGAGTTACAGATTATTATGAGCCACCGTGTGGGTGCTGGGAACTTATCCCAGCTCCTCTGCAAGAACAAGGTACTCTTAACTGGTGAGCCATCTCTCCAGCCCTTTGTTTGCTTTTCTACCCATGCTAGGAAAACTCTTTTTATTTTGTTGTTTCCAGATACGATTTCTCTCTGTAGTTTGGCTATCCTGGAACTTGCTTATAGACCAGGCTGGCCTCCACCTTACAGAAATCCTGCCTGCCTCTACTTTCCGAACACTGGGACTAAAGGTGTGCCCTTTTTTATTGAGGTATACATCCTCAAAATCTCTATATGTAATTTGTTTTTATTTTTACAGTTGTGTGTGCCTATCTACTGTCTGCCTTCTTGCCTGTGTGGATGATAGCATATTTATGGAGATTAAAGCATGTCCTTTACACACTGACCACTGGCCAGAGAACATTTACCCACTGGACCATCTCATTTGCCCCTATATGTAACTCTAATGTTGATGAAATAGTGGTCCCCATAACTGTTTTTGTCTGGGGGTGGGGGGATTGCAGAAAAACACTTTCTTTGTTATGTTTCTCAAAGTTAAAATAAGGTATCATTTCATAGAAAATGGAAGAATGTATGAGTCTTTGAGGCCATTGGTAATTGTAATTATGTCTTTCATATTATATAGATATGAAATACACAGTTATAAACTTGTATGTGATGTATAGGCCTTCTCTTTTTTTTTTTTTATTGACAAACCTAAAACTGGTAAATTTTCATTTTAAGATAGTCTATGATGCTTACTTTGTCCTTTTTGGTAATCATAAAGGGATTTAAATGTTCATTTTATTTGCTATGGTATATGTGTGTAATGTGCTTGCATTGGTGTATACATGCTACAGCTTGGGTTTGGTGGTCAGAACACCTTTATGGAGGTTCTTTTTCCCACCTTATGTGGGTCGTGGGTATTGAACTCAGGTTGTCAGGTTTGCCTGGCAAATGCTTTGTTGGCTGAGCCATATTCCTGCTTCTAAAATAAAATTATTATTTCTATTTCTTCTCTTCCTCCTCCTGTTCCTTTAGGGTCGGGGGACAGAAGGGGATGTGACTGTATCTTGAGGGTGTAGGTGTATTTACTTAGGTCCATATCGTAACTGGTAATTGTCAACCTTTCCCTACATTAATACCCAAGAAATTAAAACACACACATACACACACACACACACACACACACACACACACACACGAAATATAATAGTGAATGACTTGTGATTTCTTGAGAAGGTTCTTAGAGAAACAGAATAATTGTACTTGGCAAATTAGTAAATTAACTTGAGTTAATTTTAGTAGTATGTGTTTATATTCATCTATGCCATTTGCTTTTCTTTCTTACCTTTTTTTGTTTGTTTTGTTTTGCTACTTTGTTGTTTTTGTTTGTTTGTGGCAGGTTTCTCTGTGTAACCCTGGTTGTTTTGGAACTCACTATGTAGACCAGATAGCCTCAGACTCAAGAGATCTGCTTGTCTCTGCCTCCTTAGTTCTGGGATTTAAGGCATGCACCGCTTTATGTTCTGTCTTTACTCTTTTAGTTTTACCTTTTTAGCATTATAATTTTCTATTATATAAGTTTTGGAATGTTTGATGATTATGTACAGTTAACCAAGTCACTTAAGCCTCTTAATAAATTTCTTGATATTAAATGCATAAATGGAAAAAATTATTTAAATTTTTGTTATTTATTTAAGATAGGTTGTCACTTTGTCATCCAGACTGCTGGAACCTATGGCCTCAGACCCATGTCTTTCATCAGCCTCCCAAGCCCTGGGATTACAGTCATCAGCTACCCTGTCTAGCTAATAAGTTTACTTAATTTTGAAGACAGGATCTACTTGTGTAGCTTATTCTGCTTTTATTTTTCTTTCTGATTTTAATGTTGAATTAAGGAACGTGTTTTTGTTTTTTTGAGACAATGTTTCACTGTATGTGCAGTCCTGTATTTTTCTGTTGTATAAACTTTGTAGTATTTGCTACCATTTTCTTCCTTTGAGTTAATTCAATAAACTCAAAGAAATTACTTATCAGAGGATATAAATATTTGTGGAGTTGCCAGGACTTTTGCTTTCTCCCAGAAAAGAGGTAGGTTCACACTGGTGTTTTAGTGTGAGTGTGCTACCTTTGCCATCATTTTGTTAATTTGGTGGTTTTGATTCTCAATATGATGTGATTGATTACTTGGCTGTGAGTTATTAATGGAAAAAAGTTATATTTAGTAGTTTCAAAATCATAATATAGCTGACCATATAATTTTATAGTTATGAACAATGACCTTTAGGGTAATTGTTAACACCCACACTGTGAGCTGTGTTATGTTTAGTCAAATTATTTGTTTTTTGTTTGTTTTTTTTTTGTTTTTTTTTTTTTTTTGTGCCTCCGTTTCCCCCTGCCTGCCAACAGGGTTTCTCTGAGTTGCCCTAGTTGTCTTGAAACTCACTCTGTAGACCAGGCTGGCCTCAAACTTGGAGATCCATCTGCCTCTGCCTCCTGAGCACTGGAATCAAAGGTGTGTGCACTCTACCACTGGTGTCTCAGTTTTCTTTAAGGAGAACAACACTTAACCTTGTACTCATTTGATTAATGTGTATCAGTGCTCACAGCTGCATCAGGGACTTTGTTGCTTATTCAGTGTGTGTTATGGTGTTTACTATGAAAGTTCACTCAGTAATTCTCATCTCCTATAGTCCCTCCAGGCATGCTTATGGTGTGACTTGAAGACAGTACAACCATCATTTATTTGGTAGTTTTGGTAACAAATTTGGATTTTTCCCTAGGAATTTATAATTTGTGGTAGAACTTACTATGTTAGGATTTCCATAAACCTATTTCAGAGAATATTATTTTGTTCCCTATGTACTCATCCTCTATGTCAGACTTCCCTTTTCATGCTGTAGTATAGCATATGCATATTTTGAGATTATAAAAATAGATGCCATTGTTTTTACTAATCTCATCAACATTCTAGTGAGACGTTTCATATCTTTTGATGAAATTAAGACAGTTCTAATATTTGTTCTTTTGAAGTCTTTATCAAGAATTTAGTTAACATGGTTATACCATCAATTTTCAGTCACATGTTAAAAGTTGCTGTTGTTTTTTTATCATTTGTCATGTATGGGTTATAAAAGATTTATTTATTTATATTATGTATATGAGTGCTCTGTCTACATGTATGTATACTTGCATGCCTGAGGGTATCAGATCCCAGGAGAGATGGTTGTAAGCCACTATGTGGTTGCTGGGAATTGAACACTGAACTTCTGGAAGAACAGTGTTCTTAACTGCTGAACCATCTTTCTAGCTCCCTATCAGGTATGTTTTAATGGGGAAATATGGATAATGGTTGGATTGGGCTTTCACTTTCTTGAACTTGGATATACTTTGAGGAGAGAAAGATGTGTGTGTGGTGTTCCTGCACATCTATGAGGATATGTGCATGTGTGTATAATTGTACATTCACATGTGTGGAGGCCTGGCAAAATTTTGAGTGTTTGCCTGGATTAGTTTCTATCTTAATTTTTAAAGTTTTTATTTATTATTGTTATTATTGTGAGTATATTTTTTGTGCATGTGCATGATGTGTGTCTGTGGGCATGCTTACTTTGCTACGTGTGTGGTGATTATCAGAGATAGTTCTGTGGAATCAGATCTCTCTGTCCACCTTTGCATGGGTTTCAAGGTTCAAACTCAGGTTGTCAAGCTTGTACAGCAAGCACTTTACCCACTTAGCCTATCCTTCACATTAGTTTTTGAAATGGAGTCTTATACTAAACCTGGAGCTCATTCATTCAGTGAGGCTAGCTGACAAATGAGCTCTAGAGATCCTCCACCTTATTCCTCTCCCCAAAGTATTCACATTTCTGTTCTTGGCCTGGCTTTTGTGTGGGTACCAGGGATCAAACTCAGGTTGTCATGTCTGTATGTCAAGTAATTATGCTGGCAGCCATTTCTCTAGTTCCTGAATAATTCTAATTCAGTTTTCTTTTCTTCTCCCTCTCCCTCTCCCTCTCTCCTCCTTCTCTCTCTCCCTCTTTTTTCCTCTCCCTCCCTCCCTTCCTTCCTCTCTGTCTCTGTTTGTCTCTCTCTCTCTCTCTCTCCCCTTCTCTCCCTCCCTTCCTTCTCCCCCCACTCTCTCTCTAGTGTTTGTATGTGAGTGGTGTGTGTATGCATAAACTAGACATTGTAGTATAGGTATGGAATCTCAGCAGTGGGAAAGTAGAGGCAGGAAGAGCTAAAGTTTGTAATTCTTGGTGACATAGCAAGTTCTAGGCCACCCTAAGTCATTCAAGATTTTACCTCCCAAAACAAAAGACAACCTTGGCTGGCTTAGAACTCACTAGAGAGATTATCTTTTCTTTTTCTTCCCAAGTGTGGAGGTTAAAGTGGTATGCCACCATACCTGACCCCCCAAAAAAAAAATTTGTATTAAAAAACCTAAAATTTTAGTTTAAGTATATTTTACTCACGTTTTGAACAAAAATAATATTGTAAAACATATTTTATAATTATTCCACTACCAAATCTAAAACCAAGTTATTAGTAAACCTTAATCTGCTTCTCATATTTGTCACTGTTAGTCTGTGAGTTTTGTGAAACCTGAACTTGCCTACTTAACCCAGGGATCAGTGGTCTGGGAATAATTTAAAATAAAGTTTAACTTTAAAAATAACCTAATTTGTTTTGTTTTGTTTTTGTTTATTTGAGATAGGGTCTCACTATGTAGATCTGGTTATCCTGGAATTCACTATGTAAGTCAGGTTGAATTTCCCCTCCTAGAGATCTGCCTTTCTGTGCCTTCCTACTGCTGGAATTAAAGACAGTGTATCCAGAATTACTTTAAAAAAATGTGATACTGGGCTGATTTCACTGTTTACATACCGATTTCTTGTGCTGCTCTATGCTTATCATGAATTTTGAGATCAAAGCTTCAGTATAGGTTGATGACAGTGTGCCTGGAAACCATCTGTTATTTGTTGTAAGTAGAGAAAAAATTAAAAACTACTGCTTCCCTCATTGAGGTTGCGAATACATTTCTCACTTTTGAGGAGTTTAATTTCTTTCTGTTGATGAACTAAGCATTCCATATCCATTATACACAAGGGTAATATCAAATCCAAGACTAAAGATCAGTTTAACTCTCACAGTAGATTTTGGCATTATATGTGTACTGTTCAGTTTCTAGCCATAAAAATAAAGTATGATTTAGTATTAAGCAGTAGGAAAATGTATATTTAAAGTCAAAGTAAAATGCAGTGTAACTTACAAACTTACATAAATTTAATACTGTTTGAGGTCATGCCCTAGTCTGTATTTTACACATTATTATTACTATTGTTAATATTTTTGGGAGGGTGTGAGTTTTTTGTTTTTGTTTGTTTGTTTTTTTTGGTTTTTCGAGACAGGGTTTCTCTGTGTAGCCCTGGCTGTCCTGGAACTCACTTTGTAGACCAGGCTGGCCTCGAACTCAGAAATCCGCCTGCCTCTGCCTCCCAAGTGCTGGGATTAAAGGCGTGCGCCACCACTGCCCGGCTTGTTTGTTTGTTTTTAAGGCAGGGTTTCTCAGTGAAGCTCTGGCTGGCCTGGAACTTGCTCTGTAAAGCAGGCAGGCCTCGAACTCAGAGATCCACCTGCCTCCGCCTCCGAAGTGCTGGGATTAAAGGAGTGCATCACAATTACTCAGCCACATTATTTTAATTCATTTTGATACTCTTCAAGTTCATTGCTGGATCACTGTAAAATCATAGTATTTAAATTTTCCTAATAAAGTAGTTTAAAGATACTTTTAACATTGAATGGGTAATAAATTGCTTTTACATTATAGCTGTAGGTTTTTAGATTTGTAGATTTAGATTTGTTAGAAACATTTTGTTGTTCCCAGGGTAGTTCTAAGGTCATTTTGTACTTTGTGGTACCTATGAAGTCACAAGGAAATTGTAACACAGAAAACTCTCTGCCTATCTGCTTCCCTTTAATGACATTGTAAGAGAGCACAAGTCCATCCTCCTGGTACCTTAACATTTTTGTTCATTATAAAGATTTTCCATTACTAATTTATAAATTACCATATACTTAACATCTTAAGATAGTACAAAGTTATTTTTGTAGGTCAGGAAGTTTAGATTGCCTCATCTGGTCCTCTGGGAGCCCTCCACTTTAACTAAATCATAAAAATATATTTAATAATAAAGTGTTGTATGATATTTCAATGTGTATATAGATTATGTAGTGTTTTAAAGTAATCTTTAGTTCAATCATGTTGTCACAGATGACCAGATTTTATTGTATGTTTGGAATCCTAAAGCCAAAATCAATGTGTTGGCAGTGTTATGTGTAATTTGAAGTCTCTGGGGAAGAATCCACTTGCAAGATACTCACCTTGTTGGCTTTGCCCTCCCTCTTCTGTTGCTTCCCACCTGCCCAGGGCTGCTCTTCATATGGGGAAGCTGAAGTGCTTTTCTTGTGGCCATCTCTCTCAGTGTCAGATCCAGGTCTTCTATTTCTAATCCTGCTGACTTCTCTTTCTGGATAAATGTCCTACTCTGAATGGCTGGTGTACTCTAGATTGGCTCACCTGGATGGATGCCTGAAGAAAACATTCTGTTTTTGGATCTGTAATCTATATACCTGCACAGTTCCCTTTTCTTTTAATGAACCTATTCACAGGTTCCAGGAATTGGAGCATGGACAATTTTAGGGACCACTTCATCTATTACAAATTGACTCCTTAAGCTTTATTGAAGAATTTAATTTCTGGTTTTTTTTTGTTTGTTTACAATACATCTTGATCTGAAGGCAGCAGAAATGAACTGAGCTACTAGACCCACATTGAACTTCTAAGACCTCAAAGCCCACCTCCTAGTAGCACACTTCCTGCAACAAGGCCACACCTTCCAATAGTGCCACTCTTTATGAATTACACATTCAAACACAGGAGTCTGTGGGAAACATTCCTATTCAAACCACCATACTGAACATCAATTTTCAAATTTCTTCATTCACATGGAACTCTCTCAGGACCATAAGTTTTCAGATAGTATTCCAAAAGTGGAAGAAGTAGTCATTAAATAAAAAATATTGTTTCTATTATCAACTACAGAGCTATCTGAATTCCAAACATTATTGAACACAGGTAGATTTGGGATAAGAGAGGAATATGGGGGGCATTTCTCTTTGAAAAGCATGAAATGAGGACTCGGAAAAAGGCAAGTTGAAGGACCAAGTATCCTTTGGAGAGTTTTCATATACCATTTATTAATACAAAGCCTTTTAAGGTTGTGACTTTGTAAAGTTACCCCAAACCTGCTTACATAGTATCTTCATACCTACATACCACTCAGGACTTCTCTTGGATATATAAGGCTCTTGAGTTTGTGACTAAGAAAAGATTGGTTCCTCTTTAACAAAGATGCCTATCCATTGGGCTATTTGTTCTGGCAGTGTTTGACTTTCCATAGAGTGCTTACTGTTGGCAGTCCTGATAGGTTTGTGTGGAGATACTGCCTCTTCCCATAGGTTACTTATGTCCAAGTGTAAGAAATACACAGAAAGTGGGTAATATTGGTGAAGGAGAGATTCCCTACATCTGTGCCTTCCAAGCTTTAATAAAAGGTATTATTTTTAATGTTTATCAAAGTCTAGATGATTATGGATAAGTCAAGCTGTGAAGGACAAGTATGACTGTTTAACTTAATTAACCTTGTTGCTTTAAGTGATAATTGCCTTGCTGTGTTTCAAGATACTAGTTCTAGATTTTTTGTGACCAACTCCTGAAATAAGAATATAAATATCTGTGTGCGGATAGGCAGACCTAAAGCCATGCTTGTAAAAATAAACATTTCTTTGAAAAACAACATAGTTTGCAAGAATCTATCTATGCTTGAAATACATGAGCATATTTTCAATACCATCACACAGAGCCAATTTATAAGGCCAATCTGCAGGTGATAGAGGAAGAAGGGACATTTATGATGTACTGGCTAGTTCTGTGTGTCAACTTGACACAAGCTGGAGTTACCACAGAGAAAGGAATTTGTTTCAGTTGAGGAAATGCCTCCATGAGATCCAGCTGTAAGGCATTTTCTCAATTAGTGATCAAGGCAGGAAGGCCCCTAGTGGGTGGTGCCATCCCTGGGCTGGTAGTCTTGGGTTCTATAAGAAAGCAAGCTGAGCAAGCCAGGGAAAGCAAGCCAGTAAGAAACATCCCTCCATGGCCTCTGCATCAGCTCCTGCTTTCTGACCTGTATGAGTTCCAGTTCTGACTTCCTTTGGTGATGAACAGCAGTGTGGAAGTGTAAGCTGAATAAACCCTTTCCTCCCCAACTTGCTTCTTGGTCATGATGTTTGTGCAGGAATAGAAACCCTGACTTAAGATATGGCAATGTAAAAGCAAAGAAAAATTAATTGTATTTTTGAAGAGTAGGCTCGTGTAGACCATCCACAAAACTGTCCATTGGATTGCTTTTCCTTTTATAGCCATATTTTGCATTTGTGTCGCTAAATATCCCCTTCTGGTCCTTTCTCCATAAAGAACAATTTTTCATTTAAAACTTCTTTCTTCCAGCTTTGAAATAAGACAATTTCTATTTTCTGGTCTTTCACTTTTAAGTTATTAAACGTTAAGAAACCTTCACTGATCTTAAAGGAAAGTGTTCTTCTTTCCAATAGTCTGTAATCTCCCAGATTCTTATGTGGTTTGATAATAGGGGTTAATTCACAAGGTACAGGAACACTTACTTCCTTTTGAGCATCATGCTTTGGAAATCACTAACTTTTCCTAACAGTTGATAGCTGAACCTTCAACCAAGTTCTTAACCTATTTTACCTTAACTTATCTCGCCTTAAGAGATCTGTGTGATCATTTATAAGTTTTGTGGATTGTCTGTAAGAGTTTACTTTCAGCTGGGCAACCTCCCTGCCATTTTTGGCCAGTTATGAGTAAGTTCTGTCCCATAGAATGTGAGTAGAATTTTCCTTTGGAGTTCCTGAAAAGTCCCTAAAGAGAAGCCATTATTCATTTATCTTTCCCTTGCTGCCTGATTCACAGCTGTGGTGGCTAGAACTTTAGCATTTGTTATATACCTTTAAAGGAAGGGATGGATTCAGAAGATGTGGTATATTTACACAATGGAATACTACTCTGCAATTAAAAACAATGAACTCACGAAATTCCTAGGCAAATGGTCAGAACTGGAAAATATCATCCTTAGTGAGGTAACCCAATCACAAAAGAACACACATGGTATGCAGTCACTGATAAGGGGATATTAACCCAGAATCTCAGAATACCCTAGACACAATTCGCATATCAATAGATTTCCAAGAAGAGGGAAGGAGAGAACCCTGGTCCTGGAAAGACTGGATGTAGGGGAACGCCAGGACAGAGAAGCGAGAGGGGGTTGAATGGGGAAAAGAGGGAGGGAAGGGGGCTTATGGGACTTTTGGGGAGGGAGGAAACGGGAAAGGGGAAATGATTTGGAATGTAAATAAAAAAACTTAGAAAATAAATAAAAATAAATAAATAAAGGAAGGGAATTACGATATCAGAGCAGCAGAGGGCCCTGAGTCCCTTATGATCATGGTTCTGGGATGCTTGTGTTTATATGAAATGATTAAATCTCTGAACATAACTAGATTGAATTTTCTCAGTGAATCCTATTCTAAGATGCATGTGAGAAACATCAATCTATTTCCATGTAAGAGGCATGTTTAAACTAGGGCCCATAGAATTTATTGTGTAGCAACAACATTAAAAATACTAATTTTCACTCCAAATGTTTTGATGCTTAGATTTAACTATGGCATTTCACTTTTTATCTGTCCTTCAGGTATATGCTGCTAAAAATCTTATTTCCTTTCATCTTAGTTCTATTGCCTTTCTTCCATCCTTAAAATTGTTTTATATCTAGAGGTGGTAATGTGTTGACAATTTGGGGGCTGTATGGCGAACATCTTATTTGAAACATTTGATATTTTGGGAGAAATTTCAATTTTATATAATAGAAATAGGCAAGATTTAAATATAAAATATATGTTAAACAGGACAAGTTTATTCTCTTCTGCTTTTCTCTTTTTCTCTAGAGATACTAGATGGCAACTTGGGAAGTATTGCTTGCTTAGCAAGAGCTTAGGGATTCCTGTTAACAGTAAAACTCATGGCCCACCAGCTACAAAGGTAAGAGAATTTGAGCTTCTCTTCCCTCCTACGTGTGTGTGTGTGTGTGTGTGAGAGAGAGAGAGAGAGAGAGAGCAATTTTCTCTATGTATCCTGTGTAGCTCTGTCTGGTTGTCCTGGAACTCACTCTATATCCAACTCAGAGCACTGGGTCACTCACTATACCTGGTACGCACTGATTCAGCTAGACTGACTGACCAGCAAGTCCCAGGTTCTCTCCTGCCTGTCTCCACTTCTTCAGTATTAGCCTTTTTTTTTTTCATAAGTTCTAAGGATCTCTTAAGGTTTGTGCAGAAAGCACTTCACCAACTGTGCCATCTCTCAAAGTAAAGCTTTGAATGTAAAATTGTTCTTTCCATATCATAATAGTTTGTCTCTAATGAAAATAATAGCTGTTTCTGTGCAGCATTCTTATACACTAGTAACCTATATTGATAGTGTTCAGTGGGGATGGGGGGCAGATCTGGAGGGTTAGTAAATTTAGAAATGCCCTTTTGGAGAGAGGATGTGAAAACACACTGAAGACTTAAATTCTTTAATTTTTCTTAATCCAAAAGTTCTTAAACTTGCTTAGATTTTTTTAGCAAAGAGCCCAAAAATAAAAGTCCTAATTCACCTAAAAAATTTAATTGTAGTAATAAGTTCATCTAGGAAGTGTTTTGTGGGTTGCAGAATCACTTGGACAAAAAGTTGATTTTTCTATGGCTATGTAAACCTATTTGCTTTGGAATTATTAAAGCTTATTTTCATGATTGTTGCCAGCCAACCCAGAAACATCAAATTGAAGATTCATAGTTTGTCATTCATACCTTATTGAACATGTACATGCCAACCACCAAAGTTATTAGAGAAATGAAGTATGGTGATTTTTGTATGTAAGCCATTTACTGTTTATGTAGTTCCTAAAAAATGGAAGAAAAGTAACAGTGTAATGAAGGCAGTCTGGTTCTCTAGACACAGTGAGTTAATGATAGACATTGTCTGATATATGAAGATGCATAAGTTGATCTATGTGTCTGTTGAGGTTCAAATCAGAGAAATTGCATAAATGTACAGTTAATTTTGACTTTACAAATTAAGGAGAAACTGAAATGTACATACATTTTAAAAGTAAACCAGTTGGGCAGTGGTGGCGCGCACATCTTTAATCCCAGCACTCGGGAGGGAGAGGCAGGTAGATTTCTGAGTTTGAGGCCGGCCTGGTCTTCAGAGCATCCAGGACAGCCAGTGTTATATGGAGAAACTCTGTCTTGTAAACTCACCCCCCCCCCGCAATTAAATTTTAATGTTTTAAAATTTAAAACATTTTAAAGCAAGTATGAAAAAAAAGGGATAATACTTGATAATTTTTATGTATACACTTACTCGAATTTTAAGCTTTTTGATGTGCAAATTAATGATCTTTTTAGAAGTATTTTCCATAAAATTTATTCTCTGAGGACAAGGGGACTATGTCTAAATCATTGTATTCTGGAGATGACTTAGCTATTCTTCTAGAGGATTGGAGTTTGATCCTCAGACCTATATATCAGCTGGCTCACAACTGCTTATAACTACAGCTTTAGGAGGTTAAACTGCCCCTGACCTCTGAGGTCACCTACACTACTATGCACACACACACAGAGATAATACACTTACTTAAAAATGAAAAGGGTTTTTTTTTCTTTTTAAATTTAAGCAAGTTATTGTGGTACATTCCTATAATCCCAGCACTTGGGAGGCAAGAGGATCAGGCATCATAGGAAAGCTACAGGAGACCCTTAGTAACTTTAGTCTTTTCTACCACTCACGTAAGTTCCCTGTAATGGTGACTCTTAACTGAATATGAAATTAAAAAGTTTGAATTACATGCCTCCTAGGTTGGACAGCATTTGTAAAAACATAAATCTGTTTTTTTCCTCCCGGCCACCTATTTCCTAAGAGCAACAACTCCGAGACTAATTATTAAATTCTAGGCCATAAGCTTTGGCTCATTTCCTGACTAGCTCTTACTTAACCATTCAAACTATTTCTATGTCTACCACTTGGTTGCATCTCCTTTTAGTCCCATTCCACTTATTCCTTCTCATCTTGCCTTGTCTCTCTCAGCATCTTTCCGAGTTCATCTACCTGCTGGTTATATCCATCTCCTTGATCAGACTCCTCTCGAATCTTCCACAGCTCTCATGGAGTCTCTCTCTGTTTTTTTTTAATATCTTATTATTTCCCAAAATCCCCTCTCTTCTTGTCCTACCTCCTATTTCCTGCCTCAGTTCATTGGTCATTGGCTTTTTTATTGACAAGTGATGCTTATAAGAGATTCTCTCTACAACAGGTCAAAGAAAAAGAAAAAAAGTGAGTCATTCCTTGGGGTGCATGCCTTTAATCTCAGCACTCAGGAGGCACAGGCAAGTAGATCTCTTGAGTTCAAAGCCTGCCTGTTTTATGTAGCAAGTTCTAGGCCATCAAGACTATATAAATGGAATTCTCTATCAAAGAAAACAACAACAATGTGTGTGTGTTTGTGTATATTCAGTTTTTTACAAGGATGAATAAATGTTTTCTTTAAAGGTACACTTACAGTATTTTAGTCTTTTTGAGGGCCACATGTAATCTCTGTTGCGTCTTCTTTGACAACTCCTCCATCCCCAGCTATTTGAAATTGTGAAATACTTTCTTAGTTTGTCCTAAGCTTGGAGAAAGGTAAGATGGGTGGACGAGAGTAAAAGCTGGGCTTTCTTTCAATCTTTTTTAAATAAATTTTTATTTTATATATAATGATGTTTTACCTGCATGTATGTCTGTAAGAGTGTTGGATCCTGGAGTTCCAGGAAATTGAAAACTGCTATGTGAGTGCTTGAAGAGCAGTCAGTGCTCTTAACCGTTGAGCCATCTCTCCATTACCTCTTTTTGTGGTTTTAAAGACCTTCAGCATTTGCTTATTCTGGCTTATGTTGTTTCACTTAATCTGAAATCCCTATACATCAGCCATCAGAAGATCTTAGATCTCAGTGTAGTAGTAGTAGTAGTAGTAGTAATATTGCTGTGTGTGATGTATGTGTGTATACATGGGCACACATGTTCATAAGATGAATACATATACACTACCACCTCATGTGAAGATCAGAGGACAACTTCAGTTGGTCCTTGCCTTTTACTTTGCTTGAAATAAAGGTTCACCACACACATACACACACACACACACACACACAGACACACACATGCAAACTGGGAATGCAAGGCTAGTTGGTCCATGAGCCTCTAATGATTCTTTCTGCCTCCTGACTCACTATAGGATCATTAGGGTTACAGATGGGTACTACTGTCTTGCCTGGCTTTGCATGTATTCTATTGATTCAAACTCAAATCTTCATGTTTACACAGCCAGCACTTTGTCCACTCAGGCTTCTGTTTTATTTTGGCTAAGTATGTTACCTCCTCTGTGTGAAATACCATAACCAACTAGCTTATATTTTCCTTTGAGAAGGCTCAGTCATGCATCACTTCCTTTGGTAGTCTTCCCAGA
This sequence comes from Tokudaia tokunoshimensis, assembly GCA_036184795.1. Taxonomy (NCBI): domain Eukaryota; kingdom Metazoa; phylum Chordata; class Mammalia; order Rodentia; family Muridae; genus Tokudaia; species Tokudaia tokunoshimensis. The sequence goes on along the minus strand of BTHU01000004.1, from coordinate 48,115,074 downwards.
CCATCTCCAGAACTGGCTAGGTACTTTGGGGATAGAAACACCCCAAAAATAAATTCTTAAAAATAAAATTCTTAAAAATAAATTTAAGAAGACTACTAAACTTGGAACACATGGTCCAGAATCCATATAATAAGTAAAGCCTATGGCTCTGAGTGTAACTCAGTTGTAGAGCACTTGCTTAGTATATACACATCCCAGGGATTAGTTCTGATTAACTCACAGGCACATGCACATCATAATCATCTGTGTTCAAGAGAATTTTGAACTCACATCTTAAATAAATATATCATACCTTATATTATTTGATAAAATATAGCTGTTGAAAATGATATGTAAGATAGGCATCGTGGCTCCTGCCTATAATTCTAGGATGTGGAAGGCAGAGTGAGAGAATTGTTCAGAGTTCAAGACCATGGTCTACAGAGAGAGTGTCAGGCTAGCCAGAGGTAGATAGTGAGATACTATCTCAAAAATAAAAGAAAGGGTCATTTAATATTTAGCACCATTACTATTGAATACTATGGCAAAATTTATATAGTTATATTTTAAAGCTATAAAAAATATATGATTTTAAGTTAAATATTTTCATATATTGACAAGATTGAAATATATGCTGCTGTGGACTCATAATAGCAGTTATCTCTGAATGCCAAAATGTTGATATTCTAGGTGATTCTTGCATGCCCCTCCATACATATTTGCTCTAATAATAATAATAGAATATTATTATATAATGGGAATAAATTTAAATTCTCTTACTAAGTTTAACAGGTGCAGTTTAATATATATTTTCAGAAGGAGCATGTGATCTTCAGAAAAACCAATTAAGATGTGAACCTTAAGTGTTTGTTTTGTTCTTTTTGAATGATATATATAGGATAATTTCAAATTTTTTATTCTCAAAGAAGTTTGTTTAAGTTTTCATAATCTGATAAGGTGCTTTAATTTTAGCTTACATTTGTGGGTATTTAGCTTTAATCATCTTATTTTATGTTCATGAATGAATAAATTTCAACAGTTTTAGTGATAGGGTTGGTTAACTTAGCTTTCAATCTATGGTATACTGACCCATTGAACAAGGACTAAGATTATGAGACCTTACTCCAACCTCTACCACAGTTTTTGGCTGGTTTTATTTGGATGTTGTTTTGAAACAAGACTTATACTGTTGTCCAGGTTGACCTAGAATTCATTGTGTAGCCCAAGCTGACTTTAAACTCAAAATGTTCTTTCTGCCTAAACCACAATAGCTAGCTTTATACCAATGGGAATAAAGTGGTGCTTCATGTTTTCACATATAGAATATCTTAGAAATAAATCAATGGAAAATTTTAATGAGTTCTTAATATAGTTATTACCCAGTGTTTATAAAATATTTTCTTTTGATATATTGCTTTATATATTTTAGTAGCTATAAATTTGTATAAAGTATTCTTTAAGTTATTTCTGGTCTGAAGAAGTAGAATCTCTGTAACAAAAATGACTGATTGAAAGCCTGAAGTTTTACCACTTTATCATTGAAACCATCTCTACTACATCTTGCTTTTGTTTTAAAGAAAATGGGCAGTGACTTCCATTTCAGTGCTTGTGGTAAACAAATCATTGAACTTATTTTTTACTTTACTCTTAAAAGTATATTGTAGCTATCCCATTTTATCAAACCATACTATGATTAAGTTAAAGGTTAGACTCTGAAAATAGTCTGTTCATTCTTAGATGTAAGATCTGTAGAACTACTGTCTTTCTCACATAATACCGTTTGGTTAACATGAAAAAACCTTAAACATATTTCTTTGCTACTTGGTGTGGTTAATCACTGACCTCTACACCACAAGTACCAGGTATGTGTGTTTTCACCAGTACTGAAGCATCAGAATGCAACTATTTACAATTTTCTTAGGAATGAGAATACTATATTTTGGATTCTTCATAATTTTGAACTTCAAATCATGCACTTCACAAGCCATTTATAAAGCTCCCTTGGCAACTTCTGTTATATAAAGATATTTTCTACCTTGCTGTGAAAACATGATGAACCCAGATTTAGAGGTTTGAGATTCACTTAGATTATCAAAGAGATAACACTTAGAATCTCTTAGTGGAAATGTTAGCATTTCTATCTGTAGATGCTTGAACTAAAGTTTTTATAGAAACCTCTGCTAGGTGTTACATAATAATAATAAAAGAAAATGGGTATTCATGTCAGTTGGCTAGGAAAGTAGCTGTGTAGGTAAGGAACTTATTTGGTGGAAAACAGAGGCCCTGGAGGTACCAAGGGTCAGTTCCATCTTTAGAAGTATCAATTTGTCTGTATATGGTTAAGATTTACATGTTTCTTGTATTTTACTGAGTGAGGCATTGCCTTAGGTAGCTAACCCAGAGATAGCTGCCTTGCCCTCACCTGAGCTTACATTCTGTTGATATTGACAGAAGCATGATGAGATGTTCTTTGGATTATTCTAGTGTTCTTCCTCTCTTCATAGATACCATTGTACAGTTGGATCTGAGTAGAGAAATAGAAGTGATTAGTTTTACCTGGGGTAAAGGAAGACAGTTTTTTTTTTCCCATCTTCTAAACTAAGATAGTCTTTGCTCCAGGACTCAACATCATGTAATCAGTTGTACATTTCTGCATGGAATGATCTCCTTTTTTTGAGTCGACATTCACGTACATCTGCATGCACATGTTGCATACATGTAAAGAGTTGGCGGATTTTTAAATGTTTTAAAAGTTCTCTCATATATTGTATCCTGACTGCAGTTTTCCCTCCCTTCACTCCTCCCAGATAGCGTTTCTTTTTGTAGCTCTGGCTGCCCTGGAACTTGCTTTGTAGACCAGGTTGTTCTAGAACTCAGAGATCCACCTACCTCTGCCTCCCCAAGTGCTGGAATTAAAGGTATGGGCCATTTACATTGCTAGTTTCGATATGATTTGCTTATATTTAAGCTAACATTAAATAAGTGGTAACGTTAGCAAAAAGAAAAATTTATAGAGAATTTATATTTATTTCAAGAATAAATTTTGATGAAGTCTGCTGAGAACCTGATGACAGGTCAATTTTCTTTTCTTCTTTTCTGTTAATTAAAAGATTTCTAAGTAGAACTTTTGAAGTACAGAGAGAAAGAGCAAGAATTTCTTGTGTGTGTGTGTGTGTGTGTGTGTGTGTGTGTGTGTGTGTGTGTAACAAAGTATTTCTGTGTAACCAGGGATGGTTACAATCCTCCTGCCTCAGCATCCCTTAAGTGGTAATTTTAGGCACATACCACCAAGCCTGGCTTAGGGCTTATTTTTCTTTTCAGACTTCAAAGGTACGAAAAAAAATTAGCTGTTTTAATGACTGCTGGCTAACCATGTCCTAAGTGCTAAATTACTTTTTCCTTTCTTAATTCTTTGATGGAGCTGGATGGATTACTATGTCTAATTAATTCATTTATGTGAGTTTTTGTATTTCAAAAGTACTTTATCATTATAAAAATTCTTGATTTTTTAATAAGTCATGTTGATCTCATTTGATTGAGTGCTTTCATTTGCAAAAAGCAATGCATTTCAAGAAGTGTTTCAAGGCTCTTTGTAACAGTATGAAACCATTTTTGTTTTTCAGTGTCTTTGCCATGAAACAGAGGACATGATAAACTGTTTAACTTAATGAAATTCAAGTTGCATGTGAATTCTGCTAGGTAAGTGCATGATATAATATTTTGCATCATGTTTCATATTATAAGTTAAGAAACTTTTTTTCATAGATTGTATTTACTAGATTCCTATTCAAATCCTTTTTCCCTAAATCTGAAGCCTTTTATTGGTTTTCAGTTGGTACTTGTTTCTAAATTATCAAGTTAAGAGCATTAAAATAACTGATGTAATGGCACAGGTCTATAATCCCATTAAATAGATAGGACTACTACAAGATTAAGAATTGTGCTACATAGCAATACCCTGTCTCAAAAAAAAAAGTCATCCAAATATATATTTTATGGTTTTAATGTCTTCTAAAATGAGTTCTTGATGATATAAGATGTGAGGAAGTGTTCAAATAGCAACTCTTAAAAAAATGCCACGTACTCTTAAAAAAATGAAACGGGCTGGAGAGATGGCTCAGCAGTTAAGAGCACTGACTATTCTTTTAGAAGTCCTGAGTTCAATTTCCAGAAACCACATGGTGGCTCACAACCATCTGTAATGGGATTTGATGCCCTCTTCTGGTGTGTCTGAAGACAGCTACAGTCTGAAGATGAGCTACAGTGTACTCATAAATGTAAAACAAATAAATCTTTTTTAAAAAAAAAATGCTATATACTCAAGTCCTCTTGGTTTAACTTCTCAGTTACTAGGATCATTAGATCATAACAGTGCCCTGCTTTAAAAAAATGTTACAAGTTGTTAGAAGGATTCACTTGGATCGTTAAGTGGAAATTCTGAAGCAGGAAAGTAATCTTGATCCAGATATATCATTTTATAGTTGTATTTGAATTAGGATCAAAATTGTTAGTCAATTAAGCTTAAAAAATCCCTCTCTCTAAGGAGAGACCCCTGGTCCTGGAAAGACTGGATGTAGGGGAACGCCAGGACAGAGTAACGAGAGGGGGTTGAATGGAGAAAAGAGGGAGGGAAGGGGGCTTATGGGACCTTTGGGGAGGGAGGAAACGGGAAAGGGGAAATGATTTGGAATGTAAATTAAAAAAATAAAATAAAATAAATAATAAAAAAAAATCCCTCTCTCAATATATACAGACAGACTATTCTGCCTTAGAGGTGCTAATTCCTGAAATTGGAGGAAAAAAACCTTTTTCTAATTACAAAGTTGTAAATACCAGTTTGTCTACCCAAGCCACTGACTCAAGTATTGCAGGAGGGCCTGTGGGAGGTGGGAGAGGAAGATGGGTGCTCCTGAGGTGGAAACTCTTAGAGCCTCTGTGTGTGTGTGTGTGTGTGTGTGTCTGTCTGTGTCTGTGTCTCTGTCTGTCTGTCTGTCTGTCTGTCTTGTTTTCCCCAGCTTTACTGCTTGTGGCAGGTGCAGTTAACAGCGCAAATTCCACTGGGTCAATTCAAGGGTTGAATGACTTCATAAGCCCTGGTCTCAGGAAATTAACTTTTGTATTGAGGACACAATTTTTACGTTAACTGATGTCCAAAATACTGTCTTGAATCATGCGATCTATCAATTTTTAGTAATGTCCAGACCTGCATCTAGAATTATATCGTAAAATCTTAAGTATATGTTAGATGTATGTGAAGAATTTTCTTTAAATGTAAACTTCATACTATTCTATCATTTTTGTCTTAATAAAAATATAATTTTTTTTATAAAAAGTCCCCCCCTCTGCTATTTCTCTTTCCCCATTTTTTTACTTGTTGAAAAGAGTGGGTAGTGTCTTAACATGTTTCCATGTATTGACTTGGGCTGATTGCTTGCTGTTGGTGTGTTAGATATGTTTCATATGTTTTGTGTATTCTTGTTCTTGGAATATAGAAGTTTTACAAGATTCAGCTGTGATAACCCTTTTCATCCTCTGCAAGAATGTTTTATTTCAACTTGTTGTTCACCCTAAGTGTTTTTGTTAGTTTCATCTAAATACTGTAAATGTCCCATTATTGGGAGAATTATCTTTCTCCCAATCTTGTGGTGTTTTGAGACAGGGTCTCACTATGTAGTTCTAGCTTGCTTTCTTTGAATTCTCCCCCTCTATTTTGTGATCTTTAAATAAATGGTTCTTTGGTATGTAACCTCAGATTTAAAAGTTTTTTAGAGAAACTTTTGGTGCTAGAGAGATGACTCAGCAGTTGAGTATTTGCTGTTCTTATACAGGATCCAGGTTTTATTTCCAGTATCTAGATGGCCACTCACAACTATCTGTAACTCCAGGGAATTTGGTGCTCTTTTCTGCTCTCTGCAGGCATCACACACAAACAGTACACATACATGCAGGCAAAAGACTTATGAAGTAAAAATAAGTCTTTTTAAGGAAAGAAAAATTTGCCTATGTCAAAATCAGGAAGCTTGCTACCATTATTGTTCTAACTCTTTATCTCTTTGACTTGATTTGATTTGTGTTATGTGAGATGGCGAAAGGTAGGATTTGTGGGTTTTGGTTTTTACTTGATTGAACATAGCTTTAAAAACTCTCAAAGAACATAGAAAAATGAAGCCCATATACAACAATGTCCTAAATTTATTTGGCTATAATCTATTTTCTGTAACTACTAATATCCCTGTAGAGTATGTTTTTGGAAGCATTTATCTAGAAGATTAGCCAACTACTAGTGAAGTCAGATACTTTTGATATGAAATTATAAAACCAAATTTGGAAAAGATCATGTCTTCTACTGAAATGTAGTTAAGAGTGAAGCCTTTGTACAAGTCAAGTGATCTTATGTTTTTATCTATTTCTAGACTCAATTCTTTACTATTGTTTTATATGTTTTACTATTTGATAATGACCCTATCTTAATTATTGCTTTTTATAGTGGGTCTTGATATAATAATATCCTATTTTTATAAACTCTAAAGCTTGATTATTGTCATTCAGGATTAGCTTGCTTATTCTTGGGTCTTTTGCCCTTTATAAATCTTAAAATCAAATCTCCCTCTCCTCCCATTCAAAACTGGCTAAGATTATGGTTGTGACTGACCTTGATCTGAAAGTTACTACTTGGAACAGAACTACCATCTTACTGGCTCTTACATTGTGTGAATATGGTATAGCTTACATTTATCTAGACCTTCTTTAGTTACTTGTGGAAGTATATTGAGTTTTTCATTCTCAGATGTATAGTTTATGATTTTCATTGAATTTATTTTAAGTATTTGACCAAGTATAACACTGGCATTGGGTAGTTAGACAACAGGGATATAATGGAGTAAATGGGAAAGCCAAAATTTTAAAGTAAGGAAGTGAATTAACCTCTTAGGAAAACTTATTAAAGACAAAGAAAAAACCTAAGAGTATTACTAATTTAAAGAGGAAATCTCCATGGATCTAATGGACATGGAAAAAAAAGTGAGAGAATGTTATTAATAGTTAGGCCAATATATTTGAAAGCATAAATGGAAAAATTCCTGGAAAATGAAACTAATATAAATGTTTTAATTTGTATCTATTTAAAGATACTGGATTTATGACTTAAAACCTTCCCACAGAGAAAACCCCAGGCTCATATAGCTTCACTGGTGAGTTTTTTTTTCAAATATTTAAGGAAGAATTAATACACGTTTTTTCATGTAAAGATTTATTATTTATGTATTGCCTCTCTATATATATGTATAGGTATGTATATATATATGTATGTGTATATATATATACATATATACACACACACACACACACATATATATAGGTGTGTATATGTGCATGTGTGTATATACACAGATAAATATACATATATACACACACCACATGCATGCCTTGTGTGCCTGCAGAAGCCAGAAGAGGGCACCAGACTCCCTTGGACTGGAATTATAGATGCTTGTGAGTTTGTGGGTGCTAGGAATTGAACCTGGGTCCTCTGGGAGAACAGCAAGTACTCTTAACCACTGAACCAGCTCTCTAGCCCTAATTCCAGCCTTTACACAGATTCTTTTAGAAAATAAAAAAGAATTAACATGTCCCAACTTTAATTATAAAATTGCCACAAAATAACACATAGTATTTCTGATGAATAAAACAAATTCCAAACAAAATATTAGCAAATAAAATCAGGCTATTTTTATGTCCAAGATGGGATTGTTCTAAACATTCTACTTGGTTTATCAGTGAGAATAATTTAGTGTGATTGACCATATTAAAAATTAATAAATTGGGGCCGGAGCGAACAGGGACTGGAGTGAGCAGGGGTGGAGTGAGCAGGGGTGGAGTGAGCAGGGCCAGAGCAAGAGGGAGAATGGGGGTGGGGAGGACAAATAGATAAATTTGAAGGGGTGCGGGAATAGGAGGAGTTAGAGGAGAGTTAAGGGAAGGGTGATGTAAATGCAGTATTTGTGTTCCAGTTCTCAAAAGAATCAAATTAAAAATAAACATAAGTATCAGGTGTGGTGTTAATCCTAACAGTTGGGTAGCAGGCAGATTACATGAGTTCCAGGCCAGCACGTTCTACATCGTGATACTCTGTTTCGAATAAAAAAGAAAGAAAAGAAAAAGAATATATATATACTGAAAATAAGTAAATAAAAGCTGTCAGCATCAGGCACTCAAAGCTGGCTGGCCTGGCCTACATGAGACCTTGGTTAATTAAAAAAAAGCAAAACAAAACAATACTTCCTAGAATAGTAGATATTGAGGGACAGACATTTTTCTTTCCATAATATTTTTATTGATTATTTGAGACTTATATACATCATGAACCCAGGTCACACTTATTTCCTAGTCTTCCGAGGTCCAGTCCCCACCTTTGTGGACCCCTTCTCCCCAAAAAAAGAAAAAGAGAAAAAACCCTCCAATTTATGCTACCTTATACTCACTGGAACATGGTCAAACTCATGGTGATTAGCTCCTTAAAACTGAGTCCTTCCCCTGCTGTGGAGAGCTACTCTTCAGCATCCTTATTACGTTTTTTAAGAGTTCTCCTCCATGGCTTTCTTCATAGGCTGTTACTTTTGGGGACAGGGTAAGGTATAGACTTTCTGTTTCTCTCAACTATGAGTCTGCAATCATCAATATCACAGCAAAAGTAGCTTCCTTGCCCTTTACAGTCAGCAGGAGCATGGATCATGGACTTCCACATCATCTCTGGTGAGGGGAACTTTCTTTTATATTTTTTTTAACTTTTTATTGATTTTTTTTTTGGTGAGTTTTTCACATCATGCACCCCAATCACATTCATTTCCTTCCTTTCATATCTATCCTCTGCCCTTACAATATCCCCCAAAAGAAAAACAAACAAAATATAAAAAAAAAATCTTGTTGGAGAAGCTGCAGTGTGTCACAGTGTGTCGTACACTATATTCCCTTTTATCCATACATTTTTACTTGCACATGTTCATTGCAATGAGTCATTGATCTGGATCAAGGCCTCTGGCTTCTGCTACACTATCAATACTGATTTTCACTGGAACTCCTCTCAGATACTCTGTTGTTGCCCTGTGTCATGGAGATCCTATAGGTTTGGATCTGTAGCACTGGCCCTTTCACATGCTTAGCAGTTTATGAACTGGGGTAGATACCTAGAGTAGACGAACCCTGAATCTGGGCCTGAATAGTAGCTGAGTTGGTCAGCCTACCACCTCTCCTGCTACCCCACCACCAATGCACGCACACCACCAGGGGGAGCTCTCCAGCACTGTCCCAGCTAGCTCATTTAATGCCGCCGGCAAGTGGCAAGACCATATCCTCCTGGCCAGCTCCCTCACTCCCATGCCACCAGAACCACTTCAACTGTACTGCCCAGCCAAGGTGCAGGACCCTCCCTCCTGAATACTACAGATGGCAAGTGGTGGTGCTAGCTCTCTGGAGTGCCACAGCCGTGAGAGACTGGAGCCCAAACCAGGGACATCTGCATAGTCTTTTAATATGAGCCACAAACATGGACGTAGACACCTGATGCTGCCTGGCCCTCAGCAGCAGCATGGACTGGTACTTCATCATGGCCTCAGGTGGTAGGGCAGGCTACTCACAGTAGACTGTTCCTCTTCACCCTCTAGTTCTACCTCTCTTCATAATGCACAAACTGCTTGTCTTTCCATCCGTCTACCACATACTTGTACATGTAGTGGCTTGGGTGTGGCTTGGCGGTAGGCGGGCCTGTGTGTTTCCTCTGCTCAATTGTGCTTGTTGCCTGGCAAGGGAAACTGTCTTACTTAACAGTGTGTGTCTAAAAAAATCTGGCATATCTACTGCTTTTCTGAGAGTGATGTACTAATACTAATTTGTTATTTGCCCTTTTTTGCTTTCATTCTTTAAGAACATACAAGTAAGAGTTTCTCCATAACCTGCCTGAATATGAGTCACAGCAGGTTGATTATAAGAAGCAAATATGAAAATTCAACCATCTTATTCTGTTGAGCCAGGCATTAGATTTGCAAACATCACTTTTTTTTTTTAACTTCACTGTATCTCTAGCCCTGGTTTGTAAAAATTTTAAGAAGCTTGAAAGGATGTGTTACTGAAATATTCATACATATACAGAAATGTTCCAAACCTAGTTGTAACAAAACAATACAGATTATATAGATCAAGAAGTTGACATAGGTACAGTAGGGTGATTTGTCTGTTTCTTGATGAATAAAACCTTCACATGGGAGTTTTGAATGACCTCTTTCATCATGATGATAAGACTCTAACCTAGAATGACCTGAGTAGTAGTGTTTGAAGACCAAGCAAGTTCTATATGACCAGGCAGAGGGTATAGGACTTGTATCCTAATCTTGTGTCATTTCCACAGCACTGTTAGTTGAAGAAACATAAACTCTTATTATGAGAAGCACTGCAAAGAATTTGCAGCTGTATTTTAACTTTCAAAAGAAGTTTGATGAGCTAAAATCATAGTTTGCATTGTAAAGCCATAATTATTAAAACAATACTCGTTCAGTCTGTCAACATTTTGTGCCATAACCTTTTTATTACTAAAGTGAGTCTTTTCAGTACTAAGGGAAGTCATTAAATGACAGTTGCTTTATGGCCCTCATTTCATGCTCCCTGCCTGGCTAAGTAATAATCCTTAATTCATCAATATTTACCTCTTTTTTTTTCTTTCAATTTTTGATCTTCCTCCAAGATATTTTTTCTTTTGCTTTTTCTTTCTTCTCCTCCACTGAGCCCAAAACAGAGTTTCTCTGTGTAGTCTTGACTGTCCTTTAACTTGCTTAGAGATCCACCTGCCTCTGCCTCCCAAGTGCTGGGATTAAATGTGTGCACCAACACACCTGACAAGATATATTTTCTTATAGTTTAAATATGATATGCTGAGGTCTTAATTTTTGTCATTAATTTTGCTGCTGCTTCTTTGAGCTTCCAGACTCTCTGTTGTTATATCTTGCTAATTTAAAAAATAAAAACTCAGCTGTTATTAAATAAAACTTTTCTTTTCTTTTTTGTTTAATGGAAGCAAGTTTTTACTCATAGTCTAGGCAGGCCCAAATTTACTAGGTAGCCCAGGCTAGTTTTGAAGATAAGGTCAGTTCTGCTGTCTCAGCCTGCTAGGTGCAGGTATAGAATATAATTTGAAATCTGAGACTGTGATACCTCCAGCACTTTTTTTTATTATCCAGGATCCTTTTAGCTATCCTGGATCTTTTGTGTTCCCATATAATTGAAGATCTTTTTTTCAGTTTCTTTGAAGAATTCTATTGGCATTTCTATAGTGATTGCATTGAAACTATAGATTGCTTTTGATAGGATAGCCATTACCACAGTTATTACAACACTGTACCACAGTTATTACAATACAATAATGTCAATCCATGCATGACATGGGAGATCTTTCCATTATCTAATATCTTAAGTTTCTTTTAAGTTTTTATTATATAGGTCTTTCACTTGCTTGATTAGAGTTATCCCAAGATATTTTATTTTAGTTTTTGAGGTTATTTTTCAAGGTACTGTTTCCCTGATTTCTTTCTCAGTCTGTCATTTATATATAGGAAGTCTACTGATTTTTGTGTTGTAATTTTATATCCTGCTACTTTTGCTGAATGTATCAGCTGTAAATTTTCCTGGTTGGGGCTCTTAGGGTGTTCTGCAAATATATATGTTGCGCACGCGTGCATGCGTGTACACACACACACACACACGTTCTGCAGATAAAAATAATTTGACTTTTTTCTCCTATTTGTATCTCCCTTGATCTCCTTCAATTATTTGCTCTAGCTAAGACTCAAGTACTGTATTGAATAGGTATAGAGAGATGGACATCCTTGTCTTGTTCATGGTTTTAGTAGATATGCTTTATATTTTAATCCATTTTGATTGATATGGCTGTGGACCTGTTGAAATGGTCCTTTTATTATGTTGAGGTATATCCTTTGTATTCCTAGTTTCTCCAGGACTTTTATTGTGAGAGGATGTTGTAGTTTTCAAAGGCCTTTTCTGCCTCTAATGAGATGATTATGTGGTTTCAGTGGGTTTTTGTGGTAGATTGTTTTTATCAGTTTACATGTGTTGAACTATCCCTGCATCTCTGGGATTGAGCTAACTTGATTATGTGGATACTCTTTTGATGTGGTCTTGTATTTGGTTTGCAAGTATTTTGTTGAGAATTTTTGCCTCTATATTCATAAGGGATAAGGGTGTATAGTTTTGTTTTTGTTTTTGTTTTTGTGAGATGTTTGTGTGGATTTGGTATCAGGGTAATAGTGGCCTCATAAAAAGAATTTGGAAATGTTCTTTAGTTTCTATATTGTGGAATAATTTGAGGAGTGTTGGTGTTAATTCTTTTATGTTCTGGTAGAATTCTGTGCTGAATCCATCTGGCCTGGGGCTTTTTGTTGTTGTTCTTGTTAGACTTTAATTACTGTTTTTAGTTCACTAGGGGTAATGGGTCTGCTTAAATGAATAATCTTTAACTTGGGCAGGTCATATACATCAAGAAATCCATCTATTTCTTTTAGGTTCTTTTTTTTTTTTTTTTTTTCAGATTGCTGGACTGAGATTTTTTTAAGCGTGTCCTTATGATTCCCTGAGTTTCCTTGCTGCCTGTTGTGATGTCCCCCTTTTGTCTCTAATTTTATTAATTTATGTCTTCTCTCTCTGTCTTCTAGTTAATTGGCTAAAGGTGGGCTCATACTCTATGCAAATGTTAAACTATTTTATATGAGCATCTGCAGGTTATCTGTCTGCAAGAGATTCTGGAACAGACCCTCACACCTTATCTTCTCTGCTGGGAGAAGAGGTACCTAGAGGCCAGAATATAGTTTTATGCCATATTTTCCTTTTGAGAGTTTTCTACAGTACTTTGCTCACATGAAAAAGTAATGAGTTTGTTTATAACTAATTGGTATTTTACAAGGATATTCAGACAAGACATATTTAGTCAAAGACTAAAAACACTCAGCAAGAATTTCAGAATAGATCTTGCTTTATGACTTCCACAACTCTGTAGTCTAACCTTTGGAAGGCTGCCTAGTGTGTGGAATTTGTTCTTTTTGAATGACTTTTACACTGTTGCACAAAAAAGAGCCTGATGGAGTGTCCTAACCCTTTTCTATAGTGAATTTTTGCATCTTGCAAGTATCTACTCTCAGAGTACAGTGGAAGATTGTTGACCCATCCTGTATCCCATGAAGCTAAGTCTCTGCAGATCAAAGGATATTCCAAAAACCTGTGTGGGGAGCAAGGAGAACCCCAGGCATTTGAGCTCAAGAGTGGTGCAAACAAAGCATCTCTCATTTTTATTATTATATCAAGAAAAGCATGAGGTGACTGTTAGCTTAATCAGAAACAACTACAGTGAGGTCATACACCTGGTGTTAGCTTTTACCATCTTTGGTCACATGAAGGAGCCAAGAATATTCTTCCTGGGGCTTTGCCTTTTCCAGAGTTAATGTGGGTGTTGTCTCCAGGGCATTCCCTCCATGTTCATGCTTTCATGTACATTGAATCATCATAGTTTCTGCAATTCTTTCTAGAAAGACACCTTGTGGAAAGAATATTCTGCACTCTGCCCCATCCATAGTTCACAACTTTCTTACAATGGGCTCCCACAGAAAATGGTTAAAAATGTCAGCAGAAGTGTTTGGTGAAAATCAGATCTTGGTATTTATATTTGAAATTGTTCTTCATTAAGAAATACCATAAAACACCTCATTCTTGGTTTGTGCTTTGTTACAGATAAAACAAGGACCTGTGGAATATGAGTGATGACAAACCCTTTCTATGCACTGCCCCTGGGTGTGGCCAGGTAACATATCCATTACTTAGAATAATCTTGTACGTTTCTTTTCATTAAATCATTGCTAGAATATATTGTCATTAAGGTTTTACTACAATGATTTTCTTTAAGATTAGAGTTAAGATAAAAACAAAACAAAAACATTTAGAAATTATTTCTTTAATAATCTTTTTAGTTCCAGAAAAGACAGTGTGGTATTATGGAAGTGGTTTATAATAAAGGTCAAAACCATAGACAGAAACCGGGGATTTAAAGGTATATTATTTGATCTGTATTCATTGAAAATTAATGTTAAATTACCTAATTGGAAATCAAAAATGTGTTACTGTATTTAGAAATTATTTTAGTTATTTGAACTCTTATAAATCTAGCTAATACCTCAGACATATCACTAATCTATTAATGTTCTGAAGTCTAACATCTTTAAAGCATGTGTAGAAGCATTTTCAGGAGATATTTTAATTTTTAATAGTCATTAAATTATTAATCTAATACTGTTACCACTATCCTAATCTTGTAAGTACAGGCACTAAAAAAATAATCTATTTTTAGATTTATTTATTTTTTTTGTATATAAGTATGCTGTCGCTGACAGGCCAGAAGAGGGCATCAGATCCCTTTACAGATGGCTGTGAGCCACCATGTGGTTACGGGGATGAACTCAGGACCTCTGGAATTGCTTGCTGCCAGTGAGTCCTCTTAACCAGTTACCTAGCCATCCATCTCTCCAGCTTGAAAAATTGATTGTTAATGTATAGTAAATTTACAGATACTTAAATACAGAGTATTAGTCAGAGCCATTAAAGTACTTTGTTGGTTATTTTTAGTTGGTATTTTAAATTAAAATATAATCAACATATAGTAAACTTCACCATAAGTTACATTTTGGAGGTTTGGGGTTTTTATTGTTGTTTTACAGTTACTGATTTTGTTCACGTGTGTGCCTTATGTGTGTGTCTGTGTATGTTGTTTGTGCATGTGACACTTCAGCTGTGTAGAGGTCAGAACAACTTATAGGAGTTGGTTCCCTCTTTTCATATGTGTTTTGTGGGGATCAAGCTCAGGTCATTAGGCATAGAAGTAAGTACCTCTACCTGCTGAAGTATATTGCCTTACCCAGTGTTATAATTCACCACATGGACACATACTTAGAGAACTGTTACAACAATCATGGTAGTGATCATCGCTCCAAAGGTTTCCTTGTACCCTCTGGTAAGCTCTCTCACCTTTGTCAACCACTGATCTGCCTTCCATTGTTGTAAACTTGTTTGTACTCTCCAGACTATATATAAGTGGATTCATAGAATACATAAATTTTTCTGGATTCTTTCATAACGCAATGTAATATTTCTTGATTGTCTTTATCTACTTTCTATGAGTATTAATTAATACTACAGAAATAGATACTGGGAAATTTATAAAGAAAATACTGATTATATAACAGGGATGCTAAGATTTGATTGGACCCCCCAGAAATTTATGTATTGAAAACTTAACCTCTAAAGTAATATGTTAATGTACTCGGAGCCAGAACCTTTGTGAAGTGTTTAGAATCTCACAACTTTAGACCTCACAACCCCCAGAGTAGTGCGCTAAAATAAGCCTCTTTTATTTGGATAAATTTATTCCACAGTTGGTCCATCATCTGGTTTATGTTCAAATCTAGTTATCACAGTTAAATGAGTGAAATTTACATATGAGTCTTTATGTGTATGAATGCTGTGGTTTCTGTTGGATTACTACCTAGAATGTAATGGTGAAATCATGTGATGGATCCCTCTGTGTCATTTGAGGAAATTACAGATTGCTTTCTAAAATAGATGGACCATTTTTTGTTTCCTCCAGTAATTTATGAGATGTTTATGCCATATTCTTGTTAACTTTTGGAGTTTTTGTCCTTTTAAATTTGACTTATCTTTTTGTGCATAGGTTGGTATCTTATTGTACTGTCTCATTTCTTTGATAACTAGTGAAAAAATAACTACTTTTCTAAGATGTGTTTATCAGCCATTTGTATACCTCTATTGTTCTGTGAAGGTGAAGTCTTTTATCAATCCTTTTGTCTGTTTTTAAAAATTGAGTTGTTGGAGGGTTGGGAATGTAGCTCAGTGGTGAACTGCTTACCTAGCGTGAAGTTCATTTAGTTCCTAGTACCATAAGAAAGGGTGCTGTGAAACTGGATTTTATTTTTATTTTTATCTAATTTTTGTGTTATGTGTATGGATGTTTTGTCTGAATGTAAGTCTGTACCATGTTCATACCTAGTGCTTGCAGAGGCAGGTCGAGGGTGTCAGATCCCCAGGACCTGGAGTGACAGATGGTTAGTCACCATGAGGGTGCTGGGAGCAGGACCCGGATTCTCTGGAAGAGCATCAAGTGTTATTAGTCACTGGGAGATATTTTGTTTTACTTTTTATTTGTCATTATTGTAGGAGGTACATGTGTGATGTACATATGTAGAAGTTAGGACATAAGGACTTGGTGTCTCTTTCTACCTGTATGTGCTTTCTGGAGATGGAATTCATTTCATAGCAAATTCCTTTATATCTATTGAGCTGTCTTTATTTCCTCTGCCCAGATGCCATTTAAAGTAGCTTGGTGAGGAAATGTGTTTCTGGTAACGTGGCAATTGGATCAAATTTGACAACTGGAGAAATGAAAAAATAGGAAAGAAACTACATGTTTCTATTATGGCTGAAGTGTAAAATGATCAATGAGGAGCTTAAAGGGATAGGAAAAAATTCTTAACTGTAGAGTTTTGTGGACATGATTAGGTAGGTATGTTGGTTTATTCACAGAGCAGTGTGAAGCAAGAAAATTAAGAGATAATAATGATCAAAATGAAAGATGGATGCAACAGAAATAGACTTTTATATCTGATTTAGAGCTATAATTTACATACATTTTTAAAAAGTTAAGAGTAAAAAGTAAAATCTTAAATTCTTTGAAACTAAAATTTAGAGTATGATTTTAGTTTCCACTGTCTAGATTTACTCTTTGATAAACCAAATATACTTTTTTTTTTTTATTTGGTACAAAGTTCTGGGTAGTTATTGATTTCATGTGCATGTCTGTGTGTGGGCACCTGCAGGTCATGGTGCACATGTGGAGGTCAGAGGACAATTTATAAGAGTTAGTTTGTTCTAGCATATGGGTCTCCAGTATAGAACTCCGATTATCAGGCTTGGCAGCAAAGGCTTTTCCCTGGTGACTCATAATGTTAGAAGTTTTTACTCCAAGTTCAGTTAATCCTGTTTCTTAGAGGCTCTATATCAAGGGAAGTATAAAACAAGACAATATATCAAGGGAAGGCAGAAGGTAGAGCAAAACTAGCTACTCACATGACAATCCAAGGAATAAAGTGATACTCAGTCCCCTTCAAGGTTGTACCCCAAATGGCTGAAGGACCTTTCCAGGCCCACATATGACTCCGGCTCTACCACTCCCAATGCTAACACCCTGGAAAGAATCCTTTGGATTTTTTAGGGATATTGAAGCTCTAAACCAAACTACAGATAGTGCATTGCTTCTAGAAGCAGTCTTTGCAAAGTAACCAGCTTTGCCATATCGTTCTATAAGTCATTCTTAGACACTTGGCCTCAAATAAGCCCTAATTTTTTTCTGCTTAAAATAGAATGGTTGCTGTTATTTTGTCTGTGATCCCTTCTTAATATGCATTTTTAAAAATGTATTATTTTTAATTACATGTATGTGTGTCGGGTGTGAGGGGATTGGGTTGGGTTGTTAGTGCAGTGCCCATGGAAGCCAAAACCTGCATTGGGTTCCCTGGAGTTAGAGCCAGCCCAATCCATCCAACATGCTAGGAACCAAACTCAGTCTTCCCTAAGAGCATTAAGCACTTTTAAAATTTTTTTATTTATTTTTTATATTATGTGTTTTAGTGGTTGGTCTGAATGTATGTCTGTGAACCACTTGTGTGCCTGGTCTCCAAGGAGGTCAGAAGAAGGAACTGTAGTCATAGATGTTGTAAGCTGCCACATGAGTAATGAGAATCAAACTTGGGTTTTCTGCAAGTATACTAAGTGTTCTTTACAACTGAGCTATCTCTTCAGCATTAATACTTTTAAATTATAAGCTATCTCCACCCCCACCCCCAGGTTTTAGACAGGATCTTTATATTTCATTGCCTGGGACTCACTCTATAGACTAGTCTGGCTTCAACAGAGATCCACTTACCTCTGTCTCTCAATTGCTGGTATTAAAGGTGTGTGCCACCATACCTGCAGTACTAACATGGTATTTTTAAAAAGTCTTTTTAAAAAAAAGAATTAATTTATGTATTTTTATGTATATTATATATGTGCTTGCTGGAGACTACGTACAACATGTGCATGCTGCAGTCTTAGAAACCAAAAGAAACCATCAACTATCCTGTAACTGGATTCATTGGTGATCTTTAGCCACCGTGTGGATGTTGAGAACCTAGTCTAACTCCTGAAAGAGCAGTAAGTGCTCTTTATGACTGAACCATCACCCCAGCTAGACACATGCTGGTTTTTGGGTTTGTTTTTTTTTTTTTTTGTCCTGTTATGTTTTAAATAAAAAGCATTGTATTTAAGTTTGTTGAAATAGAAGAAAAAGAGTCAATAGCTGAAAATTAGAATACATGTTTGTATGTGTACCATAAGAAATTGTTTAAGAGAATTTCCTAGCATTAAATGTATAGTATTTGTTAGTAGTGAGTTATACATGTGAGCCAAATGGTGGCTAAGCATGTAGACTACAAGTTCAAGACCACCATAAGTCCTTGTCTTTAAGAAACAAGGGCTGAAATGAAACAAGTGTCACTAGCTTGAATTCTCATTCCAAATTAATTAATTAATAGACAAATATATAAAATGTATATATAGTCATTCTCATTCCAAATGGGTGAGTGAATGAATGAATGATTGAACGAACGAATGAATGAATGAAATGTATGTATAGTTATATATTGGGCCACAAGGATGGCTTTCTGATAAAGGAACTTGCTCTAAGGCTGATGACCTGAGTTCAGTCCCTAGAACCCACATAGTAGAAGGAAGAACTGTTCTCTGCAGGTTGTTTTTTCGCTTCCACAAATACATGCTTAAAAGAAAAAAGGAAATAAAATAGAAGCTCACTCTGTTTTTGCTTTCATTACTAGTTTAGCCCTCATTAATAATATACTATTTTTGTTATAAACACTCCAGTCTTGGGTATTACATGTTTAGCCAATGATTTTGTGAGATACTTAATATTTATGTTGTATACTATCACTGCCCAAAACAGTCCAGTGAATATCAGCTTCATGAGTTAAATCTTGCTGAAAATAGCAGTGACATATTCTCCCTTTATATTAAATAGTATTTCTTAGGAAGTTGAAGGTGGTTGTTGTTGTTGTTGTTGTTGTTGTTCTTCTTCTTCTTCTTCTTCTTCGGATGTTGAAGGTTCTTCTTCTTATTATTATTATTATTATTATTATTAATTTTAATTGAGATAGGTGCCACTATATAGCTTTGGCTGTCCTGGAACTCACAGAGATCTCGGCCTTTGCCCTCTTGAGTGCTGGGATTAAAGGTATGCACCAAAATACTCTGCAATAATTGATCATTGATTTTAGAAACACCAATTTGGTGGTGATAGTGCAGAATATTTTTTCTGATCTCTATGGAGTGATCCAAATTTAGCTCTACTTTTTAAATTTAAATTTTCCAGTGGATTATCATATTTTAAAATACACTTTGTTGATAGTGTCACTTAAGAATGGCCTATAAAAATTAGCACAAAGAGTTCACTTGAAGATTCTTACTATGGTCTTCTGGTAAATGCCTAGGTAACTTTTAGATATTACATAGACTTCTATTAACTTCATTTGCTTTTAGGGGAACACAGTGGTGTTGAATTGAATAAAATATATAAAATTAGATACATAGTAAAAGATTCATCTTGTTGGCTATATCTTTGCCTTTGGTGTCACTTTAATTGAAACTACTTTGTGGTAAATTATCTTGCATCATAAGCTGATTCAGAGGGGAAATTAAATACAATATATACTTAGCCTAAGTCTTATTGGAGGTATATGTGAGTTAATAGTTTCTGCTATTGAATAGAGTTCCTCTTCAGCTAAAGAAAAAATAGCAAAAGGAGCTGTTACCCTGATTACATGAAAACTTATTTCTACTCATTCAACAAATTAAATAGTAGTAGTAGTAGTAATAATTTATGTTGAAAATAACTGTAAAACCACAGATGGCTGATTCATAGGAAGTTCTGTAAGAGATGGCTTAGCATGTAAAAGCATATGTCAGACAAACCTGGCAACCTGAGTTCAATCCCCAGAGCCCCTGTGTAAAAGACAGGACAGAACCAACACCACAGAGTAGTCGTCTGACCCCCACATAGGTACTGTGCTGTACATAACACTCCACCCCAACCCAGTATTAACAAAATCTGAAAAAATATGGTCAAACCTTCGAAACAGATTTCTTACCTATTAGAATTTACATTAATTTACTGTGGACTCTGCATGTTTACTTTCTTCTTATCTGCCCATTACCCTTTTCTACCATATAAGATCCTGTTCAAAAAACTTCTCTTCATTTTCTTCCAACATTGTTGATTGAGATAAATGCTCAGGCTCTTGTTTTTGTTGACAGAAATGCTAGAATTTTGTGCATACCTGTTGCATTGTGCATTCAAATTGGACTTTGCCTAGAAGAAATTGTATTAATTAAATATGTTCATACTGCCAGTGATATGATTATAATTATTCTATAGAGTTTATTCTTGAAACAAATCTTTTTTAGTTTATCTAGGAAATAATTCATATGTATGTATATATATGTACATATATACATGTGTGTGCATATATCTATATCTATATAGATATAGATATATTTCATAACATTTTTCTCATTTTAACTAGTCAGAGTAAAAAACCAAGCTGGTTTTGTACTTAGAAACTTAGAGCATCAGAGTAAAAAGCCAAAGTTTCTTGTTAATTCAAATTTTCTCAGATAATTTCTCAAGGTCAGATTCACCTGTGTCCTTCACATTTAAAAAAAAAAAAAGTTGCTATCTTTGTAGCTAATGGATATTGGATCTTTGGATCTTGTATGAGAGTTTATAAATACATAACCCTTATATTTTTAGCTAGTCACTCCTTTTTCTCTGAAGACAGAGTTTACTTTCATTTTCACATTATAAAATGGTTGGTTGGTTGGTTGGTTGGGTTGTTGTTGTTGTTGTTGCTCCTGCTAAGTATCAAACCTCAGGCCTTCTGCACGGCACTTAACGCTTTAGCTTCCGGCTCTTACTGCTCCGTAGCATTGTGGCCAAACTAGTCCAAGAAGAGAGCACTAATTGAATGAAAATTCTGGGTGGAATTTCCCGAGCTTTTACCTTTTAATTTTGACAGCTTCACAGCTTTTTAAGAGTGTCACTTATAGCAAAATAGTTTATAATCAAATGCTTTAATGATTGCCTTCTATAGAAAAGTTACATTGGGAGGTTCTCTGGAACCTAAAATGAATCTTACATAAAGATCCCTTTAATGTGGAATATAATTTTAATACAAGGATAAAAAGCAGCAGTGTGAATAAGCTTTGCAATGTGTTCATTGACTTGAGAGCTTTGTTTCTAAGGGTGCTTGTCAAACACCACTACTAATTTCACCAAATTTGGGGAGGACTTTTGAAAGGATAAAGTAATAGGAAGATAGCCTGAGTGTGGAAAAGTTGGATTGCACTCATAGTGTCCATAGGTGAGTGGATAGGTAATGAATGAGTAAACCAAGGCACAGAAGCACTGAACAGTTCCCTCAATGGGGAGATACAAACAGGTTCTGAAGAAGTACTAGTTATTCTCATAAAATAGTAGTTAACTTTCTCTTGGTGTTTATAGATTTTAAGGATCAATTGTTAATTTAAGGAGTTCATTTTTTTTCCTGCCCATTCGTCTTTATGTAATGCTTACCGCAGATTTGGAGGTCATAGAAGGTGTTCAGCTTACTTAGATAATAGTGATAGGCCCAATAAGGAATATTTAGAGTACCATGGACACTGATAGGAGGTCTTTTAACTTGAAACTGGAGAGCTGGAAAGAGGGCTCAGTAGTTAAGAGTGATGATGCTCTGCCAGAGGACTGGAGTTTGGTTCCCAGCACCCACATCAGGTGACTCACAACTTTGTGGAATCCAGTATTCTTCTTTTTATAAGCATCCACAGATACATGAACGTAAATAAAAATCTTTTTAAAAATTGAAGTTGGGATTCTTGTGCTGGACATAGGATGCTAGTAGGTACTAGGTATCAGACTTCTTAACAGTTACACTAAAATTTTAACACCCCTATTTGTAAAGTAGTAGAAATGAGTAAGGGTTAATTTAACTTCTAAACCAGGAAATAAGCAAAATAAATGAGTGGTTTCCTATATTGAGAACAGTGGTTCTTGATAAGGAGCTCTTTCTAAGGTTGATTTCCAGTAAGAATTTAAACATGAATGTGTTTGTCACAATCATAAGTATCACTGGTCACATGTGGTACTTACCAGTGTAAGGTTAAAAATAGGCATGATAAATAGCTTTGAACATATTCATTTTAATATGAGTTATGATTTTGAAAATCACTTTTTTAGTTTAAACAATTTAAAATAAATTGAATTATTTACTATATTGTGATTACTGTTTCTTTGCTGGATTATAACACAGAAATTCTTCATTATGGTAATATGAGCCAGACTTTTTTACTCCTCTCCTCTCCCCCCCCCCACCTTGAGACAGGGTCTTAACTATATAGCCCTGACTACATAGCTGACTTGGAACTCTCTGTAGATCAGGCTAGCCTCTAATTTACAGAGATCTACCTCCCTAGTACTGGGATTAAAGGTGTGCACCACCACGCCTGGCCTCAGAATAATTTCTTAATTTGTACAGGAGTCATTTTTAGAATATTATCAATTAAAAAGTGGTAAGTAACCTTACATCTAAGTAAATAACAGTATTTTCTTAAAGTCTTGAACTGCAGAGTACATATTTTTTTGACATAATAAAAGAATAGTAGTCCATTTTATTAATTTTTTTGCCTCAGGTTTTATTTTCAGGTCTCTCAAATGAGTTATATACTATCATTTCTTATTCTTTAATAGTGGGTTTATCTGATTATTTGAAAACTACTATGTCTTTGTGTGCTAACAGTAGATTGATTGTCTTATAGTATAAGCTGGTATTTCACTGCTAATGGTTGATTTTACATGTTGTGGAAATTGATATCCTTTATCAGGTTTCCTTGGTCAAATTGAAAATCTTAACTATATTTTAAAACTTTCTGCCACAGCGTTTTACCAACGAGGATCATTTGGCTGTCCATAAACATAAACATGAGATGACACTGAAGTTTGGTCCAGCACGTAATGACAGTGTCATTGTGGCTGGTTAGTATATGCTTTTAGTAATGGCTTATGTGATATTTCACCCAGAATGTGCACAATTTTGTGTATTCTCTGTAAATACTATAGTCTGGTGATAGTCCAATTGCTTCATTTACAGTAAATGTTGGCAACATGTATTTACCCATTACATTTCTTTCCTTTTGATCATTCATTTCACTTTTTTGTGTGCTTTTCAAATACCCATTTGAAGTCGGTTTTATGGAAGTTAATTAGAACTTTTGGAGCATTCACACCTTCTATAAAGTACGTTTAACTGATAACTGAACTCATTAGTATTTATTATTTCTTTTAGTTGTCATATACCTGGTTTTCAAAACTTTGTGAAGTTAGTAAATAATCGAGCACTCCCTAAACTTGGTCATTATAATTTTACTTAAAAATGTTTCAAATGAAATGTTTTATGAATAAAATACTCTAAAACTGGGGTGTATATCAGTAGTCTAAAGCTTGCCTGGCATTCACAAGGCTCAGGTTTTAATCCCCAGCACTGCAAAATAAAACAAAACGTTCTTCATAAAGAAAACCTAAGTTCAGATAGTGTGTGTGTATTTGTGTGTGCATGTGTGTGTGTGTGCATACCCTATAACCATATGGTGTCACCCTGAGCAGATCATTGTTTTTCATATGTAAAAAGAGGAACCCAATTCATGTGATAGCTTACCATCACTGTTTTCTTTTATGTTTTATAGAATACATAATCTACGTACTTGAATAATACATACTGTGTATAACTTCAGTGTATTTGTTTTTTTCTAAATAAACATTGTGATAAGTTCTGTCAGATTTTACACATATGTTAGCCCTCTGTCAGAACTACAAATATGCATGTCATAAATATAGGATCTAGAGTCCTTTGTTAAGTGAAGCTTTATGTTATCCTATCTATAATTCTAGAATTTAACTAGAATACTGAACAGTATTAGTACTTTTAAATTATAACTTAGTCTAAACACAATGTGCAGTGCTTTGGAGAGGTGCTAAGGCAGTATTAGATGGTCCCTCCTGTGCTTTTAGTACTGTAGGTTTCGTAATGAATAAATGAGAGGGAGCAAAAAGTCGGTGATTTATTATTACAAACAACTTATGATGAGGAACTTTTGACAGTCTTCAGTACTGTAAGTAAAAGGACATGGAACAAAGTTAGGTATGCACTTCTTAGAATGTGTAAATAATAATGACTACAATAAAGAAGTAAAGAACAGTAATTAAAGAAAATTAAAAACTACCTTGAAAGTGTTTTCCTGGGTCTGAAGATCTTTGTTTCCTTGTCTTAGACATTCTCTGTAAACTTTGATCTCAAGAATGTTTCTAATTTGGTTCCTAGATGTTACTTTTAGTACAGTTTAGTACATGTTCAATCACAGCATTTTTACTAACATTTAGTTTAACTGTAAATAGAATGAATGCATGATGATCAGCAGCCTTAAGCTATCTGCATGTTAACCAATTGTGCCTGTGATGACTTTTCTCAAATCTGATGATACCAGTAATAATCAATAAAAGTAAAGTGGGCTTGTGCATTTTCTGGATGTTTTCCTCTCTAATGCAAGTTGTGTTCATCCCTGATCAGCTTAGACAAATCCTTTGGCTGTGAACAGTATTCACATTTATATTTGACTAATTTGAATTAAAATAGACTTAAGCTGATATGTATACTCAAAACCCTTATTAAAATATTATTTTAGAAGTCTTTAGTGCTAAAAATTAGAGTATAGGTTAAAGATTAAATAATGGGTAAGATTATGACATAAGTGGATTCTGCAGTAATTCTGATATTGTTTCCACTAAGACAAGCCTACCTTATGTCTAGCATGTATGATAAGTGAATTATTTTTGCTAAAAATATTTATAGGCAGTACATGTGAGGGACAAAGATAAAATTACGATACCCATTGTAGAAACTCAGTAATTGACAGATATCTGACTCTCAACTAACAGATTTTACCTTAAACCAGTGCTGTACTAAGTAGACTACATTCTGTATATAACCTCTAAAATTGCTGCCCTAAAATGCGTAAAATGTGAATAAATATTTAATGTACTACCAACTCTGATGTAAGCAAATATCCCTCAAAATAATCAGACTAAGTTAGAAAGACTTGTAAGTTTGTGTCAGTCCTTCATTTGTTCTGTATACAATACATGAATACTCAGTATAATGCTAATATACATGAATACTCAGTATAATGCTAATATACATGTCACTGAGTATATATTCAGATATCATTGAAATAGTTTAGGTTGTAAGAAAGTTGAGTTTGCGTTATTAAATTAGGCCAAACCACTTCTTTTAGGGGGTGGGGAACTTTTGCTTTCGCTTTTCCCCCTTTCAGCATTTTGAAGTAAAAACGTATATTAAACTTGACTTCATAATACTTTATGAACAGATAGTTAATGTGCAAAGTTAAAATATGTATTTGTTCTCATTAGTTTTCCCTAAATTATATACATCTAACAATCAGAATTTTGACTGATGTAACTTTGAAAAATTCTTATCATTTTGTTTACATAACAATTATTTCTCCAAAATATGCTTATTTCACTCAGAGTAGTACACCAAGCATACAAGAACTTTGGTGAAGTTGGCAAAATATCTTGATGTAAAATACAGCTTGATCAAATTTTGTTTTAAAGGAAAGCATTTCTTTAAAGAGAGAAATAACGTTTGACTGAGCCAGTGCCGCGGATTTGTTAGTTTGCTAGCAGCGTTTTAGAATCTTAACATGATCATTTATATTTGTGTGCTTAACTTCTTGACATTTATTTCAGATCAGACTCCAACGCCAACAAGATTCCTAAAAAACTGTGAAGAAGTGGGTTTGTTTAATGAGTTGGCAAGTCCATTTGAAAATGAATTCAAGAAGGCTTCAGAAGATGACATTAAAAAAGTATGTTGTTAATCATGAAATTATAAAAAGAATATTTCTATTAGGAATGCAATGATGGTTTTCACTTCCTGGTTTCTCAATTTAAACATTATGCTTGGCCGTTTTTTTTTTTTAACTTTTTACAAAGTTTTCTTTATCGTTTGTATTAGATGCCTCTAGATTTGTCCCCTCTTGCAACACCCATCATAAGAAGCAAAATCGAGGAACCTTCTGTTGTAGAAACAACTCACCAGGATAGCCCTTTACCTCACCCCGAGTCTACTACCAGTGATGAAAAGGTTAGAACTATGAGAAAGATAACCTTTCAGAAAATTAATTTTTTTAATTTAATGCCTTATTTATTGTTTATATTTGTGGGTGTGCATGGCATGTGATGGTCAGAGGATAACTTGTAGGTACCAATTCTCTTCTTATGCTATGTAGGTCCGAGGTATCGAGCTCAGGTTTTCAGGCTTGGTGGTAAGCACCTTATCTACTGTGCTGTTTCACTGTTCCCAAACTTGATTATTTTTAACCTGTATGAAACATTAAGGTATTAAATTTTGTATAATTCAATAGATTATAGGTTTTATATATGAAAACCTGTGTGAATACTTTTAAGTACATTAGTAATTTAAGTTTCCTGGGCTATTGGTAAGTGTTAAGTTATATTACGATGTGTACGTCATTACTTTTTCACTTGAAAATCACTTAAGATGAACAAATTTATATAGGAGCACTGTGTCTACACATAAAGAGACAGTGACAGTGTTCCTTTTTTAAATGTTATTATAAAATCATAACATGAATAGATTTCTACCATGAGAATATAGTCATTTATCGCTGACAGGGATACATCTTTTAAAAAAGCCTCAGAAAGCAATCTCATCATTCTTTCCAAAGCTGAGTGTATCTACACAAGTGTAGACAATATAGCCTACTATATACTTAGTATGTTACGAACTGTTTTTCCCAGATTAAGCTTGATACTACGATATTGACCATGTAGGTAACTACAGCATACTGGTATTTAAACATAGAAAAGGCACAATTAAAATTGTAGCCTGGGAGAATGGTTCAATGGGTAAAACTTTCTTCATAAGCCTGACAACTTGAGTTTTGATTCCCCAGAACCCACATAAGAACCAGATTCCGTAGCACTAGTGCCTGTAATCCCTTCATTCTCTTAAGGGGAGATGAGAGGAAGAGGAGGTAGGGAAATCTCCAGAAACTCATAGGCCTGCTACCTAGCTTACACACTGGCAAGGAATCTTTGTGTCAAACAAGATAGAAAGGTAAAAGACTCACACCCAAAGGTTGTCCTCTGGCCTCTGTGTGTGCATGCCTGCTTCCCCACACACAAACATGTACACATACAGGTGTACTCATATCACATAGAGAGAGAGAGACAGACAGACAGACAGATAGACTAACCAACCACCAGTATAAAAAATTATAAAGGGTATACTTTAAAGGGCACTGACTATGAGTAAAACTTACAGAGTGGAATTTACACTACAGGACTAAGTGAATGAGTATCAAGTGAATGTGAAGGCTTGGAACATGACTTTATACTCCTGTTGGCTATACAGACACTATGTGTAGACTACACTAAATGTATCTTTTTAATTCTTTCAATAACCTGGCTTACTGTAACTTTTATAAAGTTTCTCATTTTTTTAACTTCTTTCCTAATAACATTTATTTTGAATCACAAATAGATAGTATAGGCATACAATAATTTTACTTATATCCTATTCTATACTACTCCTTCCCCTAAATATTGAGAATTAAAATTTTGGGCAGGTACCCTGCCACTGAGCTATAGTCTCAACTCCAGCCTTAGAATTCTTGGAAGCTAAGCACATATTTCCTTTCATTAGATTTCCCAAAATCACAATTTTTAATGGTTATACTTCATTATCTTGATATATTCAATTATCTTCTTATTTCTTAACATATGGTCATTTCCACGTTTATTATAGTTATTAAGGATCCTAAGAACAGTCTTATTTCCCTGCAGAGCATTCCTTTCCTTTATATTTTCCAGATTTCATTCTCTGTGCCTAGTTTATCATCTTCTAGGGGTACTGCTTCTGCATTCCTTAGCCATTAGTTCTTTTTAGGAAATACATAGTTCCACTAAGTTGTAGAAAATCTGTTCTAGACCTCCTCTGTTCTAATTTTCTTTTTAGGGATTTCCATCAAGACTTGTAATTTTAGAAACTATAAATTGGTAATTCCCAAATTTGTATCAGCCAAGGTATCTCTCCTGATTGCTGAACACAGTTTATCTGTTGGCATCTCCTTTGCTCTGTCTAGGGAACATCTCAGTATGTGTAAAACTAAGCCCTTAATTCTGTCTTCATTTTGTTCTCAGACCTCTTTTGCATCAGTGTCACTGTCTTAGCTATCATCTTTCGGCTGTACCGCTACTCCCCTACCTCTCTCTCCCTATGTCCAGTGCTGAGAATGGAATCAAGAGCCCCAAGCATGTGCTCCAGACTGCTGTGCATTCCTCGTCCCTTTATTTTTCTTGTAAAACACAAAGTTTCAATATTGTTTCCCAAGCTAGTTTCCTATTAATAATCCTCTTGTATGAGTTTCCCTGGGTTGCTGAAACTGTATAACTGCATGCCAACCATACCAGGTTAAAATTTCTTTCTAACCTGCTTCTATTTCTGATATGCTTCCCTTAGTTCTGAGTGTGGGACTTAAATTTTTATTGAGTCATTCTTCTCTCTGCTGACAGTCTTTTAGCAATTTGCTCTTGAAGACAATTTATATTTAATTCCTTAAGAAAAGCTTCATTGAGTTTTGACTGTCTACCTCATTTCAGGCTCTCTTTAGTCATCAAATATTCTAAGGTTTTCCTGCCGAGCATTACTTCTTTCTCCATAGCTTGTTCTCTCTCTCCTCTTGATCCTTTCAGTATCAGATCAGATTTCTTTTTGCAAGGTTTTCTTCCTTCACTATTACAGTGCCCAGCTCTACCTTACCCTCTGCTAAATCATCTTACTTACTACATTATTTATTGTTGAACATTTAATGTTCACTTTGGTAGGAAGTTTCCTTGACAGTTTCACTCATTGTCAGTCTGCTCACTAGTTCTTGAGTTGGAAGTTTTTAGATGTGCTGAAGACTGTAGTTACAGTGTTACCAATTTCTCCTTCCTAGTATCTTAATAAGACTCCAGCTGTAAGTAGCTATATAAAGACCAGTCAAAAGGACACAAGGAGTTCTGGGTAAGGCCCTCATCTCTTTTGTAATCTGTAAAACTAGGGAATATTTTAAGAATCATCCTGGCTGATTTATAAATTCTATTTCTCTTTAGTTTGGAAAGTTCTCAGCTATACCTACTAATTTTGTATAACTCACAACATCAGTATTACTTGGTCTTTTGATACTAAAAAGTTAATGTTACCAAATGAAATTAGCAGACTGTTTTTTTTTCTTAATTTATAATGTCTTAAAACATTTCCCTTTGTTTGTTTTGTTTTTTGAGACAGGGTTTCTCTGTGTAGCTTTAGCTGTCCTGGAACTTGCTCTATAGACCAGGCTGGCCTCAAACTCAGAGATACACCTGCCTCTGCCTCCCTGGGAGCAAAGGCGTGCACCGCCACCACATCTTAAAACATTTCTAAACACCAAATTGTTTAAGTCACAGCACTACCATGCTGGATCAGTTTCTTGATTTTGCAGTACAATAAGCAAATAGGATAGGACAGTCCCTTCCAGGTTTTGTTTTTGATTACTAAAAGTAAATTGTATTTGTATTTCTTACTAAAATCCTCACAGAAACATTGCTAAGTAGCCCAGCCTAATTTATTTTAGAGTAATAAAGACACACATTGAACCAAAAACACAGCTTTTTTTTTTTAATTTTAAGAATTGTATTTGAACTTTACAACTGCTTACATATTTTCAATTAACTTTAGATATTAATTTACTTGTAGAGGCATTAAGTATTATCTAGTGGTTGCTTTCAGAAATGTATTACATTCTGTTCACTGAGGTACATGAATTAACTTGCGTTTTTAAATACTACCCTTTATCTTAAAATTAAATAGGAAGTACCATTGGCACAAACTGCACAGCCCACATCAGCTATCGTTCGTCCAGCATCATTACAGGTTCCCAATGTGCTGCTCACAAGTTCTGACTCAAGTGTAATTATTCAGCAAGCAGTACCTTCACCAACCTCAAGTACTGTAATCACCCAGGCACCGTCCTCTAACAGGCCAATTGTGTAAGTGCTTCCAGTCAGTCACTGACTGTATGCGAGTTGTTAGGGTATTTTTACTATGGTTTTCCCTAGGTTATTTAATTACTTGAATTAAATCATGTGTGTGTGTGAGTGAGTGAGAGAGAGAGAGAGAGAGAGAGAGAGAGAGAGAGAGAGAGAGAGAGAGAGATCTGCCTGTCTTGGGATTTGGAAACTTAATATTTTTAAAATAATATCTGACACATTGGACAATAAATATCTAAATCTTAGCTAAAACAAACAATGAGCATAGACTATAAGTTTAAGATGGTCTTATTTTTATAGTTTTTGACACAAAACAAGTTATTCCATTTCAAGATGACATTTGTCTCAGTTCTTAAAAGTAATTCCCAAGACCTTTCTCATAAGAAATTTTCTTGTTTCACAAATTGAAAATCCATGATTTTTCTCCCCAGCCTTTTTTTTTAAATACTCATACATAGATTATGCATTTAAGATGCAATTAAAAGTATCTAAGTTTTGGAATTTGCCTTTTGAAGGTTAGAAAACTTATTTTTAAGTAATAGGAGGGAAAAAACTGTTATTTTGCAGAGGTGGTTGATATAGATCTTTACATTTTTCCCTTGTTTTGTTTTTCTTAGTCCTGTACCAGGCCCATTTCCTCTTCTATTACATCTTCCTAATGGACAAACCATGCCCGTTGCTATTCCTGCATCAATTACAAGTTCTAATGTGCATGTTCCAGCTGCAGTCCCAGTAAGTTGGAAAGTTAGTCTTTGTGTCAAAACTGGTCTGGGTAAAATAACCAGAAAATCTACTTGAACTGCTTGATTGGCTTACTAAATGGAATTTATCAAAATGCTTATTAATGGGAATTAATAATTTATTCATCAATACCTGTCATCAACTATATTATTTTAGGCAAACATAATTGGATAGAAAATATTTCTCTACCCCCCCCCCCGCCGGCCCACACTTGTTTTCTGTATTCTTTTTGTAGTATTTCTTGATTTGACTTACTTCAGTTTGACTAGATTTGTGAAATTCAAACCTTTCCAATCTCTTAAGATATTTGTATTGGAATGCTGTCAAATAGCTATGGTGTTTATAGTTTTAAAAATTCTTCAGAAAAACATACTTGTCCTTTACGGTTACATGAAGTTTATTGAATTTCTTTGATGGTCCAAGCATGTTAAGGTCTAAACATTCGTATCTTGGCCTGATGACACATGCCAGTAATCCCAATACTCAGTAGGCAGAGATAGTATCAGAAGTTCATAGTTAGCCTCAGCTAAATAATAAACTTTGAGGCTAGCCTGGGCTACTGTTGTGAGAAAATCCAAAAGAAGTTTTATGAGAAACTCATTAAATAAACAAATTTTGGAAAATACAGAAAAGGCAACTGTTGAGTTATCTATTGAACATATAAAAACATATTGTTGGAAATGTGTGGTTAAGGACTTGTACTGTTCTTGCAAAGGACATGAGTTCAGTTCCCAGCACCCATTTTGGATGGCTCACAACTGACTATTGCTCCTATAATAGTTGATCTGACAATTTGGGCCTCTATGGGCACCTACACACAGTATACATGCCCACCCATAGATAAACACATGTACACATACTTGAAAAAATTAAATCGTTATTTAAAAGCACAGTATTTAAAATAATGAAAATTTTCTTTTTTCATATCATATTTCACAAAATAGTTTTATTCTAGAAAATAGACTATACTTTCAAATTAGTCTTCAACATTTCACATTTTCATCCTGAAAAGAACTTTTAGATATCTAGCAAAGTTGTCCAAAGCATACTATTTTCATTTTCCCTAAATTATTTATGATACATATATAATTTGAAACTTTCTTAATAATTTATCATAAAAAGTACTTTAAGTCTTAGTCATTCGTGTAATGAATATAGTTGGTTTTTGGTTTTGTTTTTTTCTGGAACTGGTGAGATGTCTCAATGGATGAAGACACTTGCCACCACGTTTGACAACCTTTGTTCTAATCTCCATGTCCCACATGGTGGAAGGAGAGAACCAATGCCAGCAATTGTCCTCTGACCTCCATATGTGTGCCATGACATATATGTGGGAACATATATACAAAGTAAACAAATGTAAAAATTGTATTGTTATTACATGGATAAATAGTGTTGATTCATGTGGTATAATCCTTTAGTATATAGCTTTTTGAGATTTTTTAAAGTCTACTTGTAACTACATTCTAAAATTTGTAGTTTGGATATGCTCCTCAGTAATATTCATAGCATATTAAGTATTAAGTTTATTAAAAACCTTCCAGCCTACCTTCCTTCCTTTCTTCCTTCCCATTTTGAAGCAGGATCCCACTATGTATCACTGGCTGGTCTGGAACTGTGTAGACCAGGCTGGCCTTGAACTCACATAGATCCACCTGCCTCTGCCACATGAGTGCTGGAATTTTTAAGTAATCTAAACATCTAAATTATCATTGATGGAGGTATTTCCAAAATATTTTGTCTTCTTTAAAGAGAACCTTGTTTCTCAAATTGCATTACTTAAAAGCCTTAGTGAAGACTCAGGTAAAGGTTTGCATTCTCTTTTTTGAAGATATTTTTAAAGCACGAAATATTCTTGCTTTGTATTTGAGATAAAATGGTTATCCTTTTAAATGTGCCTGTATTAAAAGAAGCTTGCAGTGAAAAAAGAGATTAGCCACTATTCACATAACAACTGCTAAAGTGAAAAGCGAAAGTGGCAAACCCTGTTAAAGTATTATCTGAGATGTTTTCAGGGAACACCACTTCTATGTTATTTATCACACAGTACATTACTAAATCAATGCACATATATTTTAGAAAATTCATGTACTTATTTTAATAAATTACAGTTTATGTTGAAATTATTTTAATTTTTATTGTCACAGATTTGATAGCCCTTTTAAATGCAAAATTTCAATGTAAAAGATAATGTACACATTTTTGTACCAGTCACTTTGAATATTATGGGTTTATAAGAAGGAATAGTTAAAACCAGGCCAACTGACACAGGCCTGTTACCTGTTAGACCAGCTGCTTAAAAGGCTGAGACAAAAAGTTAACCTGGACTTCACAGTGGGTTCAAAACCCACTTTATGAAATCCCGTCTCAAAAAAACAAAAGTGGGTAGTGATAGAGCTATATAACTTGACTCATATGCACAAGACCTTGGGTTTGATCCTTGCAGGTAGATTGGGAAGGAGAATACAATCCTTTGAGAAAGATTAAAACATGGAGATTACTACTTCAGAGAAATTGACAACTTTCGAAAGATAAATCAGGTTATATAGTTAATCAGAATTCAGTGCAAACATATAATCAGCTACAGTTAAAACTTATAATTTTCTAAATCCAGAGGTGCAAATTAATAGTCATGTGGAATAAAAAAGGTACATCTTGTTTTGTAAATACTGAATAAAAGTTATTTTAAATATCTTTATCACAGCTTGTTCGGCCAGTCACCATGGTGCCTAGTGTTCCAGGAATCCCAGGCCCTTCCTCTCCTCAGCCAGTCCAGTCAGAAGCAAAAATGGTAAGCAAATTTTTTTAAATATAAAGTGTGAGCTGGAAATAAAATTCTAGTTTCTGTTGCTTGTTATCTGTCTGGTTTGGGCTATGCCTTAAACTTCTGGTGGAGATTCTGAAGAAATACTACAGCTGAAATTAAGCAGGAGCTCTGAAAGTAGTGCTGAGCATACTTCTCTAACATACATGTAACTTCTCTAACTAGTATGCCTCTTAGAAAACACTGCATGTGATTAAAAGAAAAACCTTATTTTTCTTTGTGCTTTCAACATTATGGAATTTATATTGTTTAAAAAGATAGGCTAAAGGAGCTGGAAAGATGGCTAACTAGTTAAGAGCACTGACTGTACTTACAGAGAACCCAGGTTGAGTTCCTAGCACCCACATGGTAGTTCACAGCTGTCTTGTAATTCCAGCTCCAGAGGATCTGACACCTTAATACAGACATGCATTTAGACAACATCAGAATACATAAAATAAAAATAATTAAATCATAAAATTCTTATGCACTGATTGTGTGCATGTGAACCCAGATACATGCACCTCAGCAGGTTCTCCATTCCTATTTTATACAGCTTTTATTTTCTGCAGGCATGGCGAATTAAACCCACTTTCTCATCACTAACTGATTTCTTTTTTAAAAAAGAGCTATAGATTAGAAATCAGGAGATAAGTCTTTAATCCTAATTCTGTATTTGCCAGCCCTTTGGTCTTTTCCCTCATATGTGCTAGGCAAGTACTCTGCTACTGAGCTGCATCTTTTAACCCCTATTTTTTGTTTTGTTTTGAGACAGTGTCTCACTAAGTTGCCCTGGGTGGCTTTCGCCTCACTCTGTTGCCTATATAGGCTTTGAACTTGGGATCCTCTTGCCTCAACTTAGGTCTGTATTACTAGGCCCAACATAGCTTGCATTTTTCTGAGATTCAGTTTTCTTATCTGTAATGTAAAAGAATTAATCAGCTTTTATTCCTAGATTTTTTTCTTAATTCAGATCCCATAAACTGTCTTAACATTCTTGAGGAAGGGGCATGAAAAAAAATTCTCATACTTATCTGAATCAGTATGTGATAGACTCTGTGGTCTATTAATGATTCAATGATAATTTTTCTTAATATCAATTAATAAATCTTAGTAAATAATGGATAACCATTGCTAGATTGTTATTTGCTTCAATTCTTTGTTAAGCACTATGGTAATACAAATTTGCACACAGAAGAATATTTCTTGTTATACAGTTCAGTTTTTTTTTTCTTAATTTACTGTCTGTTCATTCAAATCATCTGAAATTTGCTCATGATAACTTGTGTAAAACTTGTATATTACCTGGATAAAGAATGATTAAGGTTCATAAGTGATCTAGTTACTGATTGTGCTGAGAAAAGAAATCAAAAGCTGAAGAGACAAAGTTTTCACAATTTTAGCACATTTAGGTCAATCTTGTTAAATTACTGAATTGGATCTTTATTTAATGACAGAAGACCTTCACTGGGGATATGTTCTATTAACGTGTTTTCTACTTAAATATGGTGTGTTAATGATGAGAAAGTGGGTTTAATTCGCCATGCCTGCAGAAAATAAAGGTTATGTAGCATAGGAATGGAGAACCTGCTGAGGTGCATGTATCTGGGTTCACATGCACACAATCAGTGCGGCTTTTATTCTACAAACTGACCCAAGAGGAACAGACACTAAAGGAAATTCTTTTGGCTATTAGAACCATAATTCTAGCATCTGTTAAAGTTAACAGTAAATTATTAGTTGAAAATTGGGGGAGGCAGAATGACCTACTTAAATTTAACAATTCAATTAAATTTCCTATTAGAATTTTTGTTGGAGAAGTAAATATGCTTTCTTTAATTTTGATTAAATTTTAAAAAATTATTTTTTAAATTTTATGTATGCTCATATGTAAGTAGATATGTGCACCCATACATGCATGCCTATGTGGAGGCCAGAGAGAGTTTTATGTGTCTCTCCACCACACTTTGTTTTAGACAAGACCTCTCACTGATCTGGAGTTAGGTGTCTGAGCTGGACTGGTTAGCCAACAAGCCCTGGGATCCACCTATTTCCACAGCCCCCCCCCCCCCCGGAGATGTAGGCACTGGCAAGTACTTTATGCACTGAGCCATCTCCTTAGTACATCCCCCACTACTCCTTTAATTTTTTTTAGCATTTATTTTGTTTTTAATTGCGTGTGTCTGTCTGTGTATGTATTTGCGGATATTAGCACATGAGTACAGGTGCCTTGGAGGTCGGAGGCACCAGATCCCCTAGAGCTTCTAAACCGCCTGATTTGGGTGCCGAAAATTAAATTTGGATCTTATGGGAAACATACATGCTCTTAATTGCTGAACTATATCTTTAACCTGGCTTTTAAATTTTTATTGATGGAAATTTTTATATATATGCAAAATATATAAAAATGAACAAGAAATATAATAGACTAGCATGTACCTATCACCCAGCTTCATTTGTTATATTTTGTCATTTAGGTTTTACCTGTACCTAACCTCCACTTAATTGTTTTATAGATTTTAATGCAAATTTTGTATATATTCAAATGAGTCACTTGTAACTACAAAGATCTGATAAATATGTCTGTTCTTGTAATATATGCTGTTATTATCATATAGACTATGAAAGCATACCCAGAAAGTTTTCTAATTAGTTATCTCTGTTTTGTGGTTTAGCACCAAAAATTCCAGTTTAGTATAAATAGACTCAATTATATACTGTTTTGTTTGTAACTCAGCGTATATATCTGAGGTTTATCCATGTTGATGAATATATTATAACATCATTTTATTGCAGAGTAGTATTTTATTGTATGATCATATTATAATTTTTTTGTCCATTTTCTCAGTGATGTACATTTAGTTTCCAATGTTGCGCTGTTATGAGTAAAGCCACCATGTACTTTTTGTTGTTGTCTTGTCTTATAATGTAATCTGTAGTGATAGAAACTAAATCCACTGCCTCACAAATTCTCAGTGAACAGATACTTGAAGAGCACAATTGTTGAGTCAGGTACACATTTAGCCTTGACCTCAACTTTACTATGCAGTTAAGGATGACCTTGAATTTCTAATCCTCCTACCTCTATCTACCACCTAAGTGCTAAATGTAACCATAAAGGCTTTTCTATGCCTGCCCATACTCTGAATAATGACATGAAGACTGGTTTTTATTTGTGAATGCTTAGGCCTTAAGCTAGTCTGGCTCCCAACTAGCTCATGGCTCAATTATCCATCTATATTAACCTAAGTTCGGCCATGTGAAGAGTTACCTCTTCTTAGTTTCATGTCTATCTTACTCCGCATCTTGATGGTGAATCCTGCCACACCTGACTCATTGTCCAGAAGTCCCACACTATTTTGCCTTTTGCTTATAAGAGATAGGCCATAGGCTTTTTATTTTGACCAATCAGAAGGTGCCTTAGGCAGGAAACAAAGACATATCTTCACACAGTGCATATAAACATTCCAACACTAGAAAAGCAAGCATGTGCTTTATATGGTGCCAAGAATCATTCCTAGAACTTCGTGCATGTAAGGCAAAACACTCTACAAACTGAACTACATCCCCCATCCATTAAAAAAAATTATTTTTCTATTAATCTACAGCTTGAATTTCTTGAGACAAGTTCTCACCAAGCTGGCCCAAAATTCAAGTTGACCTCAAACTTGAAGCATTCTCTACTTTTGTCCCCAAGTACTAATATGAGCTGTCATGCTCAGCTCACTTTTAAGGCTATATTTATATTCTTTTAAGTTTTTCTCTCTTCTGATCTTTTAGCTTCTTACAGACACCTATGTCATTTATTGAAAATATTTTACTTTTTACTATAGGCATTTACAGCTATACATCTTCTTGTATTCACAAATTTTGATGTATTACATTTTTATCATGACGAATCTTCTAATTTTCCCTTTAATTTCTTTGGCAATTTAGAAATTTAATTTCTTTGGTTATTTAGAAATGTATTATATAATTTTCAAATATTTGAGGACCTCCAACTTAATTCTTACTAATTCCTATTCTGATCATGTTGTGAGAACTTCCCATTTTGTTGTGAGAACTCCAGACATTTGATTTACAGCTATTTCTGTCTTTTACTATTTATGTAACAAACATTTTATGGGTACTAAGACATTCATCTAGGAAGATCATAAATTATGAGATTTTTTTTCTTGGATATATTTCTAGTAATGATGAGACAGTTGAGAGGTCTATCTTCTAGAATCGAATTTTGATTTGTTTTCAAAACCCAGAGCATTAGACTTATATCCTATGAGTCAGGTATCTGGATTTTGTTATATTGATGTATGCATGTATGTATGTATGTCCAGACAGGGTTTCTCTGTGTACCTTTGGCTGTCCTGCAACTTGCTCTGTAGATCAGGCTGTCCTTAAACTCACATCTGCCCTTTGCCTCCTGAACACTGAAATTAAAGGCGTGTGTTGAAACTACTTGGCTCATGATGACTTTTATGCACAAAAATTATTGAGGGACTACTTTTAAAAATAATTTATACTAAAATACAATAAAACAGTTTGCATATAATAAAGTTACAGATCTTGAAAACAGTTCTAAAAGTTCTCAAAGTTACTTCCAAGCACAATTATGTAATGACTGCATTTTAAAGGCTTAAGATGTAACTAATTTAAAACTTGGTGTTCTTCTATAAACTCAGTATGTTTTACTTTAGTTGTCTGAGAAACTTTCCTAAGTTCTCTAATAGCTGATCAACATAGCAAGGCTTGATTTTTCTTAAAGATCCTAGTATTATTTTAAAATTATCTTATTGCTGAAAATAAAATAATACAACTAAATCAGTCTTTAAGCCTAAGTATTTTAACCTAAAATCCCACAGTAGCCAAACATGAGAGAGAGAGAGAGAGAGAGAGAAGAGAGAAGAGAGACAAGAGGAGAGGAGAGAGAGAGAGAGAGAATAGCCTGGTTCTCAATGTGTTACCAAATAAGTATAATTTGCCTATTTGAAATTAACTTTTGTGGCTTGTGTGGTTTTTTTTTCAAGATAGGGTTTCTCTATTTAGCCTTGGCTGTCCAGGCTGGCCTCGAACTCAGAGATCCTCCTGTCTCTGCCTCAAGAGTGCTGGGATTAAAGATGTGTGCCAACAAGCCCTTCTGAAACTAACTTTTCAAGGACCAGAGAGACCAGTGAGTTGACTCAATAAGGAAGTGCTTGCCATCAAAACTGATAACCTGAATTTAATCCATGAGACTTAGCTACATAGTAGAAGGACTCTGACCTCCACACATGCATATGTACATATAAACACAATCAATAAATCAATAAATAAATGTAAATTTTTTTCTTGAAGCATAAATTTCAGTGTCTAGTTTATTAAGCTTCTGGGAGTTGAAAAGACTTAACAAATAAACAGTTCTGCCATTCCATCTGAAGTTTGCCATTGTGTTCCTATCCCAGTATTCAGAAACATGTTAATTGTCAAAAAAATAATTTCCTACATTCAGAGGCAGAACTTCACATCTGTTCTTTTCAAATATATGAGTTCCAGTTCCCATACCTATATCTATGTAATGTTTTAAATAATTCTGACTCTTTACCTATCTGTAGCTCCCATATAAATTCTATTTCCCTTTTACTACTGTAGTTGAATTTTCCTATGTTGTTTTGGTAGTAATACTGGCATTCAACTATTTAAACATCTTTTTTTTAAGACTTATTTATATGTTATACGTGTAGATGTTTTGTCTGCATGTGTATATACCACAAATGTGCAGTACCCAAAGTCCAGAAGAGGATAATGAGAATCTCTGGGACTGGAGTGATAGACCATTGTGAGCCATAACTATAGAGGCTGGAAACTTATTTCTGCTCTTCTAGAAAACTAAAAATGTGATACAGAAATAAGTAGAGACTCAGAAATATCTAAGTTTATCTAGTACTTTTTTAACACCGTAGAAGAATTCTCAGAATCTGTGAATTTCTACAAAATTGCACTAGGTCTCATGAAATTTAGGCTTAAAGGATTTGTCACTAACTCCATAAACCATAGATACTTTTTTTTTTATATTACTCTTTTAATAAGTATAACTTTCCTAGATGTTTATAATTTAAAAAGAAAAAAAAAACCACTCCTTAGAGTAAGATGTTAATCACCTTGGAGCTCTGTTTAGGTTTTGTAAAGTGAGTTCCTCCATTGCAACTTCTTTAAGACTTGTGTGACAAACCAAGAAATATCTTTGCACACAGTGGGTAGCCAGTGGTTTTTCTGCAGGGGGTTTCTACTAAAAGCTGACAGAGGGCATCTTGGCAAATGTTCAGAAACCTACATAAACTTAGCTGAGCCCTGCATGGAACCTCATGTTCAGCAGAATTCTTCTGACCTGTCTCTGCATGCCGAGCTAATCAGCAAACACCTAATGAGCCCACACTAAAGAAACAGACTCTCTCCCTATCGACTACATTTTCATGTGTTCTCTGGGGGTAGGAAGACAAGACTTCATGAGGACTGATGATACTGCAAAGACTACAATAATGATAATTAACTTGCTGAATTTAGAAGATTATGCTGTTAATTAGTTGCAAAATAAAGATAAGTAATACAGCAGCAGATGGTAGGATAACACCCAAGAGAAGGAGGGTTATCACTCTGATGAGCTTCTGTGGCACTTGTGAAATATGGATCTGACTTGTTCATAAATTGCTCCTAGAGTACATTATCTTTTTCTTTGAACTATGATGGAGTAGTTTGTTCCTACTGAGTTCTGACAAATGTGATAACATTTATTTTCAGGTGCTGCATAAACATAGAACATAAATAACATTTTTTTTTTAAGCAAACACATCTGAATGAGTGTGTAAGATGGGAGTGTCAGTGCAACAAGCTATTTGTACTTTAATTGGTCTAATCTGTCTCTAAGAAAAAACCTTTAAATATAGCAATTGAAATTTATATCATGAAAAATTTAACTGTAAACACACATTTGTTTGCTTCTTAGAAATGTTTTATTCTTTGAAACAGCAAATACCTTTACTGTAAAATTAAAACTATTCCCTGGTTTTATCGCACATGTTGGAGATTATAGGCATTTTAAATCATATTAAATATATAAAGTGTTCAACCTTTATTTCTCTAGATACTCACTTTTTATTTACTTACATTAAGCTTCTCTTTTGAGAGAAATGTTGATCTTAGTATGGACTTAGCAATATATGAGACTTAATTGATTACAGATGTACTTAGAATACTTAATACTAGACTAAAACTCTTTATTTTTGCAAAGCTCTTGTTTAAAATACTGAGTTGCCAGTTAACAGAATTTCTCCTTTTATCTCTATCCTAACTCATTCAGTGATTTTTGAGAAGAAATTTTAGTCTTCAGGAAGTTTTTCCACTTTTAACATGGTGATTGATTTCATATCTCTGCCCATCCCAAAGGTCTATTTTTAAATCAAATGTCCATTATATTTAGATTTGCATTAATTCTTTTAGCAAAGGTATTTGGCCTTTAAAATATCAAAATAATTGAATATGAGTGAATTTTAGATGTCCCTACATCAGTTGGTGTGAAAATTTACTGACTACTTTCATCACCTTTTTAATCTTTTTTTTTTAAAGCTTATATGCATTTTTGTGTAATTTCAAAAATTGGCAATTCAGAGCAATGTTAACCCTTAAATCTCTTTCTTGTAGTCTATACCCGATGGCACACTTGTAATCAAACAAAGTCAAATCAAAATCAAAACAAAGTCAGACCCATTGTAATCAACGTAACAGCATGGAGCAGACATTAGTGCTTCCTCACTGGATGAGTACTGTATACCCTAGGGCAGTCAGGAGAGGGTAATGAATGAACACTGACGCTGCTGTAAATGCTCTAGATGGAGGTAACTTGCCCCACTAAAGATTATTCAAGAGAGTGATGTTTATGTACTTCAGACTCCCCTATGTGTAGTTACTATATTTCATTAATTCTGAGTTAAGCTCTTCACTATAAAACTTTAAATGCTCTTAAATTCTATGATGTTTTCTGCCTAAGGACTTAAAAATGTTTTGCCAACCCAAAAATCTACTAAGCTCAGCCTCTGAATACATTATACATTTTATATTCAGAAATGAAGCTCCAGCATAGATTAGGTATTATTGTTTATGTTTTGATGTCTAATATTCATTCTGATGTTGCAAGGCATAAATCTGAAGATTGACCATCTCCTCAGAGTCTTTTCTGTTATGTAATGTGACCTACACTGCTGTTTTCCAGCTTTTATCTTTCTGCCTTCCTTTCTTGAACATTTTCCTAAGTGTTCCTGATTCTGTCAGCTACTAACTTGGTTAGGCATCTGATTTGTTTTAATCCTTCCATTTAGCAGTATCCTGTCTGTTATTAGTTTTATTTTTGTGTATTTGTTATTAGTGTTATTTCAGTTTGCTTAAAGGGAGAGGAACCAATGATCACATTGAGATTCATGGTTTGGACATCATTTATGTACAGAATATTAGGCCACACCAGTGCTTCAGATGATCTCCAAACACATTTGGAAAACAAAAATTTGTATAAACTAAACTCTCCCAATTCTTTACCCTTATGCTGAGAACCTGCAGACTTCTGTAGCTCTTTTTCTTAAGAAATGAGGAAACCTGCTAATGAGGTAGCTCAGTGGATAAAGGCACCTGCTACTAAGCCTGACCACTTGAGGTTGATGCCAAGGACCCACTTACTAGAAGGAGAGAACCAACTCCCACAAGTGGTCTTCTGACTTTCACCTGTGCTCCGATGGTATGCGTGTACATACACACAATATAAATAAACATCCAATTTTTTTAATAGAAAAGAAACAGTCATTTAAGAAATCCCTTTGTACGTCAGCTAGTTTTGCATATTATATTTAATTTTTGCTTCAATTCCTACAAGGAAATTATCACTAATTTCGTAAATGAAGATATTTCAGACTTAAAAGATTGATTTGTTTATTAAGGTTGTAGTTTGAGGGAGTTAAATATAAATTTGTATCTTTGTTGTATAATACATTATGTGTACTGACCAATGAAGATGCTAGAACCCTGTAAACATTGTGCTTTTGTCATTCATAAAATCAGCCAGAAAAGAAAAGAAACACACTTGATCTGAGTAATGTGGTTTAGCAGTTGGCAGTGTTAATTCTTGTCATTCTCAGTCCCCAATGTTTTTTATTTGCATAATTAACCTATGTAGTCTCAGGTGATCTTTTCTGTTTTCTGTATTTTCTGGTGAGACTATAATATATATAACATGGTATCCTAGGTCTGGTAAGACGTACTAATTAAACTAACTTAGTGGCTATATGACTTTGAGTCAAATGATTGTTAGTTATCTAATCTGTAAAAGCGGGACTGGTACCCAATTAAAGAGGAGATGTCTACTAAAATACATATATAATGATCTCAGGAGAATTCTGGTGACATTGTTATGTATCTGTTTTTATGGATAATGGAACATATATAATGAAATTGCTAAATTTTGGATATTTGTAGAATTTTATAAGGTGTTAGTTGGAATAAATGAAAGAAATTCGTGAATTATTTAGGAACCTCTTTGAAAAGCTCTTCTTGAGCAACTATGCCTGGATCCTCAGAGAGGTCAGTGAGTAATAGTTGCCAATGATCTGTATAACATTTAACATCCCATACAATTATCTTTACATCTGACAAGTTTATAAAGCACTAGATAAACTACATGACTCTTACCCACAAACAGATCCACGTGTGTATAAATAACTCTTTCTCCAGATACATTCATTAAGTTTCTTAAGAAAAATGTAGAAGCTGCAGTGGGGCTCAGTGGTAGAATGGACATGTAATATTCATAAAGCCCTGGACTCATTTTTTGGTGGATGCTTGGATGGATGGATGGATGGATGGATGGATGGATGGATGGATGGATGGATGGATGGATGGATGGATAATAAAAATATTTTTGATTCAGATATTTGGGGCTTATATAGATTTCAGTTACTCAAAACAATGTCAGCAATAATGCTTCCAAATTCCTGAGGTCCCTGCAGTTCCATCATTAACCATGTTTCTATTAATCATTGAACTAGTTGCTTTAAAAAAATATATAGAGAAATATATATATATGAGACAACCCCTGCTTCAAAGAGCTTATTATCTGATTGATAGATAAAATGATGGCATGCAACTAATTATAGAATAAACTTCATTCAAGTTTAATTCATTCATTGTTGTTGGTGGTGGTGGTGGTGGTGGTGTGTATGAGTGTGTGAGAGAGAGAAAGGGAGGGAGGGAGAAGAGGAAGAAGAGGAGAGAGAGTCTCACTATGTAGGTCTGGCTGACCTGGAATTCCTTATAAAAAATAGAATAGGCTGGCCTTGAACTCAGAAGTTTAACTGTCTCTGCCTCTTCCTAGTGATAGGATCAAAGGCATGTACTACCAAGCCCAGTTCAAGTTGTATCTTTATAAAGAATGTATCAGTAATATCTAAGACATCATTCTAACACTGGATTTATCATACTATCAAAGTTCATGAGGTCTAATTCAGTTACTGGCAAAATAAAGTAGAACAGATAGATCTTCCAAGGTTAGGGAGACGGTTTAGTGGTTAAGAACACTTCTCTTGTAGAGGACCTAGATTGGTTTCTATCAACTACATGACAGCTCACAGCCAGCCACCTGTAACTCCATTCCAGGGG
Source organism: Tokudaia tokunoshimensis (assembly GCA_036184795.1). Taxonomy (NCBI): domain Eukaryota; kingdom Metazoa; phylum Chordata; class Mammalia; order Rodentia; family Muridae; genus Tokudaia; species Tokudaia tokunoshimensis. The sequence continues at coordinate 48,070,498 of BTHU01000004.1, read as the reverse complement.
GTCCAATGCCCTCTTCCGTCCTTCATGAGTACTAGGCACACAGCATCATGCATACTTACATACAGGCACTAACACACACACATAAAATAAATCCTAAAGGGTAGGTGGAGTGGTCTTCCTGATAGGAAAGAGGAAGACCATAGATTTAAATTTTAAGTTCTTCAGTATGACAGATCCTAATAGTGGCCTAAAAAAAAATGCAACATCAGAGTGCTCTGATGGCTCATCTGGTAAATGCTTTCAACTCTGGAATCCATGGTGGAAAGAGGGAACCTGCTCCTGAAAGTTGTCCTCTGAGTGCGTGAATATGTACACTCACACACAAATAAATAAAAGACGTTTCAAAATGGAACATGAAGTTATCATCCAAGTAAACATTAAAAACCTGAATGTAAGTAGAGATCAAATAAGACCTAAGTCTGGATCTTAGAATCTGAGCAAAGCCCAATAAGAGGTAGAGACTTAGGGTAGGGGAGTGTAGGTCCAAACATACATAATAGTTAACATTACATTTTTTTAGTTTGACAAGGCTAGCTATGTTCAGATACTGTATTTTCATTTTTTTAGGTCTTCTTAGAAATAAGTACAACAAAGTATAAAGTCCTACAGTTGTACCAGATAGTGTGTTGGAGAAGCTTTACAAAATCCCAGGTTGTCATGTTGATGTTTATTGTAATCTAGTGAAGTAAAGTAAATGAAAGCAGTGTAAAAGCCAGTGTATTTATGTGTTCGTTCCTTGAAAGACACTGTCTTTGGGTTAAACAAAGAATATGTTGAGAGTTAGAATTGCATATAACATAGGAACCATTTTCTAAAATGGCGTTTGCATTTCAGAGATTAAAAGCTGCTTTGACCCAGCAACACCCTCCAGTTACCAATGGTGATACTGTAAAAGGCCATGGCAGTGGACTGGTTAGGACTCAGTCAGAAGAGTCTCGTCCACAATCCTTGCAGCAGCCAGCCACCTCCACTACAGAAACTCCGGTATGTGTGTTGCTTTCATCATTCAACACTCTGGTCATCCTTAAAAAGAAAATACAGTATAGCTTATGTGACTTCTTTATATAATTACAATCTATAAGCTTATGAATAGGGTATAAATATAGCCATCTTAATTTGATACTTGTTTTGTGTTGATAAAGAATAATTTTTCACGTTTATCCTTTGAACCACATGCTAGTAGTGAGAAGTTCTCATTCCTCAGTATCATTTCCAAGAGCTTTGTTTGGTTTTATTTTGTTTTGTCTCCCACACTGCCATATTCTATGGCATGGTTTGGGATTTGTAAGACTAAGAGGGTACCTAACATTGGACAGTCTATTATACAGTCTGATTAATGACTAAAGATTTATGTCCTAGGCTGAATAAAGATAACCAGACTGGTCCATTAATGCAAACCAAGGCCCCTATGGGGACTCTCCTTACCTGAAAAATAAATATTGTAGAAATAACTACTTTAGTACAACTGGCATATTTAATAAATTTTATTTCAAAATAGAATTGAAAAAAGTTATAAACTTACAGTGACTAGTTTTCAAAGAATTAATGATATAAAATTAGTTAAAATAACATTTGTAAAATGAGTTTATCAAAAATACACGATCTTTTCTCCTTTTATTGTCTAGCTATGGGTTTCTGTATTTTTTCCCATCTACTTCAGAAGGAAGCTTGTCTGATGATGGCTGAAAAAGGCATGGATCTATGAGTATAGTAGAATTTCTTTATCAAGACACTAAAAAAATACACATACTTTAAGGGAGACATTCACTGTATATTGCATTGAGCATATTTCACTGTCACACAGTTATTTAAAAGGGATTGAGCCATAGGGTGAATTCTGTTCCAGAGTGCTGATGTCATCAAGGCATATAGCATGAAGTTAGCAACCTCCCTTTTATACTGTGTCTTGCCCTTGTTAATTTACGCACTACACCTCACAAGACAAGCTCTCTCCATATTGTCACAGGCTTCTCCAGCTCACACAACTCCACAGACCCAAAATACAAGTGGCCGTCGAAGAAGAGCAGCTAATGAAGATCCTGATGAGAAAAGGAGGAAGTTTCTAGAACGAAATAGAGCAGCAGCTTCAAGATGCCGACAAAAAAGGAAAGTATGGGTTCAGTCCTTAGAGAAGAAAGCAGAAGACTTGAGTTCACTAAATGGCCAGCTGCAGGTATGGGGCAAAATGTAGTTTACTTATATTTATTAGTTAGGAACATAGATTTTTTTTTTTTTTTTTTGGTTTGGTTTGGTTTGGTTTGGTTTGATTTGGTTTTGTGTGTGTAGCTTTTTCAAGACAGGATTTCTTTGTGTAGCCCTGGCTGTCCTGGAACTCGTTCTGTAGACCAGGCTGTCCTCCAACTCAGAGATCCTCATGCCTCGGTCTCCTGAATGCTGGGATTAAAGGTGTGTGCCACTGCTGTCTGGCTAGGAACATAGTTTTTCCATTTCTCTCTAGATGATCCTGCAAATACGTTAGGACATGATATATGTGGCACATTTGTGGACTCTGTAATAAGCCATGATTTCCTAAACCTTGGGAATTCTGACCTGAAGTAATACCGAACTTTCAACCCTGGCATAATGGAGAAATTTTATGTGTAACTGTATAGTTGTTGTATGGTATACAAATACCATAATTACCTTGCTTGAACTTTATAAAGTTCAAAACTTTTTAAAAAAAAATCACTGTTTTTTTGTTTCTTTTTTGTTTATTAGCCATTTTAGGTTTATATCAACTACAAAGTTGTTCCAGTGGCAGTTTTTATTTTCTTTCTTTTGTCCTTTCTTTCTTCCTTCCTTCTTTCCCTCCTTCCTTCCTTCCTTTCTTTCTTTCTTCTTTTATCTTAAGTACTAACACTCATGAAAGGTGCCAGATTGACAGCTTTGGAAACTGAAGGATTCTAATTATCCACACAACAGGTACTATTCAGCCAGTGGCGTAACAGATTATTTCATACTGCCCTGCTGATGTGCCTCAAGTGCATTTCTTAGGACCTCATGTGTTATAAAGATTTTAAGACTCTCCATTCAAGTCTTTGGTAAGATTTCCAATACAAAGATCAGGTAGCACGGAATGTGTTTCTTTCCTTCCTTCTTTTCTTTCTTTCCTCCTTTATCTCTTTCATTCTTTCTTTCTTTCTTTCCTGTTTTCATCATTTTGCTTTTGACATTGTGAATATTCTCCAGTGGTATCTTTTGAACTAACAACTAGAAATTACTGTTAATAAATTGTAGTTGTTTATAAGTATAGGTCAAGTTTTTTGTTTGTTTAACAACAGGACTAGAAGTTGAAGTTGGGGCTTCAGTACTCTACCACTCCTTTAATATTTTGGAGTTTTAGCATAGGGAGCTAAATTGCCCAAACTTGCTTCAAACTCAAGATCTTCCAGTCTCAGCTTTCCAAGTAGCTGGAAACATATGAGTAGATCACTCTTTTGAATTATCTATTCCCAGTTTTAAGTGAATCTTCCTATTTAAATATAACTTATAATAAGAGGGGCACTTATTTCTTCTATCTTAAAGGTGCCACAAATAAAAATTGATTAAATACTTAGAAAACTCTTTTTACCATCCTGTATAGCACCTACCCAAACTAAATTTTATAACAAGTTTCAAAATGTGAGACAGACATCCTTAAAAGCCTTTGTTGCATTTTGCATATTGATTTGGTTATTTTATGATAAACTGACTGAGCCTCTTACAAACTTATTTTAGCCATCTAACTTGTGATATGAAAAAAAGATTAATCATGACTTACTAAACAACATAAATTTCAAATACATACTAGAATTTAGTAAGAAATATTACTGTTATCATCCTGACAAATGAATTTACTAAAAAAAACCTAGTTTCTTAGAATAAAATTCATTTCTCTTTTAAATGAAATGAAGCATTATACATATACTGATTTATGTGTGGACCACGAAAACTATTCTTTCCAAAACCTGATAGAATATCAGTTACTATTATTTACATATCAGATATTCATGCTAACAAAGTGATTTAAATGTATCTATTTATTGTTCTTAATAAAACTTTTAAAAATTTTTTTGAAATTAAAATTTATTTATACTTCTCTCTCCCTTTTCCTCCCTACAAACCCAGAATATACCCTTTCCACTCTCCTTCAAATTCATGGTCTCTTTTTTTTGTTTCAACAAATTATTACTTCATATATATATATATATATATATATATATATATAGAGAGAGAGAGAGAGAGAGAGAGAGAGTACATAGATGTTCCTAAATATAACCTGTTGAGTCTATATAATACTAACTGTATGTATGTTTCAAGACTGACTCTTTGACATTAAGACAACCAATTGGTATATTCTTCCCTGGGGAACACCATCTCTCCCATTCCCAGCTTACCTCTCATTTGCTTGTAGTTCTTGGTGTAGGGTTGCAGCCTTGGATCTTTCCTGCGTCCAGTTTAGCATGTTCATTGGTGTCTTTATTGTTCAGTTCACATTTGGACAAAATCATGCTGGTGAGACTTTATGAATGAGAGAAGGGATTAGTAGGATACAGGTGATCTAGCTCATCATGGAAATGGGAAAGGGAGGGGCTCCTTAAGGAGAGGCAGAGAGGTTGATACAGAAGAAAGGGTGGAAAGGAAGAGGGTAAAGGAAAATGGCAGTATACAAGTGGTCTGATAGGAAAAGTGGGAAAGGGATGCTCTTTAGGAAAGGGGAAGCAGGTCAATACAAGAAGAGAAGTGGGTAAAATAACAAAGATATCTGAAAAAGCCACAAAGAATCATATTGTTATCTATTTCCAAAATTTAACTTAAAAACCCATAATATTCCATGTATGACTATACATATACTTTTAGTGAACTTTAATCATCTGGATGGAAAAAGCCACAAGGAATCATACCACTATTTTCAAAGTATAATTTAAAAAATTATAATATTCCATGTATGAATATACATACACTTTTAATGAACCTTTCTCATCTGGGCAGACGAAGCTTCCTCCAAGAGCCAAAGACCACCTAACAAACAAACCTCCAATACCAGACATGAGATACTCTCTTTTTAGTTGTTGTCCAAGAGACTCACAAACATACAGTCTATTGCTGTTGCTCTTGATAAACCCCCAGAGGTAGAAGGTAAGTTTGTATTGCTAAGACACCATGCACTTTAGAAGTAGGGCTAGAGAGAGAGATGGCTGAGTGGTTAAGAGCACTGACTGCTCTTCCATGTGTCCTGAGTTCACTTCCCAGCAACCACATAGTGGCTCACAGCCATCTGTAATAGGATCTGATGCCCTCTTCTGGTATGTCTGAACACAGCTCTGTGTGTGTGTGTGTGTGTGTGTGTGTGTGTGTGTGTGTGTGTGTAAAATAATTCTTAAGAACAACAAAAAAAAAATGAAGTAGGGCTCAGAAATCCCTCAGCTTAGACTGACTATGCCTCTTCCCTGAAAACTAGCTTTTATATCAGAAGTTGCCATGCATGCTTCTAATGGGTGGAGGCAACCAGCAGTCTTACCCAGCTGTGATACCTTGGAACCACAACATGACACAATAACCCTGATCGTGCAGTAGTGGCATGCATGCTTTGGTAGTAACCAACAGCTCTCTAATTGAACTTAAGACTTAAGACCCACTCAACAGGGAGACCAAGAGGTACTGGAAACCTAGCTTGGTGCTAGTGAATTCATGGTTACTGGAGAGGAATCTACAGCCACCTACATTTTTTTTTATGTGCATTGGTGTTTTGCCTGCATATATTGTCTATGTGAGAGTATTAGATACACTGGACTTGGAATTACAGACAGTTGTGAGCTGCTATGTGGGTGCTGAGAATTGAACCCTCGCCCTCTGAAAGAGCAACCAGTGCTCTTAACTTCTAAGCCATCTCTCCAGCCCCTACCATCTATTTTGAAATACAGTAGTCTAAAGATACTTTAACCTTTTACTGTTTAGGGATATGCTAGCATAAATTGTGTTGTGTGATTTAATACAATGTTGCTAGTTGGACTGTAGAAAACTCTGCAAACACTTGATTTTTAGATTGCTTGACTTTGTTTCTCGTGGTTTTGTTTTTAACAAGGCCTAATGACTAATCCGCTAAAAGTGTTTCACATTCAGCTTTCAGGTTTAAGAGGTAGGGTAGAGGTTGGGTTTGGTGATGCACACTGAATTATAATCCCAGCACTTGGGCCTAGAGCAGGAGGATTGCTACACTTTAGAGGCAACTCTAGGATGCACTGATACCCTGTCTCAAAAGTAAGATGTTAGTGGATTATGTGCCTGCAATTTTATGTATGCCAGTTTATGAAATATTCTCATTTATTAATACTTTGGGGTCCATGGGTGGTTATAGTTAATGTAAATCTAAATGAGAAGAAATATTCATAGTGACTTTTTTAATGTTACTAGTTTATTAAGTCCATAGTATTTCTTAACACATGAGTGTTGGTAATCACTAATTTCTACTGTTATATAATGGGTCGAAACCAAAGTAATTCGGTGGATTTATTCAATTTGGAACTTCGGCGTGGAATTTAGTAAATTAATGTATCCTAAACAAAGGCTAAAATAGTCATTCTATTGTAAGGAATAAAGCAGAGCACCACTGATATAATATTTAAATTTAGATATGTATATCATAGGCAACAAATCATTTAACAATACATGCACTTTCATTGGTTCTGGTGCCTAGCATAGTGCTCAACAAGATCCATGATCCTGGAATAAGTGTAATTTCTTTTTTCTAAAGTAGAAACTTGCATAATTGCATTTCCAGGGCGAATTTTTCATTTTTAAAAGGTGAATGGAATCAATGAAAATTCACTGATTGTTATTTTTAAGTTTTCAAATAATCAAAAGAGCATATAACACATGTACAATAAAGCCCTTCAGTGAGTAAGTTATAATGCATAAGTTTCCCATGGCAAATAGTGAGCTAGGCTGCCCAGTTATGTATGATGTGCATATGATTTTAGTTTTTTAAACTAAAAAACTTACATAAATGCTAAAACAAACCAATGTATACTGATTAAATTTATTTAAACAGCATATGTTCCTTATTTTCCTGCCAAAGAGATCCAGTTTTCATACCTTAAGCCTTGCTTTTTTAAATAATAAAATACGTTTCTATGTAATGCTGGTAAAGCATATGAGTTGTTTCTTCTCCAGAGCGAAGTCACCCTGCTGAGAAATGAAGTGGCACAGCTGAAACAGCTTCTTCTGGCTCATAAAGATTGCCCTGTAACTGCCATGCAGAAGAAGTCTGGCTATCATAGTGAGTAATGTTCCATTACCTACAGCTGTAGGCTACATCAGTGACAGACTGCCAGAGTGAGCAGAGCTACCAGCAAAAAAAAGTGCAAGCTGCAGTTGTAGTACTTAAGATTAAATATCAGAATATCTGCAAGATTATTATAGTCTGGGATAGGAAGAAAAGTTTTCCTATTTCTAGCTTTTTTTTTCTAGGAATTAGTATGGATCACAACATGGTTAGCTAAACATTTTTAAGTATACTATTTACTGTCCGTGATCATTTATCTTCACAGGATAACCCTTCGTCTTGGATTAACAAGGCCAGTTTTTCCTTTCTTGCCCCCATTTAGTACTGATGAGAATTTTTTAATCAATATCTTCAACCAACCATATACTATCCATTTATAGTATCCTATTCTTCTTTAGATAATGTCAGCATTAGACAGTATTTGTGTGGTTGTGAGCTTTTATGTAGTATTGTCGTAGTCATAAAAATGCTAAAACAGAACTGTATTGAAATGATTTGCTTATAAATTCCCTTCTAAATGTTTTCCTCTCCTAAGATGAAATTCTTCTGTTTCCAGCTTTGTAGAGGTTAATCGTGCTTTTTCATTTCTCTGATGTCCTTCTTGACAAGATGCACAGTTTTGGAACCAGCTGTTACTCCTGAGTAAATGGCCAATTTGTCCGTCACACACAAATTCATAACAGCAGAACTGGGGATGCATTAGGCAGTGTTCATAATACATAACCCACGGCCTTCCTTTCATTTTTATAATTCAGTGATATTTCAGGATATTTGTAACTGTGAGGATTGTTTCAACCATATGTATCCACTTCATTTTAATTTACCAATGTCAGTAATTCAAAAGAAGGAAACATTTTGTGTTGGATGCAAACAGTTCCTCAGGTACATACTATAAAACTTAATGGCCACTATCTTTACTTGTAGTCTGTTGTAAGCAGTTTCATCAAAATGAGCAATATTTTTTAATTTAAAAAATTCTGTAGACAGTTATTCTCAATTGCCATATATATATATTTAGAATACTGATTTTTTTTTTCTGTTTTGAGTTTGTAAGTCTCTGTTATTTGATATCTAGTCATTTGACAGGACAGTGAAACACACTATGGAGTAAATTGGAATCATATAGAAATATGTTTGGGATTTGTATTAACAATGATTGCTGTAGGGATTAGGCCACTGTGGTTCCCATCTGACTTAGCTTAATTTCCTGTAGATGCTACTGAGTTCGACATTATGTATAAATGATTTTCTTCAACAAGAAAGCTGCATTGGATTCTGATGGCTTAAAAGGAAATATATGATGATTTTGATAAAATTAGAAAAAAGCTAACTTACATTGTATCTAATTGAAAATAATTTACAATTTTAAAATCTTTATTAGTGATTGGATAATCCCAACTATTTTAATTATTATGCAGGCAATATATACAAACCAATGATTAATGATTGTTTTATATAATTTTAAGAATACAGAAATGTTAATGCATCTGTTGAACAGGTTGAAAACCTACATTCATAAATTCTTAGTAAACTTCTCTTAATGAAAATGCAAGAAATAGAGATTTTTGTTTGGAAAATAGTTACATTTGGTTTTCTCCTTCCACCTTCTGAAAACAGGGTGTTGTTTCTTGTTATGTGTACTCACACATCAGAGAGGGAGAGGGGTTGAATTCTCAAACATCCGAGGTGCTATAAGCTAAAAGTGCTTCTTTTGAGTGCAGCATGTGTTTTCTAGTGTTTTGACTATTCTGTTCATTTTCGTCCCTCAGCTACAAGAACTAGACATATGTTCAGATATAACTCATTGCAAAGTTATTTTATGTATATGAATTATAATTACCTAATTTATAACTGATAATTCTTTGTACTGCCTTCTGCGAGTCTAGATAAGCACTCCTTCAGTGTTTCATTCTGAATCATTCTCTCCTATGTATTTGTATCTTGTCTTATACTACCAATCAGCCTTCCTGTCTGATGTTTTTTGAGAACCTAACATTCAGACAAAGGTTAGCTTGTTGTTTTGCTGAAGAATAGTAGCAAAATAAAGAACAGTATTCTCTCCATTTGAATTGTCATTTACAGTGTTTTCTTCAAATATGACTGTTACATTGGCAGAAGAATAGAATTATAAGGTTGTTACAGTATTCATTGTTACTTAAAATATTTTTTCTGATTCTTATATTCGTTTTAGATTTCTGATTGAGATTTTATTTAAAATGTAGTTTGAGGTCAGATTTTATTCAGGGAAACATTTTTGCACTTACCATACATTATGGAAAAGATAGAATTTCATCTCACTAATGTATTTTAAAATCTGGTTTTCAAAAATACATGGATTTGAGGCTGATGTATAAATTCTGTAAGAACTACTGTATTTCAGAAAATTCTCAAAATGAGGAATTTTATTTATACTCATTATAGTTGCCAAGTATTTTTCCCTCCACAAGATACCCACTGTCCACCCTCTGCATAACAAATCGTGGAGTAATCAGTAGGCATCTGCCCATCAGTAAATAGGTCTGCACCCTCACATTATTAGCCTGCATATTTTCTAAACATTAAGCTAAAACTTATTTTTAATGCCAAGTGAAACATGTCACATGGAAAAGAAAACATTCAAGTTGGACATGTCATTACACACCTGTAATCCCAGCACCTAGGAGGCTGAAGCAAGATGATTGGCCATGAGTTTAAGGCTATCCTGGGCTACACAGTAAGACCCTGTTTCAAAACCTAAAAGAAGGAAGAAAAATATCTAGTATAATGGTATTTCATGTTGTGTAGGAGCAAACAAAACTAAGCTGTATCATTTAGGGATTATATACCACTTGGATATAGAACATAAGGATAAGATTAAAGAAATGTCCAAAGAGTAACTGCATAAGAAAAAAAAAGGGTCATTGACAATGTTCTCCATGGATATGAATGCCGGGACTACATTGTGTATGTTATCATGGTACCTAGAACTTGCAAATATTTATCTCTGTTGAGTATTAAATTTTTTTACCAAATAAGATTCTAGGCTACTGAAGTAAAGATAGAAGAGATTTTGTTGTCCAGATCTAAATATTGTAAATTTGTTCCCATAAATATTTAGAATGCCCTTTCCTGAAGGTCTCTTCGTTTTCAATATCTTAAGTTTTGTATGGATATAAATTTGAATAGCTCTAACAGTTGGTGACATTTAGTCTTTGAATATTACTTATTCTCATGTGTATGCATCATTAGACTCTGGGGTCATAATCATCCATGACTGCAATAGATGTAAATTCAGGCAGAAAAAAAATACAGTTCAGGTAAATGCAGAGGGAATAATTGAAAATATAATTTGTATATAAGATTCATTTTGTTTATGCATGTGGTTGTAAATTGTTTTTTATATTTTAATAAGGGTGACAGGTAGGCAAATAGACTAGCTTTGTTAAATGTGTTGCTCAGTACATTGTTGAGCAACTCTCTGAGCAGCTATATTCCGAAGGCCTACCTCACTTTCTTGTTGTATTAAAGACCAGGTCTTGCTCTGTAGCTCACACTGACCTAGAGTTCTATTTAGTCCAGGTTGTCCTTAAATATGCAGTCTTTCTGTCTCTGCCTCCGAAGAGTCCTGAGATTGTGAATATGTGCTGCCATCTCATCCTGCCTCTTTTTTGTTGGTTTGTTTGTGAATTTCTTTTTTGGCAGGATCTCATTATATAGCCCAGATTGGCCTTGAACTTAGAGATCTGCCTTGAGTGCTGGGATTAAAAGCTTTCACCGCCACATCTGGCTCTACCTCATTTTCTTTGACCCTATTTAGCAAGTATGCACTGTACACCCTGATGATCCCATGTAGCCTGATGATGTAGCCTGTCTCAGAGACACAGTTGGCTCCTTCCTGACTGGAGCCACTATTCAGTTTATTTCATTTGTACAGCTTGTCCTGAGTAACCAGTGCTTTAAAACGTCTTTCAGCTTTGTGTATGGATTCACCTCAATAATGCTTTTTTGTCAATACTTGTATTGTTCTTTTTACCACTCAGCTGCTGATAAAGATGACAGTTCAGAAGACCTTTCCATGCCAAGCAGTCCACATACAGAAGCGATCCAGCACAGCTCTGTCAGCACATCCAATGGAGTCAGTTCAACATCTAAAGCAGAAGCTGTAGCCACTTCTGTCCTCACCCAGATGGCGGACCAGAGCACTGAGCCTGCGCTTTCACAGATTGTCATGGCTCCTTCCTCCCAGGCACAGCCCTCAGGAAGTTGATTAAAGACCTGCAGTGCAACAGTTTTAGATACTGATTAGTGACTTCAAAGGGAAATCAAGGAAAGACCAGTTTGCATTTATGCGAAATCTGTGGTTGTAAATTTTTTTTTTTTTTTACTTGAAGTTAAATTTGTCTCTAGAGTTGGTATAGCAGCAGTTGATGATCAGACTGAATATGTTTTTAGTCTCTGGAAGACTGATTTTGCTTTTTTTATACATATTGTTAAGATTTATTATTTTCCTGTGCTCAATGTGTAAATTGTATCATAATTCATTGTGGTTTATTTCACTTTGATTTAGTGGTATTTTAATAAATGGGGGTGTTACTGAATTACTCTTCCCACTTCCATTTCTTTGCTCACCCCTTCACCCTGAGCTGTGATGGTAGTCTTGTTATCATTTATACCAAAGTTCTACAGAATCCCTATTGTCTTTGTAATATGAACAAAGTTGTAAGGCACTAGGGAAGAGAAAGACAGAAAGTTCCTTTTAATCTTTTTGCCTTTTATTTTGCACATTATGCAAAAGGAAGAATATTAGAAACACTTTTTTTTAAGTGAGTGAAAGTATGGTAAGACATTTAGTGCTTTGTGCACATTCTTAGACTAATCAAGGTCATTCATCGCCCTGCAATGTTTTTAAGATTAAGTAAACAAAAATTTTGGAATCTTGAGCATTTCAAAAATGACTTGATTTTTTAAGTCTTAAATTCAGTATTTTAAACCTGTGTTCTTGAGGCTGAAAACTATGAAATTATGTAATGTATGATACAGGGTTATCACACTAGTAATTTTTTAAATTTGCTCTTGTCATTTGGGACTTGTTTTGTTTGGGATTTTGTTGCTGTATGTGATTTTGTTTTGTTTTGTTTTGTTTTGTTTTGCAGATTTCAGGTAACAAAGCGAGAAGCTTATGCATAATGAAGTGTGATGTGGTTGCCAGAAAAGCCTAAAATTATGACTTAGAACTGTTAAGACTGTTTCCCCATTGTCGTACTTGTACTTGCGAGCTAACTTGTACTTATTCTTGTGAAAGCACTGTCATCTTTTAGTAGCCAATTTTGATAATGTTTCTCGTGGAAAAAAAATCAGTATCTATCTTTAGAACAATGTAATTATAATGTGGGAATGTGAGTGAGAGAATGAGTATGTGTGTGTATGTGTGTGTGTGTATGTGTGCGTGTGTATGTGTGCATCTTCCACTAGTTTATGCCAGCGATATTGCTTGAATGTTTAACGATGCCTTCAGTGTGATGCTGGCAGTAGATGACTGCAGTTTCAGATGCCATTACTGTGCAGGCTTGGATAACTAACATTCCATGATGTAGCTTGTTCTGATGAGATGATTGTAGTTACACTTTGCTCATTATCCAGTCATCTGTGGAATACTGAGTTTTCTAATGTGCCATTATCTATTTTTATTCTGCAGTTATGTTAAAAATACAGTACAATATTTTAAATAGACTAAATTGTTAAACATAAAAATAAAAAAAAGTAGTAGATGTGTGTAAGCAAACATTGTAAAATAGTTATGAGTCCTACCCAGTAGCAACTTCTGGCGTTCAAGCAGGATTCCATTCTGTAAATACCTGTAACGTGTTTATAATAAGTTGTGTAGTCTGTTCTGCATCCATACTACATTATTGCTATGGTCTCGGTGTCATCTCTTAGAGAGACTGACATTTCCAAAGCCTGTATGGAATGCCCTTGAGAGTTCAGGGGAACACCCATCCCACCTGCCTAGGTTCCAAACTGGGAAACATGCAAATTATATAAATGACATTTCAGGACTTTTAAGTATGAAGATAATAGGAATTTTATTACTTGGCTTATTAAAAATGAGAGCATTTTGGTTTCTGGTTCTACTTAGTATCTATTACTTTCACCTGATCTCATATTTAATCAGTTTTAATCACAATTTTGTCATAGTTATGCTAAGGAGTTGGTCTCAAAGGCACAAAACATAAATTCCCCATGCAAGCTTTTTGTTATAGATGATAAGGTTGGTCAGAGCCTCCATGTCTCACTCTGCACCCTCTCAACATTTTTCTTTCATCTTCCGATTTGTGCAAGCTTCGGTTCTTTGGTAACAGATTCTTGCAGCTGTAAAGTAGAAGTACATAGATGTGAGAAGTCATGTAACGGTTAATGAACTTACCACGGTTGACAAAGCTCTCGTTGTAAATCAGTCTGTACTCAGCAAATAAAAATCATTATTAGTTGTATAAACACACAAAAAAATTACATTTTGAATTCCAGGATGTCACACTACTTCTGTACCTAGCATTTTGAGTCCTTATATTTGCAATGTTACACAAACTGTACTATTTTCTTTTATGTACAGTTTGCATGACTAAACCATCAGAGAATAAATTCTATCTTTAAATTATGTTTATAATTTGCTTGTTTTTAATCTGTCTTTCACAGAGTAATACTTGATAATTTTTTTCTCACTTAAGGGCATTTAATTTCCTGAGAAGAGTGTGAGATTCCATTTCTGTACACTCCACTCCCTTGGAAGACCCTGTAACCACCAACAGGCATTGCTTCTATTCTCTGTTTACTTTAAGTTCCAGTGACATGCAGTGAGTGACCTTTTCAACCACCCAAGCTTTAACCATGAGATCCACCATTACCCTAGAAAATAACCCATGTCCACCACTGAATTAACCTTCCCTCACTTGCCCTTCTTCCACAGTCTTTCATCTGTTGATGACAATTCTTCCAGCTGCCTAAGCCAAATAACTATGTTACCATTGATCCTTCATTCTCACAGCCTGTATACACCCACCCTATCAAGAGCTCTCCGTAAACAATCCAAAATGCAGCCTCTTCAAGACATTTACAGTCTGAGCCCTGACCCATGCTCTCATGGCTCTCTGTTTGCTGTTGCCTGTCTGTTGCCTTCTATCCATGCTTACCACATCATCTCTAGTGGAGCAGCAGGAGTGGTACTCTCAAAATTTGTCACAGACATCCTATTCCTAAAAAACTCAAAAACTGCCTTCAGGCCCTAGACTGTTCCCCAGTTATGTTTTATTACCTCAACTGACCTCTTTCTTAAAAGGTTCTCAATAAGTGAATACCTAGTGCTCCTAGGTGTCGTAAGCGTTCTTAAAATTGTCCATTATCCCAAACCAAATCTCTCCCTTTCTGGAACTTGCATTTTAAAGAGGGTGCAGGAAATTATTGGGAAACAGTAAATTATGAGGTAAGTACCAAGTGAAAGCTTGGGCCAGTTTTCTAGACTGCATTTAGAGTGGCATTTTAATAATAGCAGTACAACTGAACCAGACAGGAAATGCAGTGAATTGTTGAGCTAGTTCGAATATACCCACTCTCTCAGTATGATAATACAACATGCCTTACAGGCTGATGTACATCCATAACTGATTTTATTGCAATTTAAAGGTACTGCATTTTCCAATTGAAGGTTGTAACAAAGTCATTTAAGCAAATACAGTCACCATTTTTCTTTTAAATTTTTTATTGAAAATATTTTCTCATAAAATATATTCTAATTGCCTCTCTTAGCCCCTCCAAGACCCACCTTACTACCTCCTCACCCACTCAGATCTACACTCTTTCTCTCATTAGGAAATAGGCACCTAAAAAATATTAATGATAAAAACAAACCAGAATATGACAAACAAAAAAAGAGCCAAAGAAAAAGCACAAGTATCGTAAGCTCAGACCCATACATTAACACAGAGAAATCCCATAAAAGCAAATGGAAACCATAGTAATATAAGCAAAAGACCAGTAAGGGTTTTTGTTTTGTTTAAAAAAAAAAAAAATAAAAGGACTGGCGAGATGGCTCAGCGGTTAAGAGCACTGACAGTTCTTCCAGAGGTTCTGAGTTCAATTCCCAGAAACTGTACTTATATACATAAAATAATTCTTTAAAAAAAAAAAAAAAGCCCAGACAGCATTCTGAGATAAAATCTTCCCAAAACACCATTGAGTTGGTTTTCTGTTGGCCACCCACTGCTAAGCATGAACTGCGCCATTAAGCCATACTGTTTTCTCAATATTTTTTATTAATATGCTAGAGGTTGTTGGTATTTTAAAGAATGAAACACTTTCTTATGTGCATGTTGTTTTATTAGACACAATGCCTCTGCATGTTAACAGGCTATTGTCGAGTAGAAACAACCTTTCCATGTGAAGGAGAGATCCAGAACTTGATGTTACTCTACTGCAGTGATCTGGAATCTCCAAGATGTTTGTTTTTCTCTAATTTTCAGCAAATAGGGATGTTTTGAAATTTCAAATTCATGTTTTCTTGACTTATTCCCAAAGAAAGATAATTGCTAGTTACTATTAGTTGCTAGTTTTTGAGTCCTATATCTGTAAAGCTTAATTTGATGCCTGATACTTTGTGAAAATGGAGGAAAATCCCTTGTACCCCTAGGGTTTCAACCTTGGTAAATGTGCATGCAAGCACACAGTACCTAGAGAACATAAGTTACCTAAGACAGTACTTTAAAGATACTTAGAAGACATAAGTTTTAAATCTGATATTTCTAGATTACTGACACAGAGTTAGACCATTTTATGGCTGGTGGTTGTGAAAAAGCATGTCTTTAAATACAAATGAACTTTCTCTGTAACTATTCCATATGCTTGTGTGTGCGCTTTTAAAGTGCAGCAGGACTTTCCAGTAACCAGTGCTATAAGCAGAGATGTGGGTGTCCAGAGAGAGCATCCTTCTGTATGGGGAAAGAAATGGAGAATAGACTCCTTTTAAAAGAAATATTTCAGCCAGGCAGTGGTGGCGGACGCCTTTAATCCCAGCACTTGGGAGGCAGAGGCCGGTGGATTTCCAAGTTCAAGGCCAGCCTGGTCTACAGAGTGAGTTCCAGGAGAGCTAGGGCTATACAGAGAAACCCTGTCTCCAAACCCCCCTCCCCCAAGAGAAAATGTTTCAACTTGGGCTAAATGCAGTATGCAAATAACATCTGCCACAAAATGTACACCCAGTGGAAATGTCACCAGTGTTGGGACCTGGTCCAGGTGCTTTCAGGTTCTTAGCCTTTTATCAAAAGAATAAAAAATAGGGGCTCATACTGATTTGCAAAAGAAGCAAGGTGATTTTATTTGGAGTAAAGTGGTAAGTAGTTCATATTAAAGGGGTACACTGCCAAGATTGATAGCAGGCCACAGGAGTTAAGATACTCTCTTTGGGGTCTTAGGGAAGGAGAGGCTGGTTTCTAAAGATATGATTTGGATAGTTTTCTATTTTGGTTATATAATTTGCTTCACATGGCTCTTCCCATAATGAATCTAATTTTACATATGTACAACTGACTATGCCTAGGCATAATATGCTGAAAGGTTACTAGAGGACATAGTTTTGCACACCCCCAAAACCAACTCAAGTCAAAAGGGCCCTTCTTCATATTTAGATACATTGGTAATACTCTTGAAATGGTCAGCTTGTTACCAGAAGTAGGGAAATGTCCACCATTATTCAAGATAGCAATAAATGTAGCCCAACACAGTTGTACAGTAGAGGACGTAATGGTTTGCATATGATTTCCCCATATTCTCCAGCATTTAAATCTTCCTCTTCAGGAAGTGGCCCTGTTTGGGGAGACTTATGAGGTATGACCTCGCTGAAGGAAGTAAGTCACTGTGAGCAAATTTTTTTGTTTTTTGAAACAGTATCTCACTGTGTACACTATGCTGGCCTCGAATTCAGAGAGCTGCCTGCCTCTACTTCCTAAGTGCTGGGATTGAAGGCATATTGCCACCATGCTAACTTTGGGGCAGGTTTTAAAAGCTTAAAGACTTGTGCCACCTCAAGTTCACTCTTTGCTTGCTATTTGTGGTCTGAAGTGTGAGTTCTCAGCTGTTTTTGCTGCCATGCTTCCTGGCTCTGATGATGTTGGACTTACCATGGAACCTTAGTCCCCCAAAGCCTGCCCTTCTATAAATTAGAAGTGTTTTATCACAAAGGCTCTAATACAGAGGGATTCTGAAGTTACCAGGTGCTTTGTTTGGAGAGGTTGTGTGCGTAAAACAGAAAGGAGCTAGGCTGGAAAGTGCATTACCAGAGGAGGTGGTGTGCCTATCCCCAAAATAATTTGAGGTCACAAACTAAACTGCCTGCTTCAGAAATGTTTCCAAAACTAGCTACTTGAATATAACAAACACCATGTGTCACTGGAACCTACAATTAAAGAAAAAATACACATTGCCCTATCCCATAATAGCAGTCCGGAGCCCCATCTCGAAGGTTAATTTATTTTAATGAAGCACACCAACCAACGAGCTGCAAAGGCTCTATCTTGTAACAGGCAAACACTGGCATCACTCTGCCTGTAGCTGACAGAAGTAGCTTTCTGAGGGTATTGCTCTCCTCTCCGTCACACCATCCTTGCTAGACCCTCAAGACCATGTTTTGCATTAGGTTTTACATTTAAGGCACCAATCCTTGAGATAGAACTTTTAAAATTTGTCATCGTGGTTTTAATATGCATTTAAGGATCAATTCCTCAATGATTTTTTTTTTTTGGAAGTGCATCTGACTCTAAATGTCATAATGATGTCAAGAGTTGGCTTATTTTATTCACTTAGCACTTGGTTTTTGTGGATTTTGCTTCCTGTGAAAGTACACAAATGAGAATGTTTCCCCAAATGAGCTCTTGTTAAAGTTACTTTTGCTTACTTAAAAAAAAAAAGCCTGTTAATTACAAAGTGGTGCTCTTTCCAAAGTCTGAAACAAAAATTAAGCCATTCCTCTGTCTTTGCCTTCTATTGCTGTGATGAAACACTGATCAAAAGCAACTTGGGGAAGATAGGATTTATTTCATCTCACAGCTTGTAATCCACCATACAGGGTTGCTGGGGCAGGAACTGATGCAGAAGTCATAAAGGAGTGATGCTTACTGGCTTGTCACCCATGACTTGCTCAGCCTTCTTTCTTAGAGCTCCCAGGATGACCAGCTCATGAGTGGAACCACCCACAGTGATCAAGAAAATGCATCACAGTCTTCTTGCCCACAGGCCAATCTGGTGAGGGTATTTTCTCAGTTGATGTTCCCTCTTCCTAAATGACTCCAGCTTGTTTCAAGTTGATGTAAAACTAGCCAGTGTGTCCTTATTCTGTATGGATGACTTAGCAAAGTTTAAGAGGATAGCACTGTCCATTAGGAGATTTCATATAGCAAATACACTCTGTGATGTTTATGAAGAAATAAACATTGTTATCATCTTCAGAAATAAATTCTGACTTATCCATCAATATAGTGTGACCTTTGGTTTGGTTTCCATTCCTTGTCATTTTTTTAATCTGTATAATTTAAATATGTAAGTGGATAGTCCATTTTGGGGAGCTGCATTTGTTAAAAATTTATTACCATAAGGCCTAATTAGCATCGATTGCAATAAAATGAGTTGTGTATCACAGCATAGTTAAGTTGGACACTTAAAAGATTACTCAACATATACTTACTATCTTAACCCAGTGTCTAAATTTTGTTACACAACAATTTATTCAGCCAGTGCTCTTGAAACTGACTTCTAGCATCATGGGGCAGTCTGCTAAGCAGACAATCATGTAAATAGACCAACCTAAGCAAGGAGCCTCAGATCATTTTATGGCACTGAAGTTCAATTCACATAAGACTAGCCTCAGTTCCTTTTGGGGTAAAATGTGATAACATTTTGAAAATCTGAAGTGTTCCCATGGTTTTTATTGCTAAATGTCTTCTTTACCTGTTTTCTATGTGCCTTAAGAACAATGAGCAGTCTTTGAAAATGGTATTGATCAATAATTCAACAACTTGAATAAAATAGATTTGTATGTCTGCTGTGGCTGTCTAGAAGTACATTGGCATGTAAAATTCAAACCATAATTTAAACTTTTCAGCATCTTGCTTGAAATCCCCTCCCCCTCACACACACTAGATTTATTTATTTCTTTTTTTTTTGTTTTTTGTTTTTTGTTTTTTTTTTTTCCAGACAGGGTTTATCTGTGTAGCCCTGGCTGTCCTGGAACTCACTCTGTAGACCAAGCTGGCTTCAAACTCGGAGTTCCACCTGCCTCTGCCTTCCAAGTGCTAAGATTAAAGGCATACGCCACCACTGCCCAGCTCTAGATTTCTTTTCTTTTTTAAAAAATTTATTTTATATATGTGAGTACACCAGACACACAAGAAGAGGGCATCAGATTCCATTACAGAAGGTTGTGAGCCACCATGTGGTTGCTGGGAGTTGAACTCAGGATCTCTGTTAGAGCAGTCAGTGCTCTCAACCACTGAGCCATCTCTCCAGCCCCAGCTCTGGATTTCTTAACACGTTAAAAAAAAAAAACCTGATATGTTTTATAGACAAAAGTTTTTATGAGTTCACTACAGGCATGGAAAAGATGACTTTGGCTAGTAAGGACCTATGAAGTGTGTACTTTGTGCTTAAGTGTTGAATGTTGACAGGACTGCCACATAAATACTCATAAGCAGGTAGGGTCCATTTGAAAGACAACATGTTTGTTATATATCTATCAAGAAAATGTTTACATCTTAACAACCAACAGAAACAATTTGATTTTTGAGATGATCTCTTATGACCCAGACTGGTCTTGAACTCATTGTATAGCTGAGGATAATCTTGAATGCCTAATCCTCCTGCCTCCACCTCAAAAGTGCTGATGTAGATGGGTATGCACCACCAGACTGCTGTATCTGCAGCATTGAGAATCAAATGCAGCCCTGTGCATGCTAAGTGAGCACTCTGCCAACATGAGCTACAGCCCCAGACAGAAAAAGAGTTTTATGAGATTAAAAAAGTAAGGGATTAAACCACATTCAATTTGAGCCTCACTTGAAATTTACAGATGGGATCAAGGCAAAGGAAATAAACTCTGGCAAAAGTTTCAACAAACAAATGTGCTGCATTCATGCTACAGTGGGGAGACAGGAAGAAGCACATTGGGAGTGAGAAATTGTAGCAAGGTAACTCCTTCAGAGAACACAGGGACTCTTAAAGCCAATAGAAAATTTTGATTCACAGGCCCAGAGGGCTACACAAGAAACTTGCCCAAACCATGTAGCAATGAGTCTTACTGAATGTCTTAGGGTTTACAACTGTGAATAGACACCATGACCAAGGCAACTCTTACAAAGGTCAATATTTAATTGGGGCCGGCTTACAGATTCAGAGGTTCAATTCATTATCATCAAGGTTGGAGTATGGCAGTATTTAGGCAGGCATGGTGCTGGCAGAGCTGAGAGTTCTACATCTTCATCTGCAGGCTGCTAGTGGAAGAATGGCTTCCAGGCAGCTAGGATGAGGGTCTTGTAGCCCACACCCACAGTAACACAGCTACTCCAACTGGGATACACCTTCTAATAGAGCCACTCCCTTGGTTGAGCATATACAAACCATCACACCAATCTTGGCTTTTTATACACAAAAACCACATCTCTGTTGACACACTTCCGTTAGCAAGAACAGACAGCAATAAGAAGAGCCATAGAAGCCAAACAGCAAGGTTAGGACATTTAGGGACTCTCCCAGAACTGTGCTCTGTAATGGGTTAGGTCTCTGTTCTCATTTTGGCAGGTACTGGGGTCCATGCTCTGAGCTCTTCAGTCAGAACGTTGTCTTGATGCCTCTAAAGTGACACCAACCATGCTAAGGTCTGGGGCCTGTTACAAAAAGAAGTTCCATAGGTAAATTAGTATAATTAAAATTTATAGTCTAAAATATTTTTGAAAGTTTCTTCCTTTTTATCAGCCTTTCTTGGTAATAATATAATTCAAGAAATTGTGAAGACAACCAAGAAACATCAAGAGTAAAGTAGAAGGAAAGATAATGAAAAATAACAGTGGAGGCTGGTTATTTTTAAAATAAAGATGGCCAGGCATGCTGAATCACATGTGTGCATAGAGGACGTTGGGTGGTTTTGTGATACTGTTGATTCTGGTTTGTTTGTTTGTTTTCCCCCCAAGCATCACAAAATGAAATAGTTTAATCTCATGGAATTCCAGAAGGGGTACAGGTTGGACTGTCACAGGGGCTCCACTCAGAGTAGGAACCACATAAGATGGCAGAATGAGAACCTTATTGGGTAGGGGAGTAAAGATGGTTGTAGTCTGGGTGTTATGCTACAGGGACCCAGCTCTGTGTCAACCATGTTCCATGCTTCAGCCTCACAAACTGCTGAGTGTGCTCAGAAGTCATGGGGCAAAAGAGAAGGGGTGGAGCTTCCCGTTGGGGTGACCTGAGGCCTAACCAAGAAGATCCAGGCTCAGGAGCAGCAGATGGGAGCAGAGTGAAGTGGTGGAGTGGGAGGATTCTTTTTTTTTTTTTTTTAAGTTTTAGGAGCTGGAGTGGTGACTCGGAAGCTAAGAGCGCTTGCTCTTACAGAGGACCCAGGTTCAATTCCCAGCAGCCACATGACAGCTTACTGTTACATTGTGTCTGTTGTGTACCACGAGGAAGGGGAGAGAAAACACCAGTGGGCTGCAAAATCTTTTATTATCCCCACCACATAGGCAGAGTTGCTGATCATCAGGAGGACTCCGGAGCCTTGTTTCTTCTGGCAGCCTCAAGCAGGGGCTGAAGCAGAATTTATAAGCATAAAACCTGCAAATATCTGAACCAAGTTACAGTTGTAATTTTTAACAAGCAGAACTTGGGCACTAGGGAATTTCCCAAGTGTCCCATCACTCTCAACTGACATGAATGTGTTTTTTTCCAACAAATCAAATTCATTTGTTCTATTGTTAGGAACAGGCATTATGTTTTGAATAACTATTGTTTCTTAGAGAGGGGGTTGGTAACTGGTATATTTTGGGGAACTATTGATGCTTAGAGAGGGAATTGGTCAGCTTAGGTAAAATGGAGTCTGAAGTCAAAATGGCAGTATCTAATTAGACAAGTTCCTTTTATCTGCTCCCAACACTTAACCATCTGTAACTCTAGTCTCAGGGAATCCAGTATCCTCTTCTGGCCTCTGAGAGTCCTGTTTGCATATGACAGACATTCATGCAGGCAAAACACCCATACACACATTTAAAAATTAAAAAATTAATATTACATTTTGTACCTGGACTTTTGCTATTTTGTGGGTTCTTTCTTCCATCCTCCTCTACCCTTTTCCCACCCTTTCAACCCTCTCACACTAGACAGGAGAGAGAAAAGGATAGAAGGGAAAGAGTGATGTTGTCAGACTACTTTATGCTGATTAGGGGCATCTAGTTCCTTGGGGGCAAGTTTGATCTTCCCTATCAGGATATCTAATGTCTTATTTCTTCTTTGCATACAACTGCTAAGCAAACCGAGACCAACAGCAACTAACCACCAAACAATAATCCAATAAAAACATCCCTGCCTCTAGCATTTATATACCATCTGAAGAGTTTCTGGAATTCCACACTTGCAGAAACTATCAGCAGCTGACATAAAAAATCATGCCTCTGCTAGAGCACGAGGCAAATCATAGTCAACTGCTGTGGACAATCTAAAGCAGTCTCATATCCCATATCCCATATCCGGTATGAAAAAAAAAACTATTCTTATAATGTTTCTGTGTTTTTTAAAGAAATGAAATTTTCCACTACAACATTTATTTATGTATTTATTTATTGCGTGGACAACTTTTGTGTATCAGTTCTCTCCTTCCACCGTTTGGGTTCCAGGACTCAGGTCTTTAGGTTTGGTAATCAATGTCTTTACCCTATGAGCCATCTCATCAGCCTGAAAGACTTTGGCCTCTTTCTGATCCTAAAATTTGTGTTTCAGATTTTACCAAGATATTCTAGTACAGATGCTCTGAGGACTAAATGGCTTAAAAATATTTTTGTGGTGGCTGGAAAATCAGCTGATTACTGGATTTCTGGGAGTTTAAATGAGCCAGTCCTCCCTTTGTGATTTACCTTCCCTGCAAAGCCCCCACTGGCCTTTCTCTGTCCACCAAGAATGGAAAAAACAGAGAATCCTCATCTGAGGCATCCGCCAGTTTTGAACTTCCCAACCTCCAAAATCATGAACACAAATAAATTTGGGTTCTTTAGAAATCACCCAGCCTTGTGTATCCTGCTATCCCACAGAAAATGAGCCAGGACATAATCTGGGGTCAGGTTCAAACCCAGGCTGAACATAGGGGGAAAGGAAACCCTGTGTTACTGCCTAAGGTCTTATTTTGTACCCGTAATGAGACAAAAACATTTATCTTCCTTAAATAGTTGCCTGATTAACTGAAAGCACTTTGTTAAGTGATTCTTAATTAGGTGGCTTGGCTTTTAATGAAGGGATTTTAGTACTGAACTCAGAGAACATGTGGGAATGGTAGAAACAAAGAGTTGTAAAAGGCTAGAGAGCAGCTTCAGCTTGGATGAGAACTCAGGAGCAGTGATATGGCAGAGCCAATACCAGTAGGGAATGGACCCCACGTGGCTATCCTCCGGCCTCTGCACGGTCTCACTTGTGGCGCAAACATTAATGAATGCGGCCAAAGGCGATGATAGTGGTAATTGTGATACTTTTAAACGACTTTTTTTTTCAAGACAGGGTTTCTATGTGTAATAGCCCTGGTTTTCCTAGAACTCTTACTTTTAAGAAACTTTAAGCACAGAATTTTTGTTTCAAAGGAATGATAAATGATTTCTCGGGCAAGGAGTCACAAATTCTGTCGTATGCCTGGTCTCTCCTATCATGTATTCCCCTGTTCTTAAAAGAAAAAGAACCACATTCCCATTTTGTTTAGAAACAAATTGAATGAGATGTAACACAAGCAAAGCAAAGTTTTCATTTATCCTGTAGCTGGTCTGGAAAATTGATATTAGCTAGAAAATAAATATGAGAAGTAGTGTAAGGCTGGCAGAGAGTTTACCTTTCAGCATATCTCTTTCTGAAATTGGAGTCAAAAGAAAAATTTGCTTTCGAATTAATTGAGCAAAACATCACATGGTGGTAGTTGAAAAAAAATCTTTGAAAGTCAAGAGAACATTGACTCTTGGTAGAAAGATGGAGTCAGTTCAATATCAATTTTATAGGTCTGTGTAGTTTAGTTTCAAGATAGTAAAGGGCTCAGTTCACTTGTTTGTTGTTTAGGAGAGGGCTACCATCGTAACTAGCTAGAGAAATGTAATCCTGAGGTACATATGCTAACAGTAACTCCTTAGTGTCTGTTCCAGGTCAGTGAATGAAGTTGTGTTAGTTTCTTGGTTGCTCCTATGTCAAAAATACCCCAACAAACAGCAGCTTAGGGGAGAAAGCATTTAAAATGTTTAGCTGAAGCTGGGCAGTGGTGGCGCACGCCTTCAATCCCAGCACTTGGGAGGCAGAGGCAGGAGGATTTCTGAGTTCGAGGCCAGCCTGGTCTACAGAATGGGTTCCAGGACAGCCAGGGCTACACAGAGAAACCCTGTCTTGAACAACAACAACAACAACAAAAAATGTTTAGCTGGTAATTCCAGGGTATAGTCCACCATAACAGGGAAGTCAAGGCAGCAAGAACTTCAAATGTAAAATTGCATCCACACTTAAGAGCAGAGAGAAACAAGTACAGGCTATATTACTTGACTTCCTTTCTCCACTTTCACACAATGCAAGACCCAAATCTGGGGAAAGATGCTTCCCCAGTGAACTAGGTCTTCCTGTATCAATAAAAATAATCAAAACAATCTGCCATCGATGGGTCTACAGGTCAACCTGATCTAGATGACCCCTCACTGAGACGCTGGTCAGGCCATTCCAGAATCTGTCAGGCTGATAATTAAAACTAATTCTCACAGTAGTTAATGAGATTTCTGTGGTGTCTATTTTGAAACCCTGAAAAATAGGGTTCCAAAGTTTTAGAATTTTAGAATTAAAACATGATGATCATTTGCTCTATTAGGAATGTCAGTGTGTTCCACAGAACCTCTCTCTCTGAACAGCTCCATTCTGCTCTGTGTATAGACTCCCAGATTCCAGAAGGTGCTGGCCCTCCTAATTCATGGGGAGTAAAGAAACTACCAAATAGATCTGACTCTACTTCCCAGAACCTTCCCTCTCCTGCCCATACATTAACTTCTATCTGAACCCATCTTTTTTCTGCTACAGGAGAGAGGAGACTTCTTTTTTTTCTAAACTGGAGTCCTATGTTTCATCTGCTTGGGACATTCTTCCTCTGAGCTCCAGGCCCAGCTACTGTTTCTCCTTCTCTCCTGTTGACTCATTTGAAACCTACCCCTAACCCTGACCCTAACCCTAACCCTACCCCTACCCCTAACCCTAATCCTACCCCTATCCCTACCCTTACCCCTAACCCTAATCCTACCCCTATTCCTACCCCTACCCCTAACCCTACCCCTAACCCTAACCTACCCCTACCCCTACCCCTAACCCTAATCCTACCCCTATCCCTACCCTTACCCCTAACCCTAATCCTACCCCTCTCCCTACCCCTACCCCTACCCCTAACCCTAACCCTAATCCTAACCCTAACCCCAAGTCCAAGATGTTGCTCCTGTCTTAGAAACAGATAAACTCCAATGACCCTCTGGTGTATATACCTTGTTGCCCTCACTGCCAGGCTTCCTTTAAAAGGTTGTCTACTCTTGCTGTTCCCAAATCTTTATCTTTATTCCTTAACCCAGTAGTACCTGCACTTTGAAAGACTCTCTGCAGGATTTGCCTTTGGCTACTTATCCCTTCCTATAGCGGGACATCACATTCCCTTGGGTTTCCTAGCACTCATATCATTCAACGCTCACTCTTCTCCTGTGGCTTGTAAGCACTGGGATGCTTGGCTCTGGTACCTCCTCCATGTATAGTGTAGAAGTAACTGGGTGGTCTGAGAGTCTACAAGCTGTTAGTGCTTGCTACATAAACAATCACCTCACTGTTGCTTCAAATATTTAATGCATTCTTCTGACAGCTATTCGTAGTCAACTTTATTGCGAAACGGATTTGGGCTAAGTCTTCCAAACCAAGAACTCAGTGCTACATATTGCATTTAATCCTCTATGGGAATTACTTGGTAATCTTTACAGCAAATGTAGGAATTACATCTTATTTATTTCTCCTATTTAGCATCTGAGGAAACAGAAGCCTCCAGAGGTCACAGTGATAGAAAGTAACAGTGTGAGGATTCTGCAGTGGTAAATTGTGCAGCTTGTGGTCACCAAACAACATGTTCTAGGGCATGACTTACAGAAGAACATTGGAAACAGGCTAGAACAAAGATGCTATCTCTCAAAATATCAAAACAGATAGTTTAAAACCCACGTCAAAAAAAATAGCAACAAGGGGCTGGAGAGATGCTCAAGTTAAGAACACTGGATGCTCTTCCAGAGGACAGGGTTTGATTCTGAGCACCCACACAACAGCTCACAACCTTCTGTAACTCCAGTTCCAGGAGACCCAGTGCTCTCTTCTGAACTCTGCAGCACTAGGCACACATGTGGCACACAGACATATATGCTACAAAACACTTCCACACATATAAAAAGTAATAATAATAACAACAATAATACATTTAAAGTTGCAATGAGAAAGCTAGCCTTCTCTGTCTCCTAACACTGAGAAATGAACTTGGAGATTGACTCAAGGGTGTACATGAGTCACTGAGAAGAGACACTGGAGAATATGACAGAAAGCCCAACTTCCAGGTTGGGAGAGAAGCTTGCAGAGAATTAGTATCATATGTGTGACCCTATTCCTCAACTCTACTTGAGGTTAACATGGCTGATGGCATCTACCATAGAGATGTAAAGATGGGCACATGACTAATTTCCTATTTCCTGATATAAGAGGCAGTGATATTGTAAGTCTCATACAAATCCTGGTGTTTAAACAGTGTCCCAACATGGAACTCCAGGAGGTAGGACAGGAAAAGATGAGAAAGCCACTGAGATAGACCCATAGCAGCTTCACTGAGTCTGTGACTGTCTCCAGTGAGACGTTCTGCACTCCACTACACAGGCACAGGGGTGTTGGAAGACTTGGGAGCTTTAAAGAACCTTAGGTCAAAACAGTGGGACTCAACTTGAACTCACAACCAAGAGCTCAGGTAGGATCTGCCAAGAGCAGCCCAGGAGGCTGTGTATATTAATCAGAGGCCCAATGGTTCCAGGCCACAAGAGAGAAAGACCACAGAGGATTCTAGCAAGGGTTGATCACAACAGAGTGACTAGGGCATCCTTCCCTGCTGCCATTATGTTATTTGAGCTGAAATTTTTCTTGCAAAGGGAATAAAATGAAGGCAAAACAAGCCCCTTAAAAGATGGAGTGTGTTCATGCCATAGAAACATGGTAGGCTTATGTAGAAGTTAGCTCCCGTTCTTCTTCCCAGACTCATGCTCCCAGAAATAGGACTCAAAATATATCTACAAATACCATAGTCATATAGCTAGACTCTTCTCTGACTAGATTATAACTTAATTTATCCCATTTATTTTAGTCTGTGTTCTGCTATGTGGCTGACTACCTGTACTCAGGTACAATGGGTCCCTCTGGTCACATTTTCCCAGGGGAACCCCCAATCTTGTTCTACCCAGAATTCTTTCTGCGTCCCGGATGTCCCACCTCCTAGTCTACCCTTTCCTATAGGCCATAGGTTTTTAATTGACAGGTGGTGTATTCATGCGATAGACAAGATGTTCTCTCTCTAAGTTTAGTTTAGGAGACATGTTAAGACCAGGCTTTAAGAGACAGGAGCTTGAGAGAGAGTGAAGTAAGACTCCAGGCACAGAACAGACAGGTTTTGAGAAAGAGGCCTTGGACATGTCTTCTAGAGCACTCTGTTTTTCTACCTTGAAGTGACCAGACTCAGAAAACCCAGCAGACCTAGACCTGTTTGGGGAAATAAAGTTTCTCTTCCCCCTCTTCCTCCTCCTCTTCTTCCTCCTTCTTCTTTCTGAAAAAAAAATTACTGAAAAGAAGCAACTGAAGGGAGAGGGTATTTTGGCTTATGCTTTGAGGTGGTACAGGTTGTCTGGCCTCAGAAGTCAGGTTTCTAGTTGGGTACACTGTCTATAGTCGGGAAACAGACAAGGACTTCAGCCATGGGATAGCGCTATCCACACTCAGTATGAGTTCACTTTTGTCAGTTAAACCTTTCTGGGAATGCCCTCAAAGATACACCCAGAGCTGCTTCCCTGTCAACTCTAAACCCATTAAGTCAACAGTGAAGAAAGACCATCAGGTAGTCTTTATTTCTTTTTAATTTTTATATTGATGTATGTCTACATATTTGTATGTATGTATTTATGTATTTATTTACTGTTTTTCTTTTTTGAGACAGATTCTCTCTACATAGTCTGGCTGCCCTGGAGTTTACTATGTAGACCGCACTGGCCTTGAACTCCCTGACACCTTGCTTCCTTAGTGCTGGGAATAAAGGCATCCACTGCTACACCTGGTTTAGTTTTTATTGCTAAGTCAAAAAAAAAGTTTATTTCTAAGAAAAATAGTAGTAGGAAAGTAAATACTTTGGGAACAGTAAAGGATCAAGTTGGTTTTATTAAAGATTAAAAGCAAATTAATCCAAAGCGTTGATTCTGACAGTTTGTCTTTGTTGCAGTTTTTAACTGTAACCAAACAATGCAGCCCTCTGGGTCTAGCCTTGGGCACATGTTTCAGTGACCTGTCATTGTCACTCCAAACGCTTTGCAAGAGATACACACAACCATAGGTTAAATTCTGTCCCCAAATATGTGAAGCAGTGGCCGCTGTGAGAGTCCTGGAACAGCATCTGCATTTGTTTTCTGGAACTGTCATAAGGAAAGTACCGCAACTGGGTGTCTGCAGCAACAGACCCTTACTGTTTCAAATTCCTGGAGGCTAAAAGTGTAAAACTGGGACTGGAGAGAGAGCTCAGGAGTTAAGAACACTTGCTGCTTTTTCCAGAGGACCTGGGTTCAACTCCCAGCACTCACATGGCAACTTCCAACTGCCTATTACTCTGGTTCCAGAAGATCTGACACCCTCTTCTGGCTTCTGAGGGCACTGATGTGTGCTACACAGACATACAAACATGCAAACACCCATACGCACAAAATAAAAATAAACCTTTTTTTTTTTAAAGTGAGATCACAGAGTTGGCTGAGGTAGCTCCTACTGAGGACTGGACCTGTACTGGGTCATCCTTGTGTTCACACGCTGTTATCCTGTGTCCAGATTCTTCCTTATAGAACACACTTCAGTGGACTCAGGACCCATTCGTATTGGTCTGTTTAACTTGGATGCCTCTGTGAGGCTGTTTCCAAGTAGGAGAACAGAGTACTAGGGATTAGAGATTCAAGATGCAATTTAAGGGGACACACCTCAGCTTCTAGCAGTATCCCTCACAGGCTTTGCTTCAATCAGTGGGTACCAGATACTCCCTATAAGTCTAAGAGGTCTTTAAGTAAGACGTTAGGGACTTTCCTGTCTCTGTAACTCAAAAGTGCAGGCCCTCCCCTCCTTCCCTCCTTCTTCTTCCTCCTCCTCCTCTTCCTCCTCCTTCTCTCCCTCCTATTCCTCTTCCCCCTCCTCCTCCTCCTCTTCTTCCTCCTCCTATTTTTCTTTTCAAGACAGAATTTCTCTTTAGAGCCCTGTCCTGGAACTGTCTCTGTAGATAGTGCTGGCCTTGAACTCAGAGCTCTGCCTGCCTCTACCTCTGCCTCCTGAGTGCTGAGACTAAAAGGAGTGTGCTGCCTCCGGTCTTTTTGTTGTTGTTCATTGTTTTTCTGTTCATTTGTTCTTTTTGGTTTGTTTCCGGCCTTCCCTTCCTAAGACAATCTCTTTCTCCGATTTTCAGGTCGCTACCCACTTCTTGCACTCTTGTGTCTCTCTCCACCTCCCTGGCAGACCTGTAGCCTAACCCTTCTTTTTCTTTTCTATGTAGATAACTCCCTGGATGATGATTCCCACTGCCTGTAACTCCCGCTCCATCTACCCAGGGATGATCTGGATTTCTGCTCCGGCTCCCCTTCCGTAAATCCAGACCCAAATGTGCAATTGCCTGACGAGTTTCTCTACCTGAGTGTCACCCAGGCCACTTAGAGTTGTTGTCTCCACACGCCTCTCATCTTACAGATACTGTCCTCAAAAGACACATTCTGTGGAGGAAGACTGTGAAAAACAAAAGCTTCCACTGGGTATAAAGACATGGGAGAAACCCCGAGTAGCAAAAATGAAGCAATTTATTTTACAGTGTTGCAAAGCCAGGTGTCATTAGGAACAGATGGTGCTCTAGTCAAGCACAGAAAACAGCATTGATAACCAAGGGCCCAGGGGCTGGAGAGATGGCTCAGCAGCTAAGAGCGTTGGTTGATCTTCCTGAAGACACAGGTTCAATTCTCAGCACCCATGTGGAGGCTCACCAGAGGGCCCCCCTCCCTTTGCCTCTGCCTCTTTCGTTCATCTCTGTTTCCATCTCTACATTTTTACATCCTGTTTGTTTTAAAGCACACCAGGAACGTGACCTTGTTTGCACACCTCAGTCAGCTTTCCTGGTCAGGTTGTTAAGGGCAACGGCCCACCGTCTCAGCTATTCCTCCAGGTCATCCTGTTCCAGGTAGCAAGTGAAGTAAGTCATGCTTGGCGACAGGCAGAGCAGACAGTGCTGTAAGTGAACCACTAAATAAATCAATAAAGCAGCATCTAATAATTAGGCTTTTTACCTTATAATACTTTAATGAGGCAAGTCACACTGTTGTAATTTTCTACTCTGACCTTTTAGTTTGAGTGGGTGAGTTTGTGGGGGGAGTACTAGACAGCAGCAGGGGTCCAGGGCTTTCTGTGTATCTGTAACTAGACACAGATTGACTCAAGAATACTTTATTTTATTTTAATGGGAGAGTCCTCAGTAAACACTGAGAGCAGCTCTAGTCTACATTCCAGTCTCACTGAATTTTACTGTTGATATCATTGGGTCCTAACCTTGATTTCCATATCTAACAAATCGGAGACCAAAACCATGTTTCTATTCCGTCCCCACAACTGTCTCTTGAGTCTTTTCATGGACAGTCAAAGGGAGTGATTATCAGTCAAGAGACTGAACATATGGCTGCTGTTAGTACCTTCATTCAGGCCATAGCTGGTGCTCAGCTGTGTGAGCAGAATCACTTCCTAAATGAAGTCTCACCTCCAGTCTCTCTAGTCCAGCATAAATGTCATAATGCCTTTTTTTTTTTGAGGCAAACCCTTGTGTAGCCCAGGCTGGCTTCAAATTGGCTACATAACCAAAGATGGCTTTAAACTCCTGATTATTCTGCTATTGCTTCCCAAGTGCTGGGATTATAAACTGCCAGCTCACCTGACTAAAACAGTAATTCTTAATGCAATTATCTCTCTGTATCTTAATGCATTATCTCCCTGCCTTTGAAGCAACCCCCCTACTTCTCAAAGGAGATTCAGGCATTCGTGAGGAGGCTTCTACCTTCCCTCTTTACCTTCCCTCTTAGAATCATGCCTGCCTGTTTTCTTTTTTCTAATGTGTGTGTGTGTGTGTGTGTGATATCACACCTGAAAAGCAAATCAGATTCTATTAACAGTGGTTGTGAGCCACCATGTGATTGCTGGGAATTGAACTCAGGACCTCTGGAAGAGCAATCAATGCTCTCAACCACTGAGTCATCTCTCCAGCCCACCTCTCTGTTTTCGACAGTGCATTCTAAGGTCTAGCCAGAGCTATTCACAGCTCATGAAGACAACCAATTACTTACCGAGGCTCTCTACTTAAAAGTCACTCTCTCCAGAAGGGTTTCCTCAATTAAGTGCTATGTGTGTTTACACAGATTTTGCATTGTGCTTCTCCAGGAGGTAGTTTTTTTGTTTGTTTGTTCGTTTGTTTATAAATGAGGCAGTTTTTTAACCCAGCATCCTTTGTTCTAATGCTTCTTGCTGGCAGCTGCCACCAGTCCTGCGATCCTGTCCAGATCTCTCTGTTCCTGAGGTGCAGGCTTGGAGCCCCCATCTTGGTCCTTTTCCACCATTTTCAGCCCCTTCAGGGCTTGGAGAACCCGGCGGGCCACACTCTTAGAGTCTCTGCTGAAGTGGCTGGGCCTGACACCGTTTCTCTGCCGTCCTCTGTAGATCTTGGACACGGAGCCATCCCCTGAACCACCACCGAGGTGCAGATGCTGTGCTGTGGAAGCAGCTCGTGTGTAGAACCAGTTCTCATCATGCGGGGCAAGCTCTTCATGTTTGACCAGCTTGACTAAGCCCACCCATTCCGGGACATGCAGCTTCCCAGACTTTTTGAGGAAGGCTGCCAGAGTTCTGACAAACTCTGCTGGTTAACATCCTTGACGTCCAGGGGAAAGGGTAGTTTTGTTTTTCAAACACTACAAAGACTGATGTAGACTTGTAGAACCATTTGTTATAGATGATGGTCTTTTGAGACTAACCTGGAAGTCTCTCTATATGTTCCCATATACCCTGCAACACATACATTCATATTATTTTAATCTTTTTTCCATTAGACTGTAAACTCTATGAAGGTATGGATTTTTGTCTGGCAACTTCTCTCTGTGTGATTAATCTCTATATTCTGGAGATATGATTCATCTGTGTATGTTCAGTGAATATTTGTTAAATGGGATAAATGAATTTAATCAGGATGTGAACACATACACTACTTTTGAAATGAGATGCCTTTTAGTTCAGTAATGGGTGACTCTATTTAATTCTATAGAGTGATTATAAAATCCCCCTTTTTATTAAAGATTTATTTGCTTTTTGTATGTGAGTACACTGTCTGTCTTTAGACACCCCAGAAGAGAACATTGGACCCCATTATAGATGGTTGTGAGCCACCATGTGGTTGCTGGGAATTGAACTCAGGACCTCTGGAAGAGCACTCAGTGCTTTTAACTGCTGAGCCATCTCTCCAGCTGCATAAAAGCCCTTCTTTAGAAGTTGAAATTCACTGGTTTCGAAAGCTGATAGAGTTATATCATAACTTCCCTGGGTGGCTTTTTCTGATGGGAATGTTTGATGCCTGCCAGGCAGGTTGGTCCTCTAATTCAGAATCAGAGTAGTGGGCTCACGGTCACCCCCAGATCTCACCTCTCTGCCTCAGTCCAGGAATCAAGAGGCACACAGCTTTCTCCTCATGAGTTTTTAGCATCCCATGCTATGTTCTCTTTGTCCAAGTAACCAATAGGGAGAAGACTTCCTTCCTGGGAGCTAACATCGTCCCCTTCCACCCAAGCACTGCTCCCTCACAGTAAGCCTCATTTTTCTCTCACGTTCATTACTGAGTCTTTCCCCAAAGTGAAAACTAAACCAAACCAAAATAACTTCACATCACTGCCAGGCATGGTGACACATACCTTAAATCACAGCACTCAGGAGTCAGAGGCAGGCTGATCTCTCTGAGTTCAAGAGCAGCCTGGTCTAGAGAGTGAGTTCTAGGACACCCAGAATTATGTAGAGAAAAACTGTCTCATAAAAACAAAAAACAAAACAAACAACAAAGAAAGAAAGAAAGAGAGAGAGAGAGAGAGAGAGAGAGAGAAACCCTCATAGCTTAGGTCACTGAGCATAAAACAGTTCCAACCAGGAATGATTTTTCCCACTTAGAGGATATTTATTGTGCAGTATCTGGAGACATTTTTGGCTATCGCAGCCAACTGTTTTTTTTTTAATGGTATATAGTAGATAGGGGACAAGGATACCCCTAAACAAGATTATGATGTGATGCTCCAGACAGCTTCCCACTCCTGAGGATGCAGGCCCACAGTGCTGAGCCTGAAGAGCAGATGGTTTCCCTGGGTCAATCCTTTTCTTTTTCTGAACTTGATTCAGCATGAATGGGGTTGCTGGGGATTTAGAAGCAGTAGTAAGAAGTTGCGTTAAAGCCACAGGAGCTAAGTGGAGACTCCAAATTTCTGTTAGATTTCCTGTAACTTACAATGCAGAACTACAAAAGTTCATATCCACTTGAAAGTCAGCTTGCAAAAGAGGCACCTTAATTTATTCTTTGGAGACTTTTAATAGTGCAAGAAGGGTAAAATTTCTCAAGCAATAGGAAGGTTATTGTCATCGGAATACCTTTCTAAAGCAACCTCTTACCTTGTTTCCCCTCACCCCTTCTCTGCAGTGCTCAGTGTGGAACCCAGGGTTTTGTATGTGCTAGGCAAATGCTTCATCCTCAGGCTGCATCTCCAGGCCTCTCTTACGGTTTTTTGAACAAGTAGAATACAATGCCAAAGCTTCCCACTCGAGGAGGCTTCTCTTTCTAGCTGTCCCACTTCCCAGGACCTCGCCTTGCCCTGTTAGTGGAATAAGCTGCGAGTGCTTCCATCGGATGTAGGTTGCATCTCGGGCTGATGCCAGTGAAGATTCAGCGTGGGGAGGGGTCGACAGTAGACTGTTCCTTGAAGTTCATGTTGAGTAAAAAGGATCCATTCTGGAAAAAGTACTTCCTGGTACAGTTGAATAAACACCCAGTGAGCAAAGAGAGAAGGGGCAAAGGAATAAGTATGGGTTTACTCTGTAACTGTTGTATAAGTTTTAATGTGTAATAACAAGTCAAAAGAATTGTGTTGAAAATGAGAAGTACTCATATTATTGCTTCCTAAGTCATAGATAGAGTCACTGTGACTATTAATCTTTACTGTCAACCTGACTAGATTTAGAACTGGCTAGAAGACAGTGAGGCAGCCTCTGTATGTGTCTATAAGGGTGTTTTCAGAGAGGGTTAAGTGAGAGGCAAGACCTACCATGAGTATGAATGGTACCTACCGTCTGTGTGCTAGGGATGTGGAAAGCCAGCCAAATGCTGGCTCTGCCCTTTTTCTGGCT
The DNA here is from genome assembly GCA_036184795.1 of Tokudaia tokunoshimensis. Classification (NCBI taxonomy): domain Eukaryota; kingdom Metazoa; phylum Chordata; class Mammalia; order Rodentia; family Muridae; genus Tokudaia; species Tokudaia tokunoshimensis. The sequence continues at coordinate 48,035,259 of BTHU01000004.1, read as the reverse complement.
CCTCGTCCCCTGTCATGCAAGCAGCCTCCACCCTACACCATTACCTGAGCTGCTCCGCCTGCCTTCCCACCCGTGGCAGACTGAAACCCTCTGAGCTGAGTTGAAATAATGTTTTCTCCCTTATGTCATTTTTTTTGTCGTTTCTATCACTGATGTAAAATCAACTAGTGCATTCGCATTTATAGAGAATTGGGGTCACTGACACGAGTCAACACTCTCAAAGATTTATTCTTATGTGTTTTCATGAGTTTAGATGAACCAAGTGCACAAGGTTGCCCATGGAGACCAGAGGGAGTCAGAGTGGAGTCCCAGGCAGCTGCGAATTGACTGGCATGGCTGCTGGGAACTGAAGCCAGGGCCTCTGGAGGAACAGTGTGCCCTCTTAACAACTGGGCCATTGCTTCGTCCCTGAAGAAATAAATTCTTTTATTTCTGTTTTGAGAATGGAAAGAACTGATTTTAGAATATCTACTTGCTACATGGGTCAAAAAGATAACATCAGAAAGAATACAGCTGGACTATCTTGCTCAGCAAGTTACCAGAGAACAATCATGAGTGACCAACACAAGATTTGGATCACTTAGGAATTTCACGTCTGCATTGGGGGATTGTTTCTGCCAATTAAAATTCCTAGCACGAAGTAGGAGATAACAATTACATTAATTGAACAACCATCATCATATGATAAGAATTTACTTTAAAGAGACCGAAGTGTCAACCGTTTTCCAACTTAATCAACTTTTTACGATTTTAGAAGTTTTGCTGGCTTCTATATTTTGAGATGTTTTGTGTACATTGGTTGACAGAAGCTCTTTTTAACTCTGAGTATTAAAGAAAGGATTCTTTTCAGAGTAGTTTCTTTACTTCCTAGGTGGCAAACTATTTTAAACAATACTAGCAACAAACGCTGGGAGCACTCCTTACCAGAAAGCAAGTGACCTGCCTGCTGCCATTTGATGTAGCAGTTATAGGACTTAGAGTCCTGGCTTGTGTCTTAGAGACCAAAGATGGTCAGACACAGACTCAGACTCGGATCTCCTGTAGAGCTGAAGGGCACACCTAGAATTTGAAAAGAAGATATTTGAGAAATACCCTCAGGCTGAGGTGGTCTAGGAAATTCCATAATCCAAAGAGCCTGTAGGTAGGAAGCTACCAGAGTCCTGACACCACCCTCCCACAACCAAGCCACGCTGTCGTCCCCTCCAGTCATTTCTGAGCAGCGCCTCCTTTTTGCATTTCTGCTTAGTCATCAAACTGATCCTAGCAGGCGCCGAGGCACTGGAGATGGGGGTGTCTCAGGCTCCCCAGGGACGGAGAAAGCTGTTCTCTGCCCCTTTGAGATTCTAGAGAGGACAGGAAGAGGAAAGGAGGCTTTTCTCCACCGACTCTCACCAAACAGAAAGAAGGCTTGGGCGCTGAGTAGGCAAAGAAACCAAGAAGAGTCTGATCCTCTGAAATTAAATTGTCACAGGATCCCAAAGCCCTGGGGATGCTTCCCAGCCCGAAGTGACCTGAAAATGAACCGAAACTTCACGATCCCATTGGGATCTTACAATGTTTGTTTACATTGCTGGGCAGGGTGGAGCTGGAAGACAACTGGTAGAGAGCTCTTAAAAGTCACACCTAACTCAGAAGGTGAGAGGAAACAGAGAACAACCGAGAGGACCCCAAAGCCCGGCGTGAAGGAGCCTCCGTGTGGCTGTGAATGCGAACATAGCATGTGATAGTTTGGCCTCTGGGTCCACCTGCTGGTGCGCTTTTCTTTCACTGCTGATCACCATACATGACGCTGTCTCCCTGCAGTGTGGCAACTGCCACACAGCCCAAGATGTAAAGCCAAAGTGGGTCCTCCGAAAGAACTGAAGAGGGAGTGGTTGGTGAAGAAGGCAAGTTTCTGTGGTGCCAGATCGAGGATGCTCAGTGGATGTGTTTTCATTTCTGAGGACACAGGAGATGCCAGGAGCCCTGCCCCGGAGCCTGGGTGAAGAATTTCTACAGTTCTGAGGCAGGCTTCACAGTTGATTCCGTGGTTGTCAGGGAGCCTCACTTTACCACTACTTAAGGTCAAGGCAGCCAGCAGGTGCCGGCTAGAGCTGCAGTCCTTTAGGACCTCCTCCACGTTCCTGTGTGTGTGTGTGTGTGTGTGTGTGTGTGTGTGTGTGTGTGTGTGTGTGTAGCAGTCTACTGCTAACCTGTAGTGCTCTTCAGGGTCACGTCACAGCAGACAGCTGCCTGGGCAGGCCTGCTGTCAGTGCTCGAACCTTGCACCATTCACAGCCTCTGTGCCTAAGACTTACATGGACTGTCCAGTCAGCTCGATTTACTCTCTAATTCCTAAATTTCTCATGCTTCCCTTCTCCAGCTTCGAAGACCAGCACTTCCTCTGACCTGTCAGTTTAGATGGCATATATGAGCTTCCGCAGGCCATAGTCACGACCTGGAGATATAACTGGGGACGATGTCACACTTGAAAGTCACTCATTGCTAAACTGCATGCAGCAACCCTCAAGGGTCACCTTGGCTCAAGGTCAGATCACCTTGGCTGACAATATGTGGAGTGGCCCATGATGTCAGGGATCCCAGGGAGATCCCTGGGAAGACAAAAAGCAGGCTTGCTGTGGCTAAGGATGCTTGCTGGACTTAATCACCTCCATTCAGAGGGACAAAGTGAGCCCAAAATAACGTCAGAAATTCAGCCTACCTTGTTATTGTTCTTAAATATAGCCTAATTAAATCCAGCACACACACACACACACACACACACACACGAAGTGCAGAGCTCTGAGAAATCTAACACATGTGGAGTCCTGTATGTGTCATACCTCCAGCTCCTATATGCTCCATGTAAGTGCAGTTTGTGAAGCAGCTAGAGCCAGTCCCAGCTTGGGTGTGTCAAGGGTGCAATGGTGACACCCATTGTTGGTAGCAAGCATCACAGTCTCCTGGAGGGCTTGTTAAAGCATCCTGCTGTCACCAGTTGATGTGAGGATGCTGGCTCAGGGACCATACTCACAATCAAGATCAGGATAACCAGGAGTTACGCCACTCACACGTATATGGTACAAACAGGCAAGTGTGGTGTTCCTGTGACACCGGCTATTTGAGACAGGTAGGAAGATGACCTGAGCCCAGGAGCTTGAGACAAGCCTTGGCAATATAGTGAGACTTGACTGAGAGAGAAAAGAAATATAATCATACAAGGGAGGAAAGCCTATTAGCAGCACAGTTTCAATTAAAATGAATTTAACATGTACTTAGCCAGTAAACTTTTTAAATTGGCCTTCTAATCATCTTATATTTATTTTGATGACTCTAAAATGTTCAATAACTTTCTTGCAATTACACATTGCTTTCCTAATTATATAAAAAAGACTTCCAGGGTGACTGGCTCTCGATGCCTCTATTTGGTCAAAGAAACTGAAAAGCTGCGTTTGAAGACGTTAATGCCATACAGTCGGACACACAGCTGATAATCTGAAGAGCTCGGACTCAAACCCAGGCAACCAACCTCCTGAAGAAGTGTGCCTAGCTTCTGCCTCTGGATGCAGCCTTTCCAGTTTTCTGTCATCTAGAGATTTGATGAAGATGTCTTTTTTTTTTTAAGAGGTTGGCTTTCAGCCTGGGATATAGCTGAGCGGCAAAGTGCTTGCTTGCCTAGAATGCATGGAAGCCCTGGATTCAATCCCCAGTGCAGAAAATAGAGACTGGACTGTGTCCAGCACTTTCTGGCTCCCAGACCTTACGCTTGGCAGTGGGTAAACAACCACTGGCGAGGGAAATCCAAGATTGGCGAGGGAAAAAGGCTAGGAACAGGGTGCATTCGGTTCCCAGTGCCAGCTATATGATTAAGCCACAAAGGGTTTGTATGCCCAAAGTATAAGAGAAATAGATTGTGCTTCAGAGACTTTGGATCTGCAGAAAAGGATGTTGTGGCAAAGTGGTGGCACGGATTTACCAGTGAAAGGTGACAGAAAGTCTGCCTTTCTGAAAATTAAGGGACAGGGATGTGGCCCAGGGCAGACACCTGTACAATGCGTGTGTGGCTTTGGGTTCTCTCCCTGCTCCTGTGCTTTGAGTTGCCACCTTGTTTTAAGTTGGAACTTTCTAGGAAATGATACTACAGTGGGCCACCCACCTTGTATAGTCTTCCTTCCTCATGTAGTTTGCTTAGCTGTTGAGGAATTACAAATGAACTTCAGGCTTCACACATGCTAATCCTATGACCTACCACTGAACTGCACCTCAGCCACATTTCTTAGTGTTTGATGCTGCTGTTGCTGTTTTAGTATGTTAGCCTTTGGCAGTTATTTGCTTTTGTTGGTTTTATCATGCTGGAGTGCTCATGTGAATGTGTGCCTGCAGAGGCCAGAGGCTGATGAACTGGAAACTTAAGGATTCTTTGGAAAGTCAGTTGGATGGTGTTTTACTGGGGCAAGCATGTGAAGGAACATTTAGCTGAAGTGGACACAGGTGAAAGACTAAGGCAGACATATGAAGGAACATTTAGCAGACACAGAAGAAAGGATGTTCTGCTAAAGCAAGCATGTGAAAAGGACACGTGATGAAGGATTCTTTGCTAACAACATGCATGTATTGGTTCCCCTTACATTTCGTAGTTGAGCTGCATTTGTCAGACTCCAGAGAAACGCACCAAAAAAATTCTGGTGGTGTGCTGTAGTTTCTTGCTGATTCTGCAGACTTGATTTGGCAGAGTAATGTCAACTGAGACAGATGCACATGCTGTGTTGAGGCAACACACGTGCTGAGGCAAGACATGTGGAGAACGTGATATTTGGAGGGTATAAATAGAACTCAACGGACAGTGATGGACGCTGAGCTAGGCTTGCTTATAGAGCTTCCATTCCCTGAGAGAGGCACAGCCAAGAACTTTTCCCGGCATTCCTGGGGATCCTTCCTGCTGACTTGAGCCAAGGCTGAGGCCTGGCTGTCTCTACTAGGCAGTGCCACCACTGCTGATTTGTGTTTGCTATCTGACTCTACTGAACTAGACTGTTGGTGTATCCATGGAGTGTTTCTGAGTGGATCGAGCTGCTGCTGCTGACCTGTGAACTGAACTGCTAGATTCCAGACAACACAGATGGGAGTTGCTCCATAGAACCTCTCTAAACAGGTCCACTTCCCCTGTATCCTATAAAGAAGAGTTTAAGAGCCATCATTAAAAATAGGCTTTGAAAAAACTAAAGATACAGGTTGACATCAAGTCTCCTCTTCTATCACTCTCTAATTTAGCCTTTTATTTTATTTTATGTGGGTGTGGGTGTTTGCCTGCCTGTATATCTGTGTACCACTTCCATGCATGGTGTACTTGGAGGCAAGAAGAAGGCATTGGATCCTTTAGAACTGGAGTTAAGATGGTTGTGAGTCACCATCGGGTACAGAAATCAAATACTCTAGAAGAGAATAGTGTGCTCATAATGGCCATCTTTACAGCCAGTTACCTTAACATTTGAAACAGATCTCTTACTGGGCAAAGCTTCCTGGAGCTCATCAACTGGCCAGACTGCCTGGCAGAGCACCCATAGTTTGCCTGCTTCTCTACCCTGCTGTCCCAGAGCCCACTGCCCCAGCTCTGGGGTTATACATGCCACTCCTGGTTGACACTTGGCTCTCGGAGCCTCATGCTTGTGTACAGGCACGTTATTGACAGATAAATCTCCTCGGATCACTTTCATGGATTTTAAATGCCCTAAGGAGTTTAATATTTGATAACAGTGTCATATAACCCAATATATCCCTTCATGGGAGACAAGTAACTTAGAATTTCTATGTTTACAGAAGCATTAAAAATTAAAACTGGCTCAATTGTGACATTTAGAGTAATTTGGTTATTTGATTCAATTTAACTTTTTTATTATTTAATTAGTTTATTTTGGTTATGGGGATTGAATCTAGGGCCTTGTGATTGTTACACTAAGTACTTGGATCATCTTTTAAAAATTATCATAAGGGGGCTAGAGAGATGGCTCAGTGGTTAAGAGCACTGACTACTCTTCCAGAGGTCCTGAGTTCAATTCCCAACAACCACATGGTGACTCAGAACCATCTGTAATGAGATCTGATGCCCTCTTCTGGTGTGTCTGAAGACAGCGACAGTGTACTCACATACATAAAATAAATAAATTTTTAAAAAAATTATCATATAACCAATTACTTACAAATTACTTTAGTGGACAAAGACAAACACCCTTAAAATAAGTACTAGTTGGACCACCAAGATGGCTCTGTGGGTAAGTTCCTTAACCTACAAGCTGAACTATCTGAGTTTGACACCCAAGCAAGAAACTAATAAGAAAGGGTAAATAAATAATATTCTAATAGGCAAATCAGCAAAGGCCTTAAATAGGTTACTTCTAGTAGAAGAAACACCACACATACACACTTACACACACATACACATATATATGTATGTATGTATATGTATATATGTTTGTGTGTGTATGTGTGGTATATATAAGTATATATACATACCTATATATATGTATATATATGGTGTATGTATATATGTATGGTATATATACACATATATACATATATATGGTGTATATATGTATATGCTATATATGCATATATATACAGTTAACATTAAGCAATATAAATATATATGGTTAATATTAATAAATATATATTTACTTATTTATTTATTATGGTTCTGTGGATTTATTAGGGCCTTGTGGTTGGTAGACAAAATACTTGAATCATCTTTTATACTTATATCTATCTTTCTATCTCTCTACATATTTATGTATCTATATCTCTATACCTATATAGATATATCTATGTCTATATCTATATTTATCTAAGATATATATATATATATATATATATATATATATATATATACACAGAAAGAGAGAGAGAGAGAAATACAATGTTCAAGTGGAAAAGAAACAACAATGAACACCACTCTCCGGTCAAGCAGATAGGTAGAATCTATTAAACCTGTCTATCACTTCTAATTTTACTTTCATGATAATATTTTCTTAACACGTCAGGAAGTTGTTTCCCTTGAAATCATATATGGGACTACATCACTCTCCCCAAGTCCTTCCTGTGGCACTCCATGTCACCTGGAGCAAGCCACAATCCTCAGGCCCTGGTGACAGCTGGCATTGCCCCACTTGCCTCCATCTTCTTACTTGCTCTCTCCTCTCTGTCTCCCTGTGCAGTTGGGTACAAAAATGCAGGCCAGTCTTCAGGACGATAGTTTCCTCTGCCAAAAGTGATTTTCCTGGTCCTGGAGAGGTGGCTCAGCTGTTAAGAGCACTGGCTGCATTTCCAGAAGACCCTGGTTCAATTCCTAGCACTCACATGGCAGCTCACAGCCATCTGCCACTCCAGTGTGAGAAGGTCTGAGGCCCTTTTTTTGGTTGCTGTGTTAAGAAGATATTACCATGTAAGTCATTAGTTATGTGATAGTTAGGGGCATCCCATTGCTGTGTATGTTTTAGCTGTAAAAACTAGAGAAGCTTCAGGTTTCTTTAGGCCTTAGAATAATTGCAGTCAAACATTATCTAATTAGAAACATCAAATTCTCATTTGTATCTTCTTGTGCATGTTTTCTACAGGCTGATATCCCAGTTTCTTACTCCACATGGTTGAAGATTGTTTGAAGCATCCCCTGATTAAACACTGCACTTCATCCTCAAGAAGAATAACATCCTCAAGAATAATATTCAGCTTGGGTAACCCTCCACAGGTCTATTAAACAACCATGGTCAGGGGTAAAGTTGTATGTTACCTTTTGTAATCATTTGGATTCACAGAGGCAGAGAAAAGAACAAATCTATGCTCGAATGTGTTTCAGCACAGAGTCAGAGAAAGAGAGTCCAAGGATCATAAATGAAAATGTGAACAGGGCTGGAGGGAGTGAATAAGCAGTTAGGAAGGAATGCCTACTGCTCTTGTAGAGAATCAGAATACAATTCCAAGCACCCACACTGGGTGGCTAACAACTGCCTACAACTATAGCTCCTACTCCTCTGGCCTCAGCAGGTGTCTGTACTCTCACATACAGATACATACATACACACATGATTAAAAGCAATAGTAGGCATGGTGACACAGACAGTCTCAGCAGTTGAGAGACACAGACAGGTAGATCTCTGAGTTCCAGGACTGTTGTAGGACAGACAGTGAAAGTGAAAATTTCTGGTTTCTTTGGCGACTCAATTGTGTCATGTGATGTTTTTCTGGAAACTGTCTTAGGAGATGTTTTTACCGAGAACAGACATGAAGTGTTTTCCTGGAAGCTGCCTCAAAAAAAGACATGTAATATTTTCCTGGAGTAGACACCTGATAGAACATGTGATGTTTGGAAATGGTGTTAGTATAACCCTACAGACAGTGGAAGATGCTGTGTGGCATTGGTTCATCTTGCCACTCTTTGCTGGTATTCCCTGGACTTTGCAGACCCTGGTCTTTGCGGACTGTGCTGTGTGGAATTGCTTTGCTTGCCTTCTTTGCTGATCATTGTTTGTTGTGATTTCCTAGAGAGAAATGCATGTGGCTTTTTGCTGCTGTACAAACTCAGCCGATTGGCAGAGCCTTAAGGTTTCTTCTGGACTAAACTGTCGCCACTGACCTGCAATTGGTGTTTGTAAGTAGATCAAGCTGCTGCTGATGATTTGTGTGAACTGAGCTCCTGATATCCTGACAATGCAGATTGGATTTGCCCCAAAAAACTATTTCTAAACAGGTTCACATCCTGCTTTGCCCTATTAACCTTTCCTTTCCACTACTTCTGGTGGGTAATGGGCTAAAAGAGAGGTTAAAGCATTTAATATACTTATTAAAGTAGGTTTTAAAAAAATATAAGCCTACAGACAGTTCCATAGAAAAACCCTGTCTTGAAAAACAAAACAAACAACAAACAAACAAAAACAAATAAATACTCTTAAAAATAAATAAATGTTAACAGTATTTCTTTGGGGGCAGGAAAATTAACCATAGTTTCAATATTTTTTATTCTCTCTCTTTCTGTATGTATGAAAAATAATAATTCAACAATTTGAAGTATTTTCAAATTTTTATTCATTCATTTATTATGGCTCTAGGGATCAAACCTGGGGACTTGGACATGCTAAGTACTCATTCTATCACTAAGCCACATATATTCTTAGCTTGCAAATTTAATTATAACTAAGTTTTATTGTGGTCGTTTTGGCTTTTTTGAGACCTTGTCTCACAATGTAGACCAGACTGTCTTTGAACTCAAGAGATCTGCCAAAAGATCACACTGTTCCCAGGTGCTAGGATTTAAGGTATGATCCACCAGGCCCTGTAAGTAGTTTTTAAAAAAGAAAATGTAGGTTTTATTTTTGGCTGGCCTTCATTTAAAAAAAAAAATCTGACTTGACTTTGCAAAGCTTGGTCCACTGACCTGCAAATGAACTAAACAGGAAAAAGAAAATACCCCACAGTCATAGCTAACCTTCTGCATTCTGGCTCATCTTAGCTTTTTAGCATGCAACCAGGTAGCATTTACCAAAAATGTTGGCTGGAGCAAACCACTGAGCAGAAGTCAGCCATATTCTAGCGTCCTCCTGCTACAAGATCTAGTCCACTCACAGTCAGCTTCAAATCAGTGTCAATGTCCATATTCATGTTAGTTAATATACTTACCAGTTCATTCGATTGATACTTGCTGAGTATCTGTAAGCCGGGGAAATATAAAGCAAACCTCAATAGTAAGAAGAGCTTTATCTAAGAGTCTAGGTTGGGGCAGGCAAAAGGAGGAAGAGAAAGAAAGAATGAAAAACATATTTGCATAAATACTTAAATAATTATGACACATACAATGTAAACTACATTAAGACCCATATTTAAAGAGTTCTCTGTGAGCCCAGATAAAGATGAAGTACTTTGGGGTGGGGTATCTTCCTGGTGAATCTGAATTTACATGGATGCTTTGAGGTCTGGGTTGGACAGTGTCTGTCTGCCTTTCATCTATCTTGATGGCTGGATAGTGTCTGTCTATCTGACATCTTGTCTGCTTGCCTTATTTTAAACAAGCATCTGATTCTCTGCTATCTGTAAACCGTCTCGGGATGCTCGGGCATGAAAGCGATAGAGAGCTCAAAGAACCGATGGGAAGTCTTTTCAATTATACAAACTCTAAGTCCCAACTCAAGAGAGAAAGAAGGTGCTGGGTTAACGCCCTCCAGTATCTCAGTGATTGGGACTAAAGGATGCCGGCTCACTGTGTGACAAGCGACGCCAGCACTTTCCTACAGGGATTGGACTGTACGAAAAGATAAGCCAAAGGAAGGAATTAGTCATTCCATTAGGCAACGGAATCGATGGAATAAAAATACTTCCCATCATAGTTGGGTTTTTAAAAAGGGCTTTTTACACAAAAGGAACCCCGGCTTGAATGTGCAGGGGAAAATGTGACATAACACACTGAGGACAGAGAAGGGTGGTAGACAGAAGCCTGCTGGTGAGGAGGACCAGACGTGGGAAGCTTCGCTCTTGCTCTGCACGGTTTCCTCTTTTGGTTGGGAAGAGCACATTATGTCACCCTGTCGATGGAGGTCATCTTTCTCCAGCTTGCATTGTTCCTCAGAAGAAACACAGGAAGTCATTCCCTGTGACAGTCGGCCTCTCTTCACAGCTCAAGCCTCATCAAGCCCTTAAACAAAGCCTGGCCGAGCCAAGGTCAGAAAGGGAGGCACATCAGCGAGCTCTCTCCTGACTAGGAACAATGGATAGGAAATTGCTCTACCCTAGGGTACCTTTGCTTCTCAGTAACCCCAGTTCTACCCAGTCATCCATCTGCTGAAGAATTACTAGCTTAATTTCTGATTGTCTTGGTGGCGCTGATAGACTAATGACAGGCAGGCTCGGAAAGACCCCCTTTTTATTTCTCCTCTCCCTCTCCGCACAGCTGAGTCAGCTGTTTCCCATCAGCCACCATTTTCCAGAGACTTCTGAAGACAAGAATTTCAGGTTGGCCAGCCCTTTGAAATGATTTATTTCGTGGGGTTGGAACTCAAGACCAGGGCCCCATGTGTAGATAAACACTAGTCCCAATCCTTACATTTTTCTCTTTATAGATTTTTGGATTCTTTTCATCTGGACCATCTTTCTTACCATTTCACTTTCTAATTAAAAAAAAAAAAGATTTCACAGTTGTTTGTGTGGTACATGACAGATTAGTGAGGATAGAGCCGGAGCCAAGAGGCAGAGAACACAGAGGAAGATTTTTGCTTGATGGGCCATTTCCTGGGTCCCAGGGGTAGAAAAGAGCAATAGCTGAAGGTTAAGGACAGCAAACAGAGAGCAAGCTGGATAATAACCGGAAAAACAGGGATGGGGGAGTGCGGCAGGAAAAGCTAAAGGGACTGGGGTGCGGATAGGGGGTCTTGTGGGGTTAAGTGTGCTTTGCTCTAGGTCACTAGGTCAACTGCAGGTTATGGCAGAGAGAGAGAGAGAGAGAGAGAGAGAGAGAGAGAGAGAGAGAGAGAGAGAGAGAGAGAAACAAACACAAAGAGAAACAGAGACAGTGTTCATGTGTGGTATCAATTGGAATCTTTAGAACATAAAATACCAATAAAACCTATGATTGTTTATTTTTGAGACAGGGTCTCATTGCATAGACTAGGCTGGCCTCCCAAGTGCTAGATTTAAAGGTATGTACCATCACACCTGGAAAAATCTATAATTTTTACAAAATACTTTTGCTAGATGCAACTTTCTGCAGAAATGGGTTATTGGAGGGCCCAGAATCTATTTACTTTATGGTGAATGCTGTAGTTACAAGCCAATTATTGGCATAATGAGCACTTGCCCATCTAATGAAAAGGATCTAACAGTCTGATTGGCACTGTGTAGTAGACAAGCACACTTGTCCAATAACTGAGCTCAATTGTTATTTCTAGTAGGCTTGTTATTCATGCTGCCATCTTTATGTGTTTAGCAGGGAAGCAAATACTTGTGAGATAGGAAAGGCCTCATTCGCTGAGATGACAAGGCTTTGAAAAGAAGGGACCTGGCATAAGACTCAGGTCCTTCGCTTCAAAGGGAAAACTGACTTACTGAATACTGAGGAAGATACTCCGCACTGAGGGAAGATGAAATTGTTTGTTTAATGTCCATTCTGGCTTTGTTTAATCCTAAGAATAACCCAGAAGGTGTGATCACGATCTGCCCACCCTTGCTCTCTTCTCAGCTGTGTCCTGACACCTCGACCATGCCATCTTAGCACAACTGGTGGCTGTCACGGCTCCCTGCCTCTGTGGGGATTCATAGATTGGCACATCACCCAACTCAGCTCAAGGGCAGGGAGATTCCAGTGACATACAAACACAAATGGGGCAGTAAGAACATTTTCAAGGTAGAATTGTATATAGTAGATTCAAATTCCTAGTTGTCTTAAGGGTTTGTAGAAAGTAGGCGGAGTTCATAAAACAATGTTAAGATCCATCAGCTCGGCAGCCTCGCCTACATCTACACACCTTCCCCATGTCCCCATTCCTCAAAGAGTTCCTCGGCACAGCCATGTCCTGCCTGCTTTGCTCAGGATTTCCTCATATTCCTCCAACCTAATCTCTGTGTCTTCAGTGCTGTTTGCTTAATTCATCATCTCTCAAGACAAGTTCGATCCCTCAAGATGCCTTCTCAGATCTGAATAAAGAATCTTGGGTTCCTTTGCCAGAATTTTGCATGAGGTCTTGTATATCAACAGTATGTTTGTTGAACGGATGAGAAATGGATGTATGAATTTAAATCTGTTTATTTGTCACAAATGTCTAGGAAAGTCCTAGACAACTGGATACAAAGGAGCTTTGTGAAAACTCTATCACAGGAACAGATCTGTCTTGAACCATACTGTGATTTTAATCATGGAAACTCACTATATCCCTTTCAGTTTTCTACTAACTAGAAATTTAATTTTTACCCAGGGACCACGGGCATTGTGCTGACTTATAATTCCCAATGTAACCACCTTGAATAAGTCACCCTCACTGTGGACACCCACATTAGCCAGAAAAGCCATGGCCATGTTAGGGAGATTTGATTTGTAGCCAAATCCGATTATATACTCTCGAGCAAACCTGGCAGAAATCCAACTGCTTCAGTTAAGTAGACATTTAGCCACACTGTGCATTAGATATGCCTGGTAACCTCAGAAAAAATACACTTGAATAGCAAGGCTGGCTTAACATACTATAATATGATTGTAGGACAGAACAAAACTTACTGGCAGCCAAATCATTGTGCTTTTATCTAAGATGTATTTGAAAACATACTTGATTGTGACTCTATAAAAAAATCCCAGGAGATCTGTTATAGTACTTACCAGAAAATAAATATTATTTTAAAAACATTTATTCAAAACAAAATTAAAAGTAGAGCTTCCCCCTTCTTGTTCCCTCTCCCAATCCTCCATCCACTAGTCATTTTGATACAAACTATCACATTTTTTAAAAGAAGTACCTGTACCTCTTAGAACATTCTAACCTCGGTTGTATAGTAACCCCTGTGGTTCTATCATCCACTGAACTGAGATTTCATCTTCTTGCTGAGTAAGAAGAAACTCATTACCATTTGGAATTTAATGCCTCTTCTTGTTGCTTCCCCTTTTTCCCAATCACAGAGCTGCCCAAGTGCTGGTTGGTTGGTTCAACTTGGAAGGCCTTGGTGTCTCCTCAGCGGCATGCCACCAGAAGCCAGATGGCCTTTTAGCATAATTTTGATGAGAGTGAGCATTGTGTAGAAAAATTTTGGCTTCAATTCTTATTTCTTATATACTTCTCTTGGATGGAGTTTCAGACCATTTCTAAGGCACAATATTACTCCAGTGGATACAATTTAGGCACCCTCTGGTGGTCAATAGAACACAGTCAATTCTTCTGAACACTAATTTAAATTATTTAAGTGTTATGGTTTGTGATGCGTTTTCTCTCTCTAGTCTTATGATCTGAATTCTTATGTTCAAGGTACATGCTGTCTAAGTTACTTTTGCATGCATAAAGCTTTGCCCTTTCAAAATGCTACTTCAAAGTCACGAAATGCCACAAATATCAGGAAGAGTTTATTCAGGAAACCTGAGAAGGAATGACCCCATCTTGATTAAGAGTTTAAGGGACACCTTATTAACAACAAACCAAACTCACTTCAAACTACTTTACACAATGGAAAGAAAGCTTCCAGTTGATTACATGAGCACAGGTCAGATAACATGCCACATACGGTCAGACAAAGTTAACATTTAAGTAAATAATCCCCACCTTTGTAATTGCTATGCTGAGGTATAGAAAATGCTTCTATCGAATTAGCAGAAACAAACTGTGCAATTTTCTCCCTTTAACAGCAAACTTCTGCACTATTTTGGGAACTGTGCTAATATGGCTGGTATTCCAGTGTTTAAAGCTGTGTTGACAAGATAAAGCGCTATAATTTTAACTTGTTATTGTGAGACAGAAGCTGCCTCATTAATTTCTGCTTCATTCACAACTGAAAAACAAATCAATGTTTACCAATGGCAATGAAGCTAAATGAGCAGGAAAAAAGAAAACCTAAAACACTCCAATAAGCCATTAGTTCATGATGTAAAAAGAATTTTAAAGGATTGTCTAAGTTCTGTTTACTCAACAAAATTTGGATAGACGTGAGAAACTATTTTAGTAAATTTACAATAGACTTCTCAGTGTACATTCAATTTTAATGCTGCTGAAACTGGAAAAGATTCCTTTATGCACTAAATGTAGCACTGTTGTGTAACCCATTATGAATGAGAGAAGAGAGTTGGTGCTACTTCTTGGTTACACTGAGCCCTTAGGAACTTTATATGAACAGTGCTTTAAATATGTTAAAGATTCAATCATCTTCCAGTTTATCCACAATCCACTTAAAGACTGTTAAAGATCGCTGTGGCAGATACAACCAAGAAGGATGTTAGACTTGATCTACTCCCACGGTTTCATCCTCTCATTTTAAGAATGAGGGAGGGAAGGACAGAGAGAGTCAAATGTTTGTTTAAAATCGAACAGCTATTTAGTAGCACTATGATCTGGCTCTTCTACTTTCCTGCTAAGCCAAAATTAAATTTTTTAATGAAGTGTGTGTGTGTTTTGAAAAGGAAATTCGTTCTTTGCCTCGTTTATAAATGACCCAAGTCACCACCCATAATAATCACTTCTGGGTAGTTAACGCCCTTCCTCACATTGAATCTGAAGTAGGAGGCTATTGCTTTACTTCCAGTTAAGTGAGCAAAGAGGCACACTATTTCTTAATGGCTAGGGTGACATTATAAGCACCAGTGCTACTTATAAGAGGACCACTTTGAGTGTGGAAAGGATTTTGTTAGAGAAGACAGTGGGAAAGCATCACTTGCAAGAGCTAGATGCTCTGAGAAGATGCCAACGCTCACCTTGAATCATTATTTCAAATAGTTTCTTAAAAACAGCTGTCTGTGTTGTGGTTTTACCAAGGTATTGTATAGACAAGAGGAAGGCAATGAGAAGGTCTCCACTAAAGTCTAAGCTGGGTCCATTACTGGACTTAGCTTTGTTGGGTTGCTGTTAGTAAAAAGTAAAATGTTGGTCTGGTAACTAGAGCTTGGCTGCACAGTGGGTACTAAGTTCCCTTCTACTGATCCTCAGGGTAACTCCTCGACAGACAGAGAAAGCTCCAGCAAACTGAACTCGCATACCCAAAGGCTTGATGCTCTGGCACCTCTCACTAAATTGAACTAAGAAAATAGACACTTTTCTGTTCTTAACCTCCATGGACATACAGTCCCGAATAGAGCTGCTTGGAAAGGACGACTCTGGGCAAGATGAAACCTCCTGAATGTGAAGTGAACCCACAAATGTCAAACTGTTGTGGACAAAGAATCCACCTTGCTTCTATGCTTCTAATAGTAAACAGATTTTCTTTTTAAATTCAAACCAAACATGCTCTAAAGGGTTGGGGGATGGGCGATGAAGGAGGTTGTCTGAGAGAACAGCAGAAACCTAAGCTTTTCCTGTTACTCAATAGGCACACACATTTGGGGGAAAAGCCTTACTTTTTTTTTTTCCCCTTTAAATCTGTTCAAAACTCAATAAGGTTTTTTTTGTTTGTTTGTTTTTTGTTTTTTTTTAGATTATAAAGGCAAAACCTTTTTGAGATTAAAAAGGTTAGAGGAAGACATGGGATTCCAGAATAATCTTTCTGAAATTGTGAAAAAAAATTTTTTGGTGTGCTTATGTGTACTTTTCTAGGAAGAAGGAAAGAATTTCTTCTAAATCCTCAAAGACACTAGGTAATGGAAAAAGTGGAAGACAAGTGGTTGAGACAATGGGGTCTCTAGATACTGATTTATCTGGTTGCAGATAGGATCAGCAGAGATATTATCATGACTGTAAAGTCTGTCCCACAAAGCCTTCTTAAAATTTCATATATCTTGATGAACTGTAATTTTTTTCACAAGAAATAAAAGGGAGGGGCACATAAAATCAAATGGAGTTTATTCACAATAAAGATGTAAAATGATGGTGATTTCAAGAAATATTTTTTGTAACAGTAGCTAATGAAAATCTATTTAATGTAAGATCAGGTGCCTAGATGTTCACTTATGCTGATTATGTTAATATTTCTTTCTTTTTTGAGTTAACTGGCTTCAAACAAAAGGCTTGGCTCCTCCTTCCAACCGGCTTTTTTTCTTTTTTTCTGATGCTTCAGTATGCTGTGAAATGATGATGGATTAGCTGCATTTCTATTTGAGGTAGTAATTATTGTTTTATAAAGATTTGATTCCTGAGATATATTAAATAGAAGCTATTTATATAACACAATAACTAGTTGAAATTTAGAGAAAAGAGGAAAAATGACACCAGGGAACCCGAGGAGCTTGTTTACAAGAGGTGCACGCAGGAGAAAATGAGGACCGAAGATTAAACGAACACGATTACACACCCAAACACTAACAAACCCTAAAGAGAGAAAGTAGGAGGGAAAAAGACTTTTTAAACAGAACAACGGTAACAACGAGAAATAAAGTGAAAATGACGAAAACATCACACTTGAGCCTTTCCAAAATAAATAAATAAATAAATAAATAAATCTCAAGGCGTTGGATGGCCTCTTGTTAATTAAGGCGAAGACAAGGCGAGTAGAAAACACCAGAGCTAGAGACGGTGCCTGTGTTTATCAGATAAAACCCAAAAGCTCGGGGGAATAATCTTTTGTGGCAGAGACTCTCCAGGCAGCGAGGAATGCTGATTTTCCCTCAGACAACACAAACGTGAAAACGTCAAAAGAACACAGTGGGTTTAAGCACCTGCCTTCTAACAGTTATTTTAGATAATTCCTGATGATCGGAAACAAGAGGGGCTCCTCCATCCTAAGGGAATGTTAGCAGCATCCACAGGCAGGGACCGCTTGCCGGTTAACCCTGAGGGCGCCGGCAGGAGTCCCTATCCTCAGACGAACCCTGGTCCTCAGGAGACCCCGCCTGCCCGCGAGCCCGAGCATCCTCCGCCCTGCTCTCTGGTCCCATTCAAGAAAAATCCTGGGATTTCAGGAGCCGCACCCGCTTAGCTTCCCAGCCGCTGCCGCCGCCTCGGGGACTGTGCGTGTTGGGGTTGCGTGGGGGACGCAGCTTTACTCTAGGCGCGGCGGATGGGGCGCGTCCCCGCGGGCCGCGCGCGCCTGTTGCCATGGTAACGCTCGCTCGGCCGCCGGAGGGGCCGGCGGGAATGCGGCGCGCTCTGGCAAGATGGCGTCGGCGAGGTCGCGGGGTGCGCGGTGAGCGCCGGCCGCCGTCGCTCCGCCCGGCCGGTCGCGCCTCAGGTCCGCCCGCCCGCGCGCGCCCCGCGGGCCCATGGCGGCGACAGGTGCGGGCGCGCCGCGGCTTGCCGGGCTGCCGCGGGCCGGGCGCGCCCCTCGCTAACGCGCGCGTAACTTTTCCTCACCGCGGCCCCCCGCGGCCTCCGCGCCACGCCCCCCGGGCCGCCGCCCCGCCGAGGTGCCGTCTGCCGGCCGCCGCGGGAGCTAGGAGCGCCGGGCGGCGCGCCTCCACCATGGCTCTGACCCTGTTCGGTGAGTGCGGTCCCCGGCTCCCCACCGCGGGTGGGCCGCGCCCCGGAGCCGCGTGTGGACTTGCGGGGCGCGGGGCGGGCCGGCCGCCTTGTCGGGGCTCCTGGAGCGCGGCCCCGCGCGCCGCTCCCATTGTCTCCTCTCAGGCAGAGCCAATGGGCGTGAGCTCCCGGGCCAGTCCTGGGGTCGGGGTGGGAACGAACCGTGCCTTTCTCGCATGCCAACTTGAGGGGGAAGTTGGCTAGTTGTTTGCAAACCAATTTTCCCCAAGTCGGTAAATAAAGATCCTGGAAAGTTTATTATTATTATTACTATTTTTTTTTTAACAAGATGCGAGAGCATCCCCAGCCTCTCTAGAATTGTCCCGTCCGTGTGTGGCTTCCTTCCTGTTAGATTGTTGGGTACATTGCATTGGAAACGAGAATAATATGTGAACTTAAATTGGTATTGGTTAAGATTGAAAATGTGTGCTCTGAAGAAAGAGGACAGAAGAAAGTTGGTTACTGGAAGGTAACTGATCAGCAGCGTGATTTTGAGTATTGCTTGGGAAATGTTATTTTGTGGATGTAGTTACTTAACACTATTGTTTCAATGGCAAAGACAGTTTTCAATGACAGTGGGTTGGGAAAAAGCACTGAAAAGTACATTGTTTTCTTTCACCAAAACCAGACCTTGGTACATCATTTCAAGAGAACTAAGTATGTCAAAACTTAGATTTGCAAAGAATTCAGTTTTTCAAAGTAGGAAGGTGCAATGGTGTATTAGGGACAACCACGAGCACATTTCTCACAAATTATTCAGCATATCCAGTTTTCAATTACGTTTTAATTATGTCATCTGACCAGGCACAGTTATGTTGTCTCATACCATACATGCTTTTTGTTGTAAATACCTTCAAGTGAATTCAGCGGGCATCAGCTACTTCTGTTTCTTCTTTCCCTGAAAATAGTATCTTTACCTTACCTTGTATTTAATCTGGACTGTTTAGTGGAAATGTGGACTTTTTTTTTTTTTTTGGTACAAAGGTTACAAATGATAAAAGGCTGTACCCTTAGCTGATTCTTTTCTTTAGAAGCAATGGCTGTAGCTGATTAGCAACTGTTGCAGCTAATGCACAGCAGGACGATTTCCAGAGGAAATCTTCAGACTATATGGGAAGAATCCATCTGTCCTAGTTTCTAAGGAGATTCTGCATTTTTAAGAATTTCAAAAGTAAACTGTACTCATCTAGTATTTTCTAGAACATTGATATTCCTAATAACTAAGGCAGTTAAACTGGGAACACAATACTCCTTTTAAAAGGATTCCTGGCTTGTAAGCCATTACCTAGGTAGAATAAGTAAAAGAAAGGTGCAGAATTGTACCTGTATGGAAAACGGCTCCCATCCCTAACAGGAATGGCTTGCTTTCTATGTTCTGATATGTGCTTGCGAAAAATAGAATTCAGTTTACATAAATGCACTTTGCTACAGTGTGAACATAGCATACCTCTGAGCAGGAGTAGGGGTTGATAAAGAAAGAGAGAGGGGGTGGGGACTGAGCAAGACTGAGAGACTCTTACTCTGTAGCCTAGGTTTGCCTAGAACTTACTCAGTAGCCCAGGTGCCAGGATTACAGGGAGGAGCCACCACACCCACTCCCCCCCCCCACCCGTAGTGATGGAATAGCAGCTGTTTTTAACTGTGCCTGTTGCAGATCATTCCTGTCTCCTGTGTCATCTGTCTGCTAAATGTAGATGCTTTTGTCCAAGTGCTTTTGTCCAAGTCCAGGGTGAAAGAGATTTTTAAAGGGACACTCAGTGATTTTCTCAGGTGCACACTGAAGTTTGAGAGGTATTGAATTACAGGCAAATACTAGGGGAATGGATCCAATTAGCCCAGTTCACAAAAACATTTTTGCATTTGTGAAGAGAAGTACTCAAGAGTTAGAGAAGGACTTCTTGTCTTTATTTCAGTCTTCTTGGAGGTGGGAGAGGAAGTGCCCATGGCGTCTATCATGCTACACCCTAGCCCATTTTTCTGTTTTTGTTTTGGTTTTGAGTCAGGGCCTTGAACTCAGTCATCCTCTTGCCTTAGTCTCTTGAATGGTGAGACACCAGTTGTATTTATTCTTGGTGACCAACTGAGAGGAGCAGTGATAAGGTTCTGTGAGATCATGATGAAGATGTGTGGGTGAGAAACCAGGTTAGATGAATTTGCTCTGTTGGTCTCGGGGGAGAGCCCATCAGCTGGGACCTTTGACTTCCCAGAATAACCACTGCTGCCTGTCCTGGGTATCTTGGTCCAAGATGAACTCTGCTCCAAGATGAACTATGCTCCAAGAGCATAGTTCAGTTTTCAACTTGTTACAAATTTTCATTCACACTTGTATATAATATTTGTATTAGTGATTACTAGAAGTTAATTTAGATAATTTAGAAGCTCTTATTTAGTGTTTTGGTGTGAATATGTATACCTATTTTTTTTTAAAGATTTATTTATTTTATGTATATGAGTACACTGTAGCTGTCTTCAGGCACACCAGAAGAGAGCATCAGATTCCATTACAGATGGTTGTGACCCACCATGTGGTTGCTGGAAATTGGACTCAGGACATCTGGAAGAGCAGTCAGTGCTCTTAACCACTAAGCCATCTCTCCAGCCCCATGTACACCTATTTTTGAGTATGCAGTGCATATGTGTTTGTGTGTGTATGTATGTATGTATGTATGTATGTATGTATGTGTGTGAAGGTCAAAGGTCAACCTCAGGCGCCATTCCTTGGGAACCAGCCTCTGTGATTATGTGTTTGCGATGATGCAGTTAAAACCTCAGTGTAGTTCCTCAGATTCCTTTTACCTTTTGTTCAAGCAGGGCCTCTCACTGGCTGGAACGTTGCCCAAGTTGGCCCACAGCTCTAGCCATCTGCCTGTTTCCACTGTCCCCATAGGTTTTGAGGGTCTGAATTCAGGATAAACATGAAGACCTGACTGACTCCTGAGAGACAAGAGCTTTACCTAATGAGTCATCTCTCAGTCCTACCTTGTGTGTGTGTGTAGTATTTATGTTTGTATATAATCTCCTGTTCATACACATGTGGTAGTCAGAGGGGTTCTGAGGCAGTCTCTCACTGAACCTGGAGCTCAGTGTCTCAGTGAGAGTGACACCCCCTTACCCCTCACCCCACCCTTCCTTTAGTGCATGGATTACAGGTGTGTGTTGTTACACAGGCATTTCATGGGCACTGGGGATCCTTACGCTCGTCCAGCAAGCACTTCATCCACTAGTTACCCACGTTCTCACGCTCCCCAGCTCCCTGTCACTGGGACTCTGGGTTTGCTATGTAGGACAGCCAGAAAGCCTTAGGGACCCTGCTACCCCAGTGTCCCATGCTGTGAATATAGGAACCGACCTCCACTCTTGACTGATGTGGGTGCTGGGGATTGAAGGCAGGTCCTTATATTTTGGGGGCAGGACTTTACCTACTGTCTCCAACTCTTAGGGTTCCACTTCCAGTTTTTATTTGTTTGGCTTTGTTTGTTTTGGTTTTTGGTTTTTCTTTTTGATACAGGGTATCTTTGTGTAACCCTGACTGTCCTGGAACTAGCTCTGTAGGCCAGACTGACCTCAAACTCCTAGACCCTTCTGCCTCTGTCTCCTAAGTACTGGGATTAAGGGGCTGTGCCACCACACCTGTCACTTTCATTTTTAAAACTCATATATGCATTGGAAATGTTCATCTTGAAAATTCTGAGATTTGAAATGTTCTCTTCACCTTTCAAGTGAATCCATGTCTCAGTATCAACCTTGATAGGTTTTTTTTTTTTAAATTAAATTTGCTTACTTATGGGAGAGGAAGGCAAGAGGGGGCATGTTAGGGTGCCTGTGTGGAGGTCAGAAGGATACCTTTTAGAACTTGGTTTTCTCTTTTCAACCATATGTCCTGGAGTTTGAACTCCTGTCAGGAGGCTTGGCAGTTAATACCTACTGAGCAGCTGTTTTACTGGTGCAAAGTTAGTTTTTGTTTTCTTTTATACTTGGGGTTGAACTTAAGACTTCACTTGTGCTAGGCAAACATTCTTCTACTGAGTCACATCTCCACTTTGACACAGTTTTTAAAGTCTCAGAAGTAGTCAAATAATGTTTCTGATGGACTCATCTTCCTGGCTTTGCTCATCTTTCTCAGGACTCTCGTGGATACTGGAAGTTCACTAACCCTGCTCTATAGTCAGTACTATACACCTTGGACATTTTGCTGCGATCTACCAGATAGGGGAGTGCTTGTTTCCTAGTAATCACTAGGATAGTAGGAAAGTCTGAGATCATCTAATTTAGGCCTTCTTGCTGCTGTGCCTGACGGGATGTTGTGTCAGCCGCATCTGTAGAACCCTAGTTGGCACAACAGGGTGAATTACCATGCTACCTTGGCAGGAATCTCATTGTTTATAGCTTAAGGAGCTGTGGTTTCTACCAGGCCAGTGATGAGTCTGGGAGCTCAGTACAGTTCACTGACCAACTAAACCTTGAACAGTGCTGTCTCTGTATGGATAGTTGGTGTTTGGGCTACTTCACCTCCACTCTCACGTAGCTGCCATCGTTATAATCATAGGTCACCTGTAAAATACTTTCTTACCATCTGGAGGTTTGAATGAGACTGGCCACCAGAGACATGCATCTGTCTGTCTGTCTGTCTATCTATCTATCTATCTGTCTATCTATATCTTCTCAGTTGGTGGAACTGTTTGAGAAGGATTGGGTGTGGGCTTGTTGGAGATATGGTATCACTGGGGTAAGGATTTGAGATTTCAAAAGACTTGTACCATTCTCAGTGTGCTCTCTTCTTGTAGTTGTGAATTAAGATGTAAGGTCTCAGCTGTTCCTACTACCATACCTTTGCTCTGTCATCATGGACCCTAACCCTCTGAAAATGTAATTCATTCATATTCTCTCTCTCTCTCTCTCTCTCTCTCTCTCTCTCTCTCTCTCTCTCTCTCTCTCTCTCTCTCTCTGTGTGTGTGTATGTGTATTTTGTTTTGTTTTTCAAAACAGGGTTTCTCTGTATAGCTCTGGATATCCTGGAACTCTATGTAGTCCAGGCTGGCCCCAAACTCAGAGATCCACCTGCCTCTGCCTCCCAAGTGTTGGGATTAAAGGCATGTGCCACTACCACCTGGCACATGCTTTCTTTTATAAATTACCTTGGTTATGATGTTTTATTACATCAATAGAAAAGTCATTAAGATAGAAATTGGTACCAGGGAATGGACTCCTGCCAAGTCATGCCTGACCCTGCGGTTTATTAGAGGAATGTGGAAGATTTTGGACTAGGAAAGTGAATGAATGCTTTAAGTGGATCTTAAAGGGCTGGGAAGACATAGAGCTGACAACAATGTGGACTACCAGAAGCCCAGCGTGCAGTCTCAGGGAGAACAATATTAGCGACCAGGCTAGAAAACGTTCTTGTGATATTTTGGCAATGAATGTGGCTGCTTTCTGTCCTTGCCCTAAGAGTCTGCCCGAGGCTAAATTGAAAAGTATTTAATTAACTTTTTTGCTGGGAGAGATTTCAAGACAGCCAACTCTGGACTGTGTCACCTGGTTATTAGTAATCGCTACTATGCAGAAAAAAGAAACATAAAATGTAGTTTGAGGAGAGAAAGCACACCATGACATTTATGGAATCCAAAGCTAGAAGAGATGAGAAGATTGAAGAAAGGCCTGATCTGAAATGGAACAGAGGGAGTGGTAACCTCAAGGCGAGCACGCGAGACCCCATGGAGCTGAGCTTCTAGAGGAATTTCCTGCTCCTAAACAACAATGGAGAAAGGCTTTTGCAAATGTGATTCAGGAGAGCTGCTGGGGCCAGGGATGTGTCAGGGAGTCCCTGCATGGAGGTCCAGACAGGCCATGTTTGTGAAGTTGTGAAATGAAGCCCAGAATTTGTTGGAGACCCCAAGTTGTTGAAGTTGTCAGAACACTGGGATCTCTTCTGAGGAGAGTTTCAAACAGGGTGTAGAACCAGCCCATGAGAAAGAAGTGTGCTTTAGTCAGTAAAGGTAGAAGG
This sequence comes from Tokudaia tokunoshimensis, assembly GCA_036184795.1. NCBI lineage: Eukaryota > Metazoa > Chordata > Mammalia > Rodentia > Muridae > Tokudaia > Tokudaia tokunoshimensis. The sequence continues at coordinate 48,011,172 of BTHU01000004.1, read as the reverse complement.
GCAGAGCCATTTGAGCCCTGATATCAGACATGGAACTATAACAGTGGTTCTCAACCTGTGGGTTGTGACTCCTTTGGAGGTAGAATGACCCTTTCACAGGGGTCACATATCACATATATTACTATTCATAACAGTAGCAAAATTGTGGTTATGAAGTAGCAACAAAAATAATTTCATGGTTGGGAGTCACCACAACATGAGGAAACATGAGGAACTATGTTAAAGGGCAGCAGCATTAGGAAGATTGAGAACTGCTGAACTGTAGGATTTGGAGTTTGCCCTGCTAGTTTTTGGTCTATTATTATTATTTTTATTTATATGAGTACACTGTGTAAGATGCTGACCCTCAGTCAGGTCAGTGGTACTTACTTCGAGATGCCCCCAAGTGAGACACCGAGACACAGATTGATGCAAAAACAAGAGATTTATTTTCCAGTGCATCTTCGTCGACCTTTAAGGTCCCACAAGGTGAGTTACTAAGAAGGTGACCCCAAATGGCTATTACAAGCAGTTTTATACTTTTTAGGGGCACAGGTTACATTAGCAAGGTTATAGTTCAAACTTATTGGCTAAGCATATTGACCTTTAAATCTATTGACTAGCAAGCATGACATGCATTTGAACTCTACCTGGAACTTTCCAGAGGGTCAGGTAACTATCAGGCAGTACATTTGAGAATTTTTTACTCAAGAATGTTCCTGTGTGTGGAGAATGGAACTTGGGCTAGCCTTGACTATAGGCAGGAGGGGGAATCTGTAAGGAGGGTGTGGGACTGGAAAACCCCTTAGGGTCCCTCACATTGCAGCTGTCTTCTGACACACACCAGAAGAGTATATCAGATCCCATTATAGATGATTGTTTCTGGGAATTGAACTCAGGACCTCTGGCAGAGCAGTCAGTGCTCTTAACCACTGAGCCACCTCTCCAGCCCATAGTTTTTGGTTTTCCTTTGGTTCAATATTATCTTCCTATGCCCTGATTCCTGTTTTGAGATGGTAATATGTATTCTGTTCCATTGTATGTTAGAACTTCATAATTTGCCTTTTAATTTTACAGGGCCTACAGTTAAGAGATTGCTTTTAGTCTGAGAACAAATTTTGCACTTTTAAAAATTGTTGAGGCTAAGAAAGATAATGGGAACTTTTGAAGTTGTTGAACTGAATGAATTTTGCATATGGTCTGACCACAAGCCTGTGGGGGTTAGGCTATGGAATGCGGTGGTCTGAATGAGAATGGCTCCCTTAGGCTCAGATATTTGAATGCTTGATTCCTAGTTGATAGAACTGTTTTGGGAAGCATTAGGAGGTGTGGCTTTTTTGAGGAAGTATGTCACTGGGTTCCCAAATTAAACAAATTAAAGTTGCCTTGGTCATGGTGTTTTGTCATAGTAATAGAAAAGTTACTAAGAAACCATCATTTCTCAGCCCTTCCACAGAAAACTTTCATTGTTTTAGTTTGTGTAGGATTTCTCACTATCCTGACATTGCTTAAAGGCATTTTTGTAGAAGTCCTTTCACGAAGTTGAATGGGAATGTTGTGTGTGTGTGTGTGTGTGTGTGTGTGTGTGTGTACATGCTCGAGATTGCACATGTGTCTGTGAATTTCAAAAGGACAGGTCAGATGAGTGCTCTCAGTATGACTTCTGTGACCAAAACTAATTTCGAGGAAACTTCCACTTACTTTCCTGTCTGCTGACACTTGTTAGATGTACATATTTTTGTGCGAGTGTTCTGTCTGCCTGTGTGTGTCTGGTCCCTTTGGATGTCAAGAGAAGACATCAGAACTATTCAGTCTGAAGTTAGATGGTTGTGAGCTGCCTTGTAGATGATGGAACTGAGTCTGGCTCTCTATAAGAACACTAAGTGCACTTAACTGCTGAGCTATCTTTCCTTATTCAGTTTTAAAATTTGTCTTTTAATCTGGTATCATGTAAAAGAGTGAAAAAAAATCATAGTTGCTAGCTGGACAGTGGTGGCTCATGCCTTTAATCCCATCATCCTAGAGGCAGAGTACTCTTAATTTGAGACCACCTTGGTCTACAGAGCTAGTTCCAGGACAGTTAGGGCTCTACAGAGAAACCCTGTGTTGGAAAACTGAAAAAAAAAAAATCCCATAGTTCATGGTTGTTATAATTGATGATTGCCATCTGTGTGCAACATATAAAGGAATATTGATGGCTTACATCTGCCCCTCAGGTTACCATTTTATAACTAGCCCAGCCTTTGGAGATATGCCCCAATCTTTGGGAATATGTACAGTTACAAAAAGTTAAGATTTATTGTTAAGAAAAAAAATGTTTAACTTTTTTACATCCATTTTTTTGTCAGCATTTTCTGTGTTAACATCACTCCACATAGACACTTTTTTTCTCTGTTGTTCTCTGTGTGGAAATTGAGTGGCATCAGGGGCGTACATCCGTCAGACTGTGCATGTCCTTAGAGTTTGTGGATCTGATTCATGCATAAAAAGAGGAAGCAACTAGGAGTCGTAGTGCGCTCTTGTAATCCCAGGACATCAGAGTCTGAGGCAGGAAGATTACCAGGAGGTATAGGCTAGTCTAGATCACTCAGTGAACCCTGTTTCAAAAAGGAAGGCACAAATTATTTGTCTTTTAATTTTGAGCTCCAAAAGCTACTTCTGTATTTTAGATTGATTTAGAGCAGTTATAAGATCTTTGGTAGAAAGATGGTTTTTGATCTGTGCACACAATGTGTGTGTGTGTGTGTGTGTGTGTAAGGTTGTAATAATAGCTCAAAAGAGATGGCATAATCAACGTAATTGTTGATTTCTTTAACCAGGACGGAGTACTGTGGGATTGCACTCTGCTCTTCTTTTGAAACATCTGCATAAGAGAGGACCTTACGGGGCGGCATTGCTGTAGCTTTTCTCAGTCTAACAGGTTCTTCTTGATGTGGCTAAGGGATGCTGCCTTCATCTCACATGAGGGGTGAACACTCTTAGGAACTTTATGGACCACAACATGTAACAAAATCACTGAACTTTCTGTGTAGAACCATAACTTTTTCTTCCTTAGAAAGTTATTTCTGTAAGTTGCATTTCTTTCTTTTTTAAAATGTTTGTTTTGAGCTAACCTTCTGCTTCAGTCTAAATGCTGGAATTACAGGCATGAGTCAGAGTCACTGCATCCAGATGTTTGATTCTTATTGGTTGATAACAGTCTTTGTTTGTTTGTTTTTCAAGACAGAGTTTTTCTGTGTGTAGTCCTGGCTGTCCTGGAACTCATTCTTTAGGCCAGGCTGGCCTCGAACTCATAGATTCACTTATCTCTGCCTCTTGAGAGCTGGGGTTAAAGGAATGCACCACTTTCCCTTAGTCTTATTTTTTTGTTCTTTCTTTTTTGTTGTTGTTGGTTGACGTAAATCTTACGTTCTTTATTTTATTTGTGTGTGTAAGTGTGTGCTTACAAGCTTCATGTGTACACTGTAGCACACATGTGGAGGTCAGAGAGCAACTTGTGGGAATTAGTTCTCACCTTCTATGATTTTGGGACTCAAACTCTGGTCCTCTGTCTTGGTGGCAAATGACCTTACCTGCTGAGCCATCTTGCTAGGCTAATTGTTACTCTTAAATGGAAGAAAGTAACAGGACAGGATGACTATATTAGACATTGAAAAACCATGTTAATTAAACTATGTGTAACAAAGTTATTATTTACATTCGTCCTTTGACTTTTTGTTATAAAAGCAAGTACTTCATGACAACACTAAAAATACGCTGTAGCAACCCTTGCAAGTTGAATATATATATTTTTAAAGATTTATTTATTATTATATGTAAGTACACTGTAACTGTCTTCAGACACACCAGAAGAAGGTGTCAGATTTTATTACAGATGGTTGTGAGCCATCATGTGATTGCTGGGATTTGAACTCAGGACCTTCGGAAGAGCAGTCAGTGCTCTTAACCACTGAGCCATCTCCAGCCCTGCAAGGGGTGAATATTAAATAGGATGTGAAGTAGATTTCAGAGAAGTTCTAATTAGCAAAAGACCATTTGAGTTTAAAAACATAAGCTGGAATGAAAGGAAATTTATACCTCTCCCCCATCAGACAGTCTTGTGTAGCCTAGGTCCATCTCAAACCATGCAGTCAACACCCGGGTGTCTGGTCTCTGTCTCTCAAGCGGTGAGATTACAGGAGTGTGAATGTCTCTTCCACTGTAAGACACACTGCAGTAGTGTTAGAATGGCTTTATATCTGAGAACCTCGAAGAAATTTCTCATTTGTGGATCGTTTTTTCCTTTCCCCAAAGAACAGAAATGCCCTTGTGTGTTTTGAGTGATTGTTCTAAGTTGAGAAGAGGGTGGGCTTCTTGAGAGTCAGCTGTGATGTGAAGCGGAGACTGAGTCAGGGCAAGAGCATGGTGTGGTCCACAGCCTCCTCATTGTTCTGCAGCAGATCCAGAGGTGTTCCTCTCTGTCTCCTGACCTCACCTTTCACTTTAGATTGACGTGAGGCAGGGCTGCAGAAGATGCAGTCCATGAACCATCATTACTAGAATAGAGTTTTCTGACCACAGACTTGACATTCGGAAAACTGAATGGGTCCCTTAGGCTCTGTAAGCAGCTACAGGCCTTCCTGCTGTCCTGTTTCTCACATCAGTGCTCAACCTTCAGCCTGTACCACATGCTCCACATTCCTTCTGTTCCTGCCTCTGACATAGATCTTGTCCCTGGCTCCATAACGGGTTATGAAATTAACTTGGTAGAGGTGACTTTAGGATCGTAGTGACTTGGTTAGGTGGGACAGACAACAGGTGAGTGCTGTAAGTATCCATCTAAGGGTTATGTTTGGATGAGTGTTTCTTCTGTATGGCAAAAAAACTATGGCATGATAATAAAGCTGAGGTGTGATGTTTGCATTCTGCCTGTGAAGAATACCATGTTAATTTGGCATGTAGCCTGAAATATTTTCATTTATAGTCTGAGGATCTTATCGGGGTAAGACAGAATACAGGGCAAGTATTTGGTGAAGGAATTACACTGTAAGAGGAATAGAAAGCAGTTGTATTAAGAGGGTAAGGCATTACTAAGAAGGGTTTATGGAATGTGATGTAAGAAATGAAACCATACTAAAAATCACAGAGCATATGAGGTCGGGGTGGGATAGATTGTATATTGAGATAAGGAAGCCAACACATGATTTTGATTTTGAGTAGCTCCAGGGCTGTGGTGTGTATTTCTGTTCTCCAATTTGTTTGCTTATCTATTTGATGAATATTAAACAGGGGCAGAATATGTGCCAGGCAAGTCTTAGTTTCTGCCTTTCAGTAGGGTAAATAGATAACAAAATGTATGTATTATGCCACGTGCTGGGCTGTGGGAGAGTGGAGCAGAGTGAACAGTGCCTCAGGAGTCAGAAGGCCGCAGCAGCAGCAGACGGCAGACAGGCAGCCAACCAGGAATCGCCCACAACTAGGAGATGTTTCTGAATAATTTGGCATATTTAGAGAATAATGTCTACTTCATTAAACTATTGTTTATTTTCATTTTAGCTGTACAAAGGAATTGCACATAAATTAACTTGTTTGTTCATGTGTTACCACCACAGTAAGGAACATAATCAAATTGAATAGGAATTCCTTATCAAAATGGCTGACTCAGATTTTCAGGGCTCTGAAAGTAGAAGGAATACAATCTTTTGTCATAGTAAGTATTTGGGCTCTGTGCCTGCTAGTTTTCATATGTCCTTTACTATATGTGTTTAATCATTTATATTTCATGTGTATTAAAGGCTTTTATTTTTGTTGTTTTTAATACTTCTTGTTTGTTCAGGAAGAATTTGAAGTGACTCACAAGACATGGTGCAGGAAGATATGAACAGTTTGTGGGGAGTTCACTTTCTGTGCTTTGTGTCATTAGTTTCTTTTTCTCCCCTGAATTGGTTTCCTCTTATGATCATGGTCTGCTCTTCATGTAATAAAGGCTCCCCTTAATTTTGGTACTCTTGCAATGATCATAAATTATCAATGTTCCCCCATTACTGTTTCAGGGGTACAAAGAAATTGAAGATAGTTGAAAGAATGAGGCAGGTAGTGGGAATTCTGGAGACATGAAAAGGGATAGGAGCCCCTTGTTTTGGATTTGGTTGAAGTCTCTCCCTAAGGATCAAGAACTTAACACAGTTCACAGCATTTGTGAAAGCTGCTGGCATAAAGACACGGCTCCTTTTATAGAGAGATATTTTTGAGTAAGAATATTAACATTCTCCTTTCTAGCTATTGACCTTCAGTTTTCTAGGCCTTACACCAGAAACCCCATTAACAGTTCTTGTGCAACCATTGTGACCTATCATTTGTAATCTCGAGTCACCCTATAATCTCATTTATCATAAAAGAGAGAAAAGGAAAAAAAATCCTAATAACCCTTTGAGCCACCAAAATTGTATGTACAGATATTATTAAGACACTTACTTGTGACTCTCCTAGGAGAAGCCCATACCCTCACTCTTGGGTGTGCTCTTTTTCCCCCCAGGGTGACCTTCATGCTTAACTCTGTGTTAAAAAAAAAAAATCTCATTTTAGGGCTGGAGAGAAGGCTCAGCAGGTAAGAGCACTGGCTGCTCTTCCAGAGGTCCAGGGTTCAATTCCCAGCAACCCATCATGTGACCCACAACCATCAGGTGTACCTGCAAATAGAGGATCTATATACATAAAATAAATAAATCATTTTTTAAAAAAATCTCATTTTTATAAACTCCTAACTGTGCTTGGTACTCTCTGTCCTGATATTATTTCTGTAGTAAACTCCAGGACCTGGCTTTACCTAAGTGGAGGTTCTTGAAGAACAAGGGGCTCCTCAGCTGTGGGTACAGTTCTGAGTGGTGTCTGCTCTGCACTGCTGCTGGAAAGAGCCGCCTGGGCACCCGCTGTAGCCTTCCGCACATCTGCTTACCCTTTCCTCCCCCGTCTCTTACCAGCACAGCATGTTGAGAGTCTGAGCAGTTAAGGATGGATTGCTTGTGAGTGTGTTTTACTCCTAGTGGAAAGGGAGATTAAAGAAAGAATTCTGAGGCTTACCAAGACATAAGAAAGATACTTAAGATGACCATGTCAAGTGTCAATACTATTTCAGTAGTGGAGAAAGGTTTGATATCCTATATTCTAACAACACATAACCAAGGAACGTGTGCAGTGGGAGTGGGGGGTGGTGATGGGAAGAGGATACATTAAGGCTAGGGGGACAGTCCTTGCTAACCTTATCCTGCAGGGTTCTTGTTGAGAGTTGCCAAGTGACTGGGTATTGTTGAGGGTTGATCTGGAGCTACTATGAATTCAAATACTAAATACTGGCCCCAAGATCTGGTTGCAGTCCTGTCTAGCAGATTCTCATGTACACCAAATGGTGTGTATCAACTTTGCTCACCAATCTTCTCTGACTGGTTAAATAAAAATGGTTATAGCCAAGTCCTATTAAACAGATCAATAGGACTATGTCTCAATTATTTGGGGGACTTCAACTTCAAAACAACTAATTCAGTTCATTCAACATCACAGAATATTCCAGTCTAGACTTCATTTAAGCCTATATTTTCACAGCATATAGAGACTGGACAAAAACTGTTACAGCTAACTTTCTTAAGACTAACCATTTTCCTAATCTTCTTGGAACCCCAAAAAGAAAAACTACAACTACGCTCCAAAATCAGCAGGAAGCAATTTTAAGAGAACAATGTCCCATTCTTGCAAGGCAGGGAGGGTGGGTTTTGATGATGGATGATTGTCATTCTAAAGGGATTGCTTGCAAGTTGTTAAATGGTCTTGATTTAAACAAAAAACAAAAACCAAGGTATAGGAAGCTAGCTAGACTCAAGGATTTCTCTCTCTCTTTTTCCTTTCTCTATCCTTTCTTCCTCAGGTAAAGGGAAAGGGCTTGAGAAGGAAAAGGGAGATATAGAAATAATATAGCAATAATAGCAAAAAGGGGTAGATATAGAAATAATATAGGAAGAATAGGAAAAAGTAGATTATTGAATCTATTCTTAAACCAAAGAATATTTTATAGCCAATAATCTTACATTGGTATTGATCTTTGTATATTGTTACATATTAAGGTTGTATTTTGTTACATTGGTATAGATCTTTGTATAAAACATACTATTTATACATGGTTTTTTGTTTTTTTTTTTTTTGTAATGTATATGAGTGGTCTGTCTGCATGTATACCTACATGCCAGAAGAGGGCATCAGATCTCATTACAGATGGTTGTGAGCCACCATGTGGTTGCTGGGAATTGAGCTCAGGACCTCTGGACAAGCAGTCAGTGCTCTTATTTGGTGAGCTATCTGTCTAGTTCCTGTATACATGTTTTAAACTCTTGTTTTGGGTATTGTACCTAGATGATTCTTAATAGTGTAATATGAAGTTCTAGCCCCTTTTAAAGCTGCGATTACAAGTTGTTTAGGATAATTAAGTAATATGAGTTACTAGTCAATGAAACTCATGGCCATGTTAGATAGATACTAGACTAGTTTATCACAAAATATGCTTCCTAGGTTAATCAGGTAGTAAATAGCTAAAAACAAACAATTCACATATACTGTAGTTAGATAGATGGTCTTCTAAAACCTTGGAGAATCACAAAATATGGTGTTTAAAGATGTTTTAACAATTAAGCCTTTTTAAGACAATGAGACAGGCCTGCCTCTGGCAGTACCCCCATACCCCTTCAAAGAAGATGATTAACATCAGATAATCTCCTTCTGGAGTTTACTTCAAAGGTGGCAAGCTGCCACTGGGTAAAATCTGCCCTTGCTTTAACTGCAGTCAGAATTCTGTCCAAAATGGACAGACCTGGACCCAAGGAAGTCAACTGTCAAGCCTTGCAAGGCAAGGTAGGATAGCTCCTGCTCCAAATAAAGTCTGTCAGATATACTGGGCTAGAAGGCTGAAGATGGATGCTTCCGTGTTATAGAGACAATTGTGGGGAACTGTTCAGGCCGCCTCTGTCGTTTCTATCGTTGTGGAAGCTGCTTACCTGCACTTCCTGTTCTCTCAGGCAATATTGTATTCCTTCTCAAGTCTCCGATGGGGTTGAAGACTAGGTAGTTATAGTCTCACAATTAAGCTTAAATTGTTTAGGATTTAAGATGTTTTTAGGTGTAAGAAAATGTTTTTAGGTTACTAATGCAAGTTATGATAAAAAATAATTTAAATTCAGAACTCTGAATTCACCAAGATAAGATAGATAACAGAGTACTTTATCCCAAGTTGCCAAATGCAGACAGACTGGACTTTGTGAATGTAAACTTTACCTAATAGTTTTCATAATTGTTCAACTGTATGTTGTTTATTATAATAAGAGAAAGAACCTTTTTATTTATAGACAAAAGGAAATGTTGGGTGTTGGTCTGGTTTTGCTATGTTTTCAAATGCTAAATATTGCCCCCCCCACACACACACATCCAAGATCTGGGTGCAGTCCCAACAAGCAGATTCTCATGTACATCAAATGATGTTGTACAACTTTGCTCACCAATCTTTTATGACTAGTTAAATAAAAGTGACTACAGCCGATTACTGGGGAGAATAGAGGTAGACAGAGTTTCAGTTACCAGCTGGGGTTGCAGATAGGGACAAAGAGTGGGGGAGGGAGGGGAGAAGAGAAAAGGAGAAACAAGACAGAGCAGGAGGTCTCCATTAGATGTGATGGACCAGAGGTAACCTGCGTGAGACTCACACAGCAAGTAACTTGGGGATTGCAGCTGGGAAATAGCCAGTCTAGTGTAGAAAAACAGTTTAGGGCTAATCACCCATAATTGTGCTAAAGCTGATTAAATAAATCATAGGACTGTCTCGATTATTTGGGGGGCTGACTGGCTAAATAAGAACCAATAAAGTTATTAATACCATTTACAACAATAAGTTATCAAATGGGAATTTGAGTAGATAGCAGGATTTGATTAGGTACCATGGGTGGAGAGAACTAGCTAGCAGGGATGGTAGGCTTGCTTCTTGCTAAGACTGTGCGATGCTGGACTGGCAAGAACCATGGGTAAGGAGAAAGCCTTTGTGAGAGCCTAGAGCAGGGGCTCTCAACCTTCCTATGCTGAGACCCTTTAATACAGTTCCTCATGTGGTGACTCCCAACCATAAACATATTTTCATTGCTACTTCACAACTGTACTTTTGCCACTGTCATGAATTGTAATATAAATATCGTTTCTGATGGTCTTAGGCGATCCTGTGAAAGGGTTGTTCAACACCAAAGGGTTGAAACCTCTGGCTTAGAGGAACCCTTCTAAAGTTTGAAGAGCACCTTCCACATTCTGTTGTTGTGCAGCTGGAAGTGTGTTGTTAATGCCAGCGTTCTATAGTCTCTTCTCAGTTCCCTGTTGGTCTCACTGCAGTTTGCTCTTTTTCCGGTGGCTTCCTTTGCTGTGACCTGCTGCTGCTCTTCCTGCGGCAGGTGTTTGTGGTGCTCCTTAAGAGCTGCCCCTCCCATCTGCCTCGGACAAGCATGGCCTTCAGCAGGGGCGGTGTGAGGAGTCCCTGCTCTTAGCACTGTCTTCCTGATGCTTCTGGTTCTTCTGTAAACATTTAGGTGGTGTGTTCCATCCCCAGAGCTTAGTGTTTGTTTTTCTGTCCGTCCCTACCTATGATGCCCAGGCATTTGCTAACCTTGTTAGAGAGTCTTGGCAAGACTTCACACCTGTGTGTGTTCACCCTTGTGATCTCTCTTCCCTCCTGCCATCGCTCCCTCCTCCCCTTCCTTCCTTTTCTCCCCCATCCTGTAGGTATGCTCATGTGGGTGTATGTATATGTTTGTGTGTACATGTGGAAGCAAGAGGTTAACCTTAGATGTCTTCCTGAGTAACTTTTCACCTTATGTTTTGAGATAGCATCTCACTGAACTAAAAGCAGGTTGATCAGTGCTTCTCAACTTGTGAGTCATGACCCCTTTGGGGGTGTTGAACAATCCTTTCACAAGGGTCGAATATCAGATATTCTTCATTTCAGATGTTTTGTTTACATTATGATTACGGCAACATTTAGACTGAGTCATCTCCTTAGTCCTGCCTATTATTTCTCTATTCCCACCTGTGGCTCTCCCCTTCCTTTCAGGTCAGACAACCCTCTCTCCACTCTGCCCCTCATCAAACGTTGTCCCTTTATCTTCTGAGTATTTTGTCAACTTACCTCTGAGCCTATGACATTTGGTAGTACACTTTTTCATAGTAGTTCAGTATCTTGTCATTATCTTACCTTCCCCCCCTCTTTTTTAAAGCATAGATCCTTCTAGGAAAGCTTCTTTCTTTGGTTGTTACTGTGTTTGAACTGGGTACACACTGTACAGTCCTCAAAAAGTGTCAAAATGTGAACCAAGTAACTCGTAAAACATGGGAATGCTTATTTCTTTCTAAAGCTTAATACATTTTATTTCCTTTTTAATGTATATATGTGTATGTACACACATGATGGTGCACATGTGGAAGTCAGAGAACAACTAATGGGAATTGTTTATGTTATTCCACCAATGTAGTTTTTGGGGGATTGAACGTGGGTCGTAAGGCTTGGTGGCAGGCACATTTGTAAGTTGAGCTGTCTTGTTGGCCCAAAGCAATATATTCCTGTAGTTTGTGTTCAGGGGTTAAAAATTCATGTTTTATCACTTTGTAATTTTTCTGTTAATTAATTTATTTACATCTCAGCCACAGTTTCCCCTCCCTCTTCTCCTCCCAGTTCTTCTTCCCTACTTCACATCCTCCCTCCATCCTATCCACTCCTTCTGATGGATATGAAACAGCCCTGGCATATCAAATTGCTGTAAGACTAGGCACATCCTCTTTTATTGTGGTTAGATGAGGCAGCCCAGTAGGGGGAAAGGGTCCCAAAGGCAGGCAACACAGTCAGAGACAGACCCTGCTCCTGCTGTTAGGAGCCTCCCATGAAGACTAAGCTACACAACTATAACATGCTCAGAGGGTCTAGCTTAGTCCCATGCAGGCTTCCCGGTTTGTGGTTCAGTCTCCATGAGATCCTATGGACCTGGGTTAGTTGATTCTGTAGGTTTTCTTGTGTTTTGATCCCTCTGGCTCCTATAATCCTTCCTCTCCCTCTTCTGTAAGATTCACCAAACTCCACCTAATGTTTGACTGTGGGTCTCTGCATCTGTTTCCGTCAGTAGCTAGGCGAAACCTCTCTGATGACAGTTACACTAGACTCCTGTCTGCAAGTATAGCAGAATATCATGAGTAGTGTAAGGGGTGGGCTCCCTCTCATGGTGTGGGTCTCAAGCTGGTCCAGTCACTGGTTGGCCATTCCCTCAATTTCTGTTTCATCTTTACCCCAGCACATCCTGTAGGTCTAAGGTTTTGTAGTTGGGTTGGTGTCCCAATTCCTCCATTGGAAGTCTTGCCTGGTTATAAGAGATGGCCGTCATTTTGTAATTTTAACTGAGTTAGCAATAGTCTATAGCTCAGAATGCTTCTTATATTTTTTTTGTTGTTGGCCAGTTATCTTATTTTTAGTCTTTAAAGGGAAGATACACATATATTCTTGCAATTTTGTGGCCTGTAAAGAGCAAATGTATCTCTTACTATGAGCTTGTTAACAGTTGCTTTTGTCAGTACAGTTAGTTGTCCAAGCTTATGATGAAATGATGATTGGATGTGCACTGTTTTACATCCCATACCAACCTCTTCAGACTGAAAGCAGAGGGCAGGGATCAGTATCTGCACACACACAGGACTTGGTAATCCAGGCCGGTTAGCTGTTGCTGTGTGTCCCATGTTGCACTGGAAACAAAACCTTCTTCAGAAGAGACCTTTCTGCATGGGAGAGAAATCGGGGAAGCTTCATGTGTGATAGTTCTCAGTTCCTTTAGAATTTTGCAGGCTGTTCCTAGAGTGGTGGTGTTTGGGGAGGGGCAGCCTCACTAAGTCTCCCTTTCAGACCTGGTGGGTTGCCATGTTCAGAGGGCATTCACAGACTAGTCCTCTCCTTAGACATTGGACTGTCAGTGTGCTTTTATTTCCTTCTGTTTTTACTTTGATAGAGTCTCACTATGTAACCCATGTTAATCCTTAAACTATATGTAGTCAGGTTGGACCAGAATTTATAATCCTCCTGCTTCTGTCTCCTGAATACTGCATTTACAACTATGCCCTTGTGCCCAGCTCCCCAAGTGTTTCCAGGAGAAAACAGTAAACAGTGGAGCACAAAGCTCACACAACTGTTTCCCGGGATATGCTAGAATAATTAAGCTGTGGCCCCTGAAAAAAGTCAAGCCAGTCAACCCAGGCATGGTGGTCTACATCTATAATTCTGGCACTCGGGACATAGAAGTAGTGCGGTCTGGAGTTCAGAGTCTCTCGCTCAGCTGCACAGTGAGTTCAAGGCCAGCAAACATCACAGTATACCATGTGAAAAAGCACTCAGTGGCTTACAGGACATTCCATGTACTACTTATAACATTTTGATTCATGGTGAAACTATTGATGAAATTGCCTTTGCTACTCTCCCTATTATTTTGGTGCTGTTACTGTTTGGTAGTTTGATGGCGTTTGCTAACTCCTCAGGGTTCCAGAGATGCTCATGGTATGTGTGTACAGCCTATATAGTTAAAGAAGAGAGGTTTTGTTTTGTTTTGTTTTGTTTTTTTCCCAGCACTTAGTTGCCAGAGGAAGGCAGATCTCTGAGTTAAGAGGCCAGCCTGATCTACAAAGTGAGTTTCAGGACAGCCAGGGCTACACAAACAGAGAAAGGAAAAGAAAATAGAAGAGGAGGAGGAGGAGGAGAACCTTTAAAAAAACAAAATTAGTAATTTTTCTTCATTGTGGTATTTAAAAGTTAATCCTGGACTTTGAAGTTATATTCCTTGATAAAACCCAGATCCTCTAGTCTTTTCATTTTATTCTTTCAATTGAAGTTGTAAGGATACATTACCTTAAACAGACAAGAAAACGGAGCAAGATGGACCAAAAATAGGGTAATAAAGTGGAGGATGCAGGCATGTTAGTGTGGGGCACTGTCGCTCTGAGTTCCAGAGAGCTGGAGGTGGTGACCCAGCTTCTCTCCCGCTGCTTTCCTAGGTCTGTCCAGACAGGGGAGCTCTGAGCTCTTGCTCTGCCACTGTCTCCCTGTTTCCACCCCTCCCTCCCCCATCGCCACACATGCACACGCAAATCTAGCTTCCAGAGGGGTTGGCGGGAAAGCAGTGTCTGTACTCGGTCTCCAGACCTTGTTTCTTTGAGGTGTGGCCACACATACACTTAATGTGTGTGACCTCATCTTCCAATCAAGAAATCAAGACACAGGCATTTGAAATTTTCCTACATTTTTGGAAATAATTTTAAATTAAAAATGTTAAGATTTCAGCAAATAACATCTAGCATTTTCTAATTTTATAGTAAGCTGTTTCCATTGTCAGATTGGGAAGGAAAATTAATGCATTTTCAGTGAACTAATATTAGATAAGAATACATTGAGCTCCAGGGCTCCTGCCTTTACCAGTTTTGGGGTTACAGATGTGCGACTGTACCTGTGTGTGTGTGTGTGTGTGGTTGTTAGCTATCTGAACTTAGGTTCTCATGCTTGGGTGGCAGGCACTTTACCTATTGCCCTCTCCCTACCCTGCTATTTTTACCTGACATCTTTGACATGACAAGAAACAGTTATTATATTGGGTGGTGCCAGTGATCAGACCTAGGGCCTGGGCCAGTTAGACAAGGAACATGTTGTAAAAATCAATACAGGCTGTAGAAGTGCTGCTGAGCTGCAGGTCTTCAGATTAGAAGGCCGAGTTTGCAGAGGTGGGCTTCATCCATTGCTGTGAGCAAACGGAGCTGCTTCTTAAGTTAAAGGCAAGAGTCTGGTATGTCTATTCTGCTCTAGTCTGGGGTGTGTGTGTGTGTGTGTGTGTGTGTGTGTGTGTGTGTGTGTGTGTTTAGTGTTGATATATATGTTGTATAACATCTTTTTTTATGGAGCCTCATGGCTCTAGGCAAGCACCTTACACCTTACATTTCCACTGATCTGGGATCCCAAATCACCTGAATTGTTAAATCATTGACTTCTGCTTAGGAGACATGTGCACAAAAGTTAAGAACTTATGGACGTATCTGTTCATTAATTCCACTGTAGTTTAGATTCTTGATAACTTTTGGTTTGGGTTTTGTGAAAGACCCCTCCCCTATTTTACTATTTGTTTATTTGTTTATTTATTGAGACATAGTGTTCTATAGCTTTGTTTGATATATCATAAAAACTGGGAGAATTATTCTAACGTCTCCACCAACTAGATGCTTTTTAATCCCCATTTGGTATATGGCAGTCTCAACCTGCATTATCCAGCCTGGCTCCTGCAGGTAAGAGTCAGATGTTGTGATGTGACTAGAAATAGGCCAGGTTCTTTAGAAGGATCTCAGTCAAATCCACAATGTGATGGGTGTTTTAGTGCATTGCTGTAATCCCAGCAGCTGGGCCGCTGAGGCGGAGGCAGGCAGATTGGTAGGAGTTTGAGGCCAGCCTGGGCTACATAATAAGTTCCAGGGCAGCCTGGGATGAAGTGAGAACCTCTCTTAACTCCCAACTCACATGAATACAGTTTATTGTAGTCATTGACATAAGGTCCTGGCAGGATTACCCTTTTGATTTAAATTACAATAACAGTTTATCTGGAATCTTGTAAACATTTGTAATGATTGGCTCTGGAACTCAGAACAGTTTCTGGGATGCCCACAAGGTGGCACTTGCCACCCTGTGTCCTCTTTCCCTTCAGTTTAAGGAGATTCAACAAAATGTACGAAGTTTGAGTCTTAAATTTAGTACTTGGAAACGTGTTCATTTTTAGAGAGGATCTGGTTCCTCTGTTGAAGATGTTAAGGTTATTTTGAAAGCCGTAGACTAGAAAGGGCTGCCTCTGTTCATTGTATTTGGCCTTTAAGCACCTTAAAAAGAAAATAGAGGCTTATTTTTTCTATCTATGTAATGTATATAACCTATTATGAAATTAAAGATATTTACAAATATACACACATCACATGCACATTGTCAATGGAATATATAATATTCTAGAGCCACTCAAAATTTAATATATCAATAGTAGTCCTATCTATAATGATGTCTCCATAGGTGCCACACTGCCAGCCTCATTTCCTTATGAAAAGACACTCTCCTCCTATTCATGACAGTGTCTTCAGTTAACCGAATCCAATAAGGATCCAGAGCACGGGTCTATAGATATCAACCTTTTGGACCACAGAGTAAACAGGACTGGCCAAAAATGGGTCTGGATGGACAGACTTGAATGGCCATTGATAATCCACATATAGTTCATGTAAATGATTTTTTCTCTCCTCCATACTATTTTTATTTTAACTTTTCTTTATGAAATGTGGAACATGAAGTACTCTAGTCACTGTATATTATAAAGAAATTTTAATTTATTGATACTTCTGATAGAATCCTGTGTTATATGGTTGGCACCACAAATAAAAATCCTTTATTATAAGAAAGCATGGGAAATGAGAATAGTCTAGTTTTTAGCAGTCTTTGTTTGTTTGTTTGTTTTTTGTCTTTGTTTTTTTCGAGACAGGGTTTCTCTGTGTAGCCCTGGCTGTCCTGGAACTCACTCTGTAGACCAGGCTGGCCTCAAACTCAGAAATCCACCTGCCTCTGCCTCCTAAGTGCTGGGATTAAAGGCATGTGCCACCACTGCCCGGCTCTAGCAGTCTTAATAATGACATTTATAAGGACACTGGCCACTAGTAATTGTTTCCAGGTAGTTGTGTTATTTTTATATTTAAAGGCAAGAAAAAATGTTTGGGATTTTGCACCAGGGAGCCAGGCAGCTCCACAGCCTTCTCTGCACAGCCAGCCAGGAGAGAGTGATCTCCCAGTAGCGCTTTCACTTCTGAGCACTGTGGTGAGATCTCCACCTTCTCTCTGGAGGGGAACAGCTAGGAATACACAGGGCATAGGATCAGTGGAGCTGCTGGGACAGGAGTCTTCCCTTCTGGCCACCATTTGCAGCAGGGAGCTAGGCAGCTCCACAGCCTTCTGTGCACAGACCCTGTCAGAAGAGAGTTGATCTCCCAGAAGTACAGACACAGGCTTACAGGCCTATAGGAGGGACAAGCTCCAACCAGAGACAGCAAGACCAACTAACACCAGAGATAACCACATGGCGAAAGGCAAGTGCAAGAACCCTACCAACAGAAACCAAGGCTACATGGCAACATCAGAGCCCAGTTCTCCCACCACAGCAAGTCCTGGATGCCCCGACACACCAGAAAAGCAAAAGTTGGATTTAAAGTCTCATCTCATGATGCTGATGGAGGACTTCAAGAAAGACATAAATAACTTCCTGAAAGAAATACAGAACATGGGTCAACAGGTAAAAGCCCTTAAAGAGGAAACACAAAAATCTCTTAAATACAGGAGAACATGGGTCAACAGGTAGAGGCCCTTAAAGAGGAAACACAAAAATCCCATAAAGAATTAGAGGGAAACAAAAACAGAAACTGAAGAAAACCATCCAGGATCTAAAAATGGAAGTAGAAACAATAAAGAAATCACAAAGTGAGACATCTCTGGAGATAGAAAATCTTGGAAAGAATTCAGGAGTCATAGATGCAAGCATCAACAACAGAATACAAGAGATAGAAGAAAGACTCTCAGGTGCTGAAGATACCATAGAAAACATTGACTCAACAGTCAAAGAAAATGCAAAATGCAATAAGCTCCTGAGCCAAAACATCCAGGAAATTCAGGACACAATGAGAAGACCAAACCTAAGGATTATAGGTGTGATTATAGGTATAGAAGAGAGTGAAGATTTACAACTTAAAGGACCAGTAAATATCTTCGACAAAATTATAGAAGAAAACTTCCCTAACCTAAAGAAAGAGATGTCCATGAACATACAAGAAGCCTTCAGAACTCCAAACAAACTGGACCAGACCAGAAAGTCCTCCTAGCACATAATAATCAAAACACCAAATGCACTAAACAAAGAAAGAATATTAAAAGCAGTCAAGTAATTTATAAAGGCAGGCCTATCAGAATTACACCAGTCTTCTCACCTGAGATGATGATGAAAGCCAGAAGATCCTGCACAGATCTCATCCAGACCCTAAGAGAACACAAATGCCAGCCCAGACTACTATACCCAGCAAAACTCTCAATCACCATAGATGGAGAAACCAAGATATTCCATGATAATACCAATTTACACAATAACTTCCCACAAATCCAGCCCTACAAAGGATAATAGATGGAAAACGCCAACACAAGGAGGGAAACTACACCCTAGAAAAAACAATCTTCTACTAACAAACCCAAAAGAAGATACCCACAGAAACATAAAAATAACATCAAAAATAACAGAAAGTAGCAATCAGTATTCCTTAATATGTTTTAACATCAATGGATTCAATTCCCCAACAAAATACATAGACTAATAGAAATATTTTTCATGTAAATCTTTAATTTTATCAGAAAATGTTTGTAATTCCTCTTTCAATTTAGCAATGTTTTTTATGTCTACTATTTTATCTGTATTATTTTCCATGATAATCTTCAATTTTGACTTTTTTTCTATATATTACTTCAATTTCATCAGAAATATTTTCCATGTAATTCTTCAATTTTAACATTTTTTCTATATATTTCTTCATTTTTACACTTGATCTTAGCCAAAAGGCCGAGAAGCGATATATTTCTTCATTTTTATCAGAAATATTTTCCATGTAAATCTTCAATTTTATCAGAAAATGTTTATAATTCTACTTTCAATCAACTTAGGAATATTTTTATGCCTAACATTTTATCTGTATAATTTTCCATGAAATAGTCAATTTTAATGTGTTTTTCTATATATTTCTTGAATTTTATCAGAAATATTTTCCTTGTAGATCAATTTTATCAGAAAACGTTTATAATTCCACTTTTAATCAACTTAGAAATATTTTTATACCTACCATTTTATCTGTAATTTTCCATAATAACCTTCGATTTTGACATGTTATTTTATATTTTTCTACAATTTTATCAGAAATATTTTCCATGTAAATCTTCAGTTCTATCATTTCATTTCAGTGGAAATGTTTCCACTTCCTTTTTCAATTAATTTAGCAATGTTTTTTATGTCTACCATTTTACTCTTTAATTTTCCACAAAAATTGTCAATCTTAATGTGTTTTTCTATATATTTCTTCAATTTTGTCAGAAACATTTTCCATGTAAATCTTCAATTTTATCATAAAATGTTTTTTACTTCCTTTTTCAATAAAAAATAAAATATGTTTGGAATATGATATGGAATTTTTAGTTCTTATTAATTCCTAATTGTAATTATGAATGAGATTTGCTGAATGGAACAATAATGAATTCAGCAGCAATTACTGATTGTAATGAGTTACTTCAGGCTTCTTTTTACCCCTGTTTGTGGAACATTTAGTTGAAGCTGTTTTACCTTTTTACTATTTCCATTAACATTATTCTGTGTGGAGGGAATGAGGCTGAGGTGATGTTGAGATTGATAGAGAATTTATACCGTTGGCTGATCTGTAAAATTTTACCAACAGTTTCGTTGGGGGGAGTAAGTAGCAGTGTGTTACTAAAGAGGCTAAAACGGGAAAGTACATTTAGTATACTGTATTGCTGGACCGTTGCTTCCTCGGGACATCCTGAGGTTTCTTGGCCTCTTCATAAGGGAGTCAAGCTGCAAATGCAAGGCCATAGAATAAGAGCAGTAAAAGACGTTGTTGTTGCGGATTGAGTCAGATTTTCGGATATCTAAGTGCTTAACCAAATCCTTTGTAGGGTTGGAAAGTGCTCATTTCCCACCTTCTCAGGAAGGTTTGTGAAGAAAGCGTCTGTTATACTGGAAGAAAGAATCAAAAGCGTTCCTCTGAGAGCCATTGTTACATGTCCTTGCTAAGCCGGGCACTGACTGCGCTCTGTGGGCAGGCTGCGTGGAAGGCTCTCCTTTGTCAGCTCGGCCTTCTCTGTGTCAAGGCTCAGGGCTCCTTTCAGACTGAGTACTGACATCCTATCATTTTGCACTAGATCTCCTTTTAAAAGCTTGTAAAACATCTTTTTAAAGTTTAATTTTTATTGACTTCCTGTAAACATTGCATTTCAGCATTTCATTTCTGAACTAGGAACTAGAGAAGTCATGGTCAGAGCGCTGCGGTATGGGGCCGCTGTGGGCTGTTTGCCGGCAGGCTTCCGGGCTTGCTTACCCGCTGCCATGGCTGAGAACTAAGATAGTAATTTTTTTTTTTTAAAGTGACTTGGCTATTTTTCCATTGATAAAATAAAAATTGTGCTTTCAATTGTATCTATTTCCAGTTTTTTGCCTTTTGTTTTTATTTTTTTTTTTTCAGAGTCAAGGAAACTTCTAGGCAGGGGTTGTAAACTATTTAACCATTAAAATTCCTTGTCTTTATTTTTTGTGTTTAGGTTTGTAGTCTGCATTTGAGAACAAGTGGATATTCAATAACTTAGATGGAATTTTTTCTTTGTGTATCTTTTTGACGTTTGTGAAATATAAAACAGCTGCATCTCTAACATGGCTTTTGAGGATGTGTTACAATGTTCTATTTCATACTCAGACACATTTTGTCCATGTCCTCTAATTTCTGATTATCATTATCTTAAAAGTTTTGTATGGGGTCTCCTTAAATTCTGTGACCTGTGGAAACTAGCTTTGCTCTTCCACCGTTTGCCTGGTCCAGCGCCATTAACTTTAAGGAGCCGTGTCTATTACGTCCCAACGTTAAAAACATAAATGCAAACACACTTACCGAAAAATAGATAGTGGATAATTGCTCTTGAACAAAATTTTAAAAGTAAGTGAAGGCTGGAATTGTAAGTTCTGGATTATTCCTAAGTGAGCACACCCTAGGTTGCTTCCTGAGAAAGCTCCTTGACCCCTGCTTTGATTTGATGGTCATGTGTGAGCTATTAAAGAATCATTTATTTTGTTATATTATAGGAATTTAAAGTCATTAATGATAAATATTCATCTCTTGCAGAATATAAAAGCAATTAAAATATTTTTCCATTGCTTTTATTTCTCTGTGCTTGATGTTGGTTTGAATCACTTTTTTTTTTTTTCCCTAAGACAGGGTTTCTCTGTGTAGCCCTGGCCGTCCTGGAACTCACTCTGTAGACCAGGCTGGCCTTGAACTCAGAAATCCTCCTCAGAGATCTGCTTGTCTTTACCTCTTGACTCGTACAATTCTTTTTCACTTTGCAGTGACAATGCTCTTTTGTTTTCCAGACCCTAGTATTCTATATTTTGGAGAGCCCCTAACGATGCTACTGCAGTAAAACATGTAGATAGTAGACATAAATCACTCAATCTGCTTCTAGGATAGCAATATTGTTTATTAGGACATTTTAATTTGAATTTCAAATTAAACAAAAAATTTAGATAGTTAAGAATTGGCAATGATCTGCTTGTCCATTTTACTGGACCACATTTCAAACATGAGTCCTATGGTAGAAATGTGAAAACAATGACTGCTTAAATAAAGATATCTTAGAAAGTTCTTTCAAGTGTGACATCTTCTAGGTATTCTGTTGACATGTCTCTACTTAGTGTCAGTTGGTAGGAATTCATTAACTTTTAACTGTGTTCATGTAAGAGATCTCTTGTCCTGTTTATGAGTCACATATTGCTTTATATGGTTTTAAGCAATACCTATATCTGCATTGTGTTTTATGCTTGATTTTTATACAAATGTTTATATATGTTGTATGTATGTTTTACACACACATGTATCTGTTACACGTTCACGTTTGTCAGGCTTTTTGCTGTTGACATGCAGGAAGTGCGTAGGAGCTGTTTGTTGCAGACAGGAAGGGGTGCTGCCTACCTTCGACTCTGGCATCACCGATGTTCTGAAGTCTGTATGAAATCTTTCTACTGACATCTGTGTATTTTCCAGAGTTTTCCTTTAATGTCAGCTATCTCAGGGAAAATAGTAATAACAGCAGCAGACATTCTTCATCCTTGACCTGCCCAAAGTAAAATTCTGACTTTTCCTAGTAGTGCTAGTACAGGCAGATTTCCATATGCCCCATGTTGTCGATCACCATCGTACTGCCAAAACTAGCCCCTCAAAGTGAGACAGGCCATTGTCAGAAATTCATATTAGCCTGCTGGAAAACTCCTCTTCTACCTAAGCTCCAAATGGGAAGCTCTCAGGTACACTTTACTTTAAAAAAAAATTGTTAGAAAAGTTTAAGACAGAATCTCTAGCCTAGGCTGTCTTTGAACTTGCTGTGTAACTGAGAACGACATAGAACCTGTGATTCTCCTGCCTCCCCTTCCCTGAGTACTGGGATTACATTATGAGCCGCCGGGATTCAGTTGATGAGTCCAGGTCCTCTGGCAGCTAAGCTACATTCCTAGTCCTGTCCTCCACCTTTGCCCTCTTTCATTGTTCCACGTGTGTCCTGCAAGAGAGCTATGGTGGTCTGTGGAGCCTACGACACTTAGTAACTGCGTCATATTCCTGTGTGCTGTTTATGCTCTTGCAAAGGGTTGAGTCACTGCTGTTCTGCACACCATATGTTGAAGCATGGGCAGCGATTAGAAGGAGGTAGGAAGGTTGGGTGGCAGCCCACTTGACTGGAGAATACCGGAGCGCACAGCCATCGTGTTGACCATGCTGTTTTTCATCTTCTCAGTGACTACAGTAACTGCAGGTAGAAGACTGGGATCTGATGAACTCAGAGATTCAAGCCAAAACAGTGTCAGGGTGATCTGGATGTGAGTGAAGCTGCGAGAATGTCAGGTTCTCTATAAGAAACGCAGGCATGAAATGAGAATACTGGGGAAAGAAAGTGTCACTGGTCCTTTGTGGCCCTTTGTACAGTAGATGCTTTCCCTCATCGAATATGAGGTTCTCCAGAGAAGCTTGTGAGTTCCTTTTTCATCTGTTGGAGATTTTAGGCATGTTAGATTTTCCATTCCTGTCTCCAAAATGAATACAGTCAGTTTTCCATCTTTCTCACAGCCCATCCCTCACTTGATAACACGTTGCATGGGGATGCGGATGAACTCTGATAGCCTGGCTTATGGCTTTCTCCCTCCTTCCCAGCACACTGACGGCAGCCTGAGGTCTCTCTTACCTTCTGTACCAACTTCCACGGTTGGTGTGAATGCCGCATTGCAAGAACCACGGGTGCTGCTCTGCCACCCACATCGTCCTCCCACCCCCTATATATTAGGTTCCTTTTTTCAAAAGAACTCATCCCCAACAAAAATGATTCATAGTTAATATTACAGGAAGGAGAAAATGCAAGATTATGCAGAGTTTATTTGCATATTCCAGCAGAATTTTTAGCTTAAGATAATTTGAATTTGGAAGAGGTTGCTGTTGTTGACCTTACTAGGACTCTTTCATGAATACAGACTTGTGCCCTTCCTATCACTGAGCCCAGTCAGGATAGTGGTACTTCAAGAGATAAGCATGATGTAAGTCTAAGAGCGCTTCAGCCTTAATAGATTCAAGATATGATCACTCTCTCTGGACATGACAAGTAGGGAACATCCTAAGACTTCCAGTGAAGGATAAGTACTATAAGGAAGCCAGCAATAGTAAGAATATACCAACAGTGTGAATGGATCTGGCTATAAGAGATATCAGCATCCCTCTGCTAGCCTTCCACACTGACTATTCGAATACATTATTTAGCTTAGTGTTGGAATCTTGGCCCACATTTGAAGGATCCCCTCAAATACCAGCAGAGCCTGTCTTTGGGCAGTTTACATGGCCTTCTATTCATGTGACCTTCCTTAGAGTGCCTCCTCTCCATTCTCAAGGAATTTGGTTCTTTCTGACTAAATTAATACTTGTAGGTGAGCTATCTGGCTCTCACTGTTGCCTTGTTCATAAGCATCTCTGTTATCAGTCACAGTTATGAGCATGTGCAATGAAATAATATGATCTGGGTTAAGGACTGACTGTGTGCTGAGGGTGTTTGACTGTGTTCAGCCTTGGTCTCTCAGTTACTGGTTTTCTCATCTTTAGAAGGCATATGAGTTATACCTATTTCTTAAGGTTGTTTTGAGTTATCAGCAAAATAAGTTTAAAAGCATTTCACAAAAACCTGGTGTGTTATAAGGTCTACAAAATCTACTGTGTACTAGCTATTGCACTGTTTTTAGACACTCAAACTAATTTCGACCCATTCACCTGTTCACCATTATTGAGAGCCCTGTAGATTGTTTTTGTTGTGGGGTGCATTACATGTTTTTATATTATGAATGAAGATCTCTGGAAAGAAAGCTGTGAATACCAAAGCTGACTGGCTGACTAGAACTTGAGTGGTGAGGAGAGGATGGAAAGCTTCATTCTCAGAGCACAGTTACAGCTTATCTCGGGCGTTCTTAGGGATTTCCTAACCCCTCTTTATTTCAGACCTAACATCCTAAAGGTAAAACCAACCTAGCATCCTACAGATAAAATCAACAAAACCATTTGTAGTATATTAACAAAACCTAGTTTCCACCAGTCAGAGGGCGGAAGAGTGTTAAGCATCTGAGGCTTGTAGCTGAGGTTTCCCCACATTGCTGAAGCACCTGATTGCTGATCAGTGCTCCCAGCATGTTATTTTAAAAGAGTCTTGATTTACGGCTACTTTTGCTCTGTAAATTACTATAGAAACTATATGAAACTGCTTCCATGTTGGAACATGAATTTGGGCTAACATAAATCAAATTTGGTCACCAAGTTTGGTTACAGAATAAATAATCTCTTACCCCCTTTGAGATGAAAGCTGTGTTTTTGTGTTAACAATATTCACTGTAGTAAAATTAAAATTGAAAAATAGAAAATTAGCATTTAATTTAAAAATAATATTAGCATGGCTATTACTTGCCAGAATAAATAATATGAAAAATCATTTTATAAAGTAATAAGAAAAGAGTTGTGATGTTTTGTTTGTTGGTTATGACAGTTTTGGAAGCTTACTGTAGAGAATTGGAGATCATATCTGCACCTGTCTTTAGGACTATGATCTTGAGTAATGAGGAAACTTTGGCTTCAGACAGGTACATAGTTGGAAAAAACCAAAGCATTTTAATAGTCTTTTCAGATAGTTGCTGATTTTCTTTGATGGTACACTAAAACTTGATAAGTATTATTTTTACTTTTGTATGTGTATGTATGTGTACATGTTTGTACACATAGTGTATGGCTGAGTGTACATGTTGCGTAGTGTCTCAGTCAGGGTTTTTATTTTTGTATAAGCATCATGACTAAGAAGCAAGTTGGGGAGGAAAGGGTTTATTGAGCTTACACTTCCATGTTGCTGTTCATCGCCAAAGGAAGTCAGGACTGGAACTCAAGCAGGTCAGGAAGCAGGAGCTGATGCAGAGGCCATGGAGGGATGTTACTTACTGGCTTGCTTCCCCTGGCTTGCTCAGCTTGCTTTCTTATAGAACCCAAGACTACCAGCCCAGGGATGGCACCACCTACAATGGGCCCTCCTGACTTGATCACTAATTGAGAAAATGCCTTACAGCTGGATCTCATGGAGGTATTTCCTCAAGTGAAGCTCTTTTCTCTATGATAACTCTAGCCTGTGCCAAGTTGACACAAAAAACCAGGCGGTACAGTTGGCTTCCTCAATCTTTGTCATTTAATTTTTTTGAGCCAGAGTTTATCACTGACACTGGAGCTCACTGATCTGACTATATTGATCATCTGTCTCTGCCTCCCCAACACTGGGATTACAGACATGCGCAGACTTACCAGACTTTTTGTGGGGTGCTTGGATCAAACTTAGGTCCTCATGCTTATATGGCAAGCACTTTACCAATTGAATCTCCCCAGCCTCTAGCAAGTAGTACTTCCATAAAATGATTGTAGACTCCCAAACAGTATCAGTGAATATTTTCTACTGTTAACATTAAAATTAATTAGTGTGCCTTGTATTTATTTACCCATATATGATGCTATATTGTTGTATACTTGGTATTTCAAAAAGATTAGTGTATGGAATTATACAGGTCTTCTCGTGTTAACACATTTCATTCTACAGTATATTTAAAAAATCACATTCTTTAATTATAACCATCTATCTTGTTGGAAGTCTTTAAATATTAACAATCTGTTAAGCTTGTGGTAGTTGGTAAAGTTTCCTCAAATTCTAATTTTCACTTGAAAGCTTGAGTTTTATAACTAGTAATAAATACTGTCAGTTTTATTGAAATGACAGACTTACTTTGTTCATTTTTAAGAAAATATCTATCAAATACCCACATTTGATTAGTCATAGTTTGTCATTCTTTCAAGTGAAATGGTGTTTATGAAATTTGCAGCCACCAGCTCTCAACTCTGATGATCTCATATGTGCTTTTATTCAAGATTATTATATTTATTACTTTATTCATCATACTCAGTATCCAGGTAGATAGATGCACCTTTTGTACTTCCCATTTTGTCACATAGAATATAAAAAAGCTGTGCCTTTAGGATTGAGATTTAATAAAACCAATACTGCACTAGGACATTCTTAGGTGCCCTGTATTTTTTCTTCTCTGATACAAGTGTGTGGTATTGAGTAATGATGCAACCATAGCCCGTTATTACCACTTTAATTTGGGTTGAGATGCCAGTGGTTTTACCTCCTATTGCTTCTGTGCCACCAATGTATGAAGGTGAACAGGAGTGTCATGGCATTTTGACTTTTCAGATAAGAAAACAGGAAGTTCTCACTGAGTACAGAGCTGAGGAGGTGATGAGAGCCACACATATAGCATGGGGAAATGCAGACGGAAGGGGCTGATGGGTGAGTGTGACTCTTCCATGTCTGATGCACAGTAAAAAAGCCAGAGAGCCTGGAGAAAAGTGGATAAGCATGAGAGAAGTCAATGGACTGTTGGGGTGAGAGCAGCAGACCTTCCCAGGTTTTGCAGGTTATACTTCTGAAAACTCTGTGCATGCACATTACTTGGTAAATTTTGACTCAGATGGGGTACAGTCTTGAGATTCTACATTTCTAACAAGTTACCAAGTAATGCCTTATACTATAGCCCTTTAAAAATATAGCAGTCTTTGCCAGGCGGTGGTGGCGCATGCCTTTAATCCCAGCAGTTGGGAGGCAGAGGCAGAGGCAGGTAGATTTCTGAGTTTGAGGCTAGCCTGGTCTACAGAGTAAGTTCCAGGACAGCCAGGGCTATACAGAGAAACCCTGTCTCAAAAAAAACCAAAAAAAAAGTTGTTGTTTTTTTTAAAGACTTATTTATTGTTATATGTAAGTACACTGTAGCTGTCTTCAGATGCACCAGAAGAGGGTGTCAGATCTCATTACCGATGGTTGTGAACCACCATGTGGTTGCTGGGATTTGAACTCAGGACCTTCAGAAGAGCAGTCAGTGCTCTTAATCGCTGAGCCATCTCTCCAGCCCCAGAGAGTTAGTTTTTATTCTCAGTGATCCAGGAAACCATTGGAGATAATTCAGCAAAATGACAAGTATAGATTGTGTTTAACATGATCAGCTACAGATAGTAATAATTGCAACATGTTTATAATCCAAAATCCAAAAAGTCTAGAGGTCAGTGTGTTAGAATTCAGGGTGTTTGAGAGCTGAGAAAGTGTGTGTGTGTGTGTGTGTGTGTGTGTGTGTGTGTGTGTGTGTGTGTACTGTACCCCCAGCAGCATCTAAAGCATTAATCTTTAGTTACACATTAATAATCACATATAAATGAAACTGATGAACAGTTACATTTAATGGGGAAAATAAAGACTATTCTTAGATTCATTGATCAGTATCAAAGCATCATGAAAATACTTGTGGGTTCAAGTCAGACAAGTGCTGGCTGCCAAATGAGTTGTGTAAAAATGCTTTCACTTTTCAGAACATTGGGATTTTATAATTGAGAAGACATGGATTCTTTGTTGTGACTACACTTCCAGTTCCTCATGTGTTCATACTTGAGGAACTCCTTAAGACAGGACAGTTCATTACATGATTGTTATCGGTGCTGTTAGATGGATGCATCGGTCAGCCTTTATGGGACACCATACTCCAGATCTGTGATGCTCTGGTTCTCTTCAAAGAAAGAAAGACAAGCACCTACCAATCTGGAACATAAACTCTCTTTTCCAGAGATTTTTTACATGTTGATACCCTGTATTATCATGTGAGGTAAGTATAGTTAATTAAAATGTTCTGAGTATTTTATTATACTTTGGTTTGTCTACCATTTACTTAGGATTATCCAACTCTGGTCATTTGTGGTTGACAAATTTGACTTTGGTTTTTTCTTTATTTTGTTCCATATTGGACTCTGCATCTTGTAATTTAAAGCAAACTTTAAATTTTTTTTTACAGATTCTCTGTAGTTTTCAGTGTCTACTTTACCCTGCTAGTGACTTTGTGGCTTTCCCTGAGAAGTCTAACTGAAATACAATGCGTATAGGAATTATTGTAAGGCAAGGAGTGCTGTACTCTTCCCTCATCTCAGGGACCCATGATGCTATTAGTATTAGGATCCTTTCTTCTCTTTCCCCATAGACTCTCATGTGAGGGTTAGAGCACCCACTGTCTGAGCACCTGGCCACTTAGGATACTTGCAAACAGTGGTGTAAGGAAGACTTTGGAAAAGGCTCCATTGACTTGGAATGTACAGTGTATTGTTTACCCTTGGCTCCCTAATGTGATGGTAGATTCTTTTCTTCAAGGGCAGGGTTCTAGGAGGGCCATTCCTGCAGAACTATGTTGAAGTATAGAAGTATGGGGTAGGAATTATTTGTCCAAAAGTCTGAAAGAAACAATGTGCATACACTGGTGAAAGAGGTGAGGATTGAGACAACTGAATTAGAATCCTTAGAATACTGATTAGGAGGACCATCAGCATGTTTATAGTTAGTTTTAGTTGGTTATTTTCTAGGGAAAAAAAAAACCCTTCGTATTTATAGAAAATAATAGTTTTTGTCTACTTGACATGAACCTAGACAAAAAGAAGGAATCTCAGTTGAAGAACTGTCTCTATCAGATTGGTCCGAGGGCATGTCTGTGGGGTATTTTCTTGATTTCTAATTGATGTAAGAGAGACCAGCCTACTGTGTGCAGTAACATCCCTGGGAATGTGAGACTGGACTGTGTAAGCCAAGAGAAGTAAGCCAGTGAGTGACGATTCTTCATGGCTTACTTCAGCTCCTGCTTTAAAGTCCTGTCTTGCCTTCCTTTAGTGATGGATCAGGACCTATAAACCAACTAAAACCTGTCTTCCCCAAGTTGCTTTTGGTAGTGTTTTAGCACAGAAACTAACGCAATAGAAATGCTGAAAGTAGTGTTCATTGGGTTACATTTCTAATACCTAGGATTTCTAGTGCTATAGATAGTAAAGTCTAAACTGTGCTTGGAAAATGTATTCATCAGATGTATTTTTATTGTGGTAATATATAAAATATGCTATACTTTAAAAGTTGAATTGTAAGAAATTAATAAAAAATTAATTTACTGCATTTTAATTTTAGACATGTGAAAAGCAGGGTAGGGGTTATGCTGTTGCCATTGATGGATGAATTTTGCATGTTGTGTTTTCTGGGGTAGAGAAGTTCAGGAAGCATTTC
Source organism: Tokudaia tokunoshimensis (assembly GCA_036184795.1). NCBI lineage: Eukaryota > Metazoa > Chordata > Mammalia > Rodentia > Muridae > Tokudaia > Tokudaia tokunoshimensis. Next base: position 47,981,606 of record BTHU01000004.1, on the reverse strand, counting down.
ATGTTATTAAAGGTAGAATGCTTTGCTTACCCAATAGAGTCCATATGGCAGCCTGTTGGGAATATTGAGATACTAGAGAGCCTTGACAGGAGTTGAGTCTCTTCTTGAAGTGTTCTTTGGAGACTGTGGGCAAGCAAGTCTGAGGACTTTTTGTAAAAGTGTCAGCATGCTAGGGCAAACATCAGCAATCAGCAAATATTTTAGGGAGAAAGTCTGATATGAGTTGTATTTAGAAAAATTGACCCCCTTCCCTTTTCATCGAACTGAGCTGTATGTTACAGCTTCTCGCTTCTAAGAATGTAATGGAATGTTTGCATGAGCAGAAGGATTTTGTTTGTGAAGTCTGTTGGCTAGCTCTGCCAAGTTGGTGAGAGGAAGATTTGCTTAGGCCTTGAATCCAAGGCCAAGTTGCAATTGTAAAAAGCAAAGTTTCCAGGTTGGCTTTGGTTACATTTAGGAGAAGGCTTTGTTGGGCTGGGCTGCTGGTGAGGAGCTGAGCAGTGTTTAAAATACTTGTGTTTCTGGAGATCCTTGTTAAGGCATCTGTGAGCATGGTAGTTGTACCATCTCAGAGCACCCCACCCCTTCTACCTAGCTTATCAACACTTGTGAGAACTATTTTCTGAAGAATTAAAAACAATCACTTTAGGGGTTAATATATAGTTTATTTCTGTCGAAGTTGGACCATGGCATCAATTTTTAAGTTGGAACAATTCAATAAGTACCACACACTAACTGATTGTGCCACTGGAGCCCCGTGGGACAATTTTAAATGATTTGACTACTTATTTTTTTATTTTTGGTATTAATTCTTTCTTCCCTTCCTGCAAACCTTCCCATGTACCCTCCTTGCCCCTTTCAAGCTTACAGCCTTTTTTCATTAATTGTTACATGCATATGTGCACGTACATATATATTCCTAAATATATAACCTCCTTAATCTGTATGTTAATTGAATGTATGTTTTCAGGGCTGACCATTTGTTATTGGATAACCAATTCACCAATTGGTGTGCTCTTCTCTGGGGAAGACAATTTTTTTCACTCTCAGCATTTCTTCATTGCCTGTCCTTCATTATGTAGAGTTGAGGCCTTGTGAGTCCCCATCCAGTCCCTGTCCTCCTGTCTTGTCTTGTCATCTGTGTCCCACCTCCACCATCCAGTCCCATTCCCTGTTCCCTGCCACCAAGAGACAAGTTAGCATGTATCTCGATGATGTCCTTGTTCAGCTCATGTTTAGACTGTCATGTCAGTGAGACTCCATAGGTATAGTTCTTGACATCACTGGAAGACTCAAGTCTCATGGCAAACTCTTGTATAGTCTTTCTGTCCTTTATGCAATGTTCTCTGAGCCTTAAGTGCAGGAGTTGTTTTGTAGATGGGTTTGTTGGAACTAGGGTCCACAATTCTAAATTTGAATTGGTTGTGGTTTTCTGTAATGGTCTCCATCTGTTGTAAATAGGCGTTTCCTTGATGAGAGGTGAAGACTATACTTGCCTGTGAGGATCAGGATAAATGCTTAGAGTGTCGTTAGGGATTGTGCTGATTTTAGTGAAGTGGTGGTTGTAGGTTCTCTTCCAAGATCCATGACCTCACTAGCTCTAGATAGTTGGCTACATTTCCAGTGCCAAGTGTGACTTCTCTCTTGTTTAATGAGTCTTAAGTCCAAATAGAAACTGGGTTTGCATGCCACAACTTCGTATGTAGGGTCGTCACCATGCTGGTCTTTGTAGTAGTTAATAAGTGTCATAGCTGGGTAGGACTGTAAATTTCCTTACTCCTTTGGATGTTTGCATGGGGCCTTCTGGTACCGTAAAGCTCCTGCTGTTGCTTTCCAACCACCTTCTCTAGCAGTGGCCACTTCTTACTTTCTGGGTTTCCGTCATTACTCTAGGATATGGGCTCACTTCTGAAGATTTGAAGCTAGGAATCTCAGATGTGAGAGAATCCGCAGTTCATTTTTCAGGTGTGGATTACTTCGCTCAATATGATTTTTTTCTGGACCCACCCCTTTTACCTGAAAAGTTCATTTTTTTACAGCTTATTAGTATTTTATAGTATATATGTAAGTACCACTCTTTATTTTTTTAATTATGTATATGAGTATTTTTCCTACGTGTGTGTGTGTGTGTGTGTGTGTGTGTGTGTGTGTATGTGTATCATCAGTATACCTCCTGCCAGCAGAAGGCAGAAAGGAGGATGTTCTCCTGGGACTGGAATAACAGATAGTTGTGAGCTGCCATGTGGATCCTGGGAATTAAACCTTGGTTCTTTGGGAAAACAGCCAGTGCTTTCTGCCCAGCCCCCATGCCTGCAGACAGGGTTTCTTTGTAAAGCCCTGGTTGTCCTGGAACTTGCTCTGTAGACCAGGCTGGTCTTGAACTTCGAGATTCACCTGCCCCTTCTTCCTAAGTGCTGGGACACCACCACCACCTGGCTAAGCAACAATGCTCACAACTACTGAGCCAACTCTCCAGCCCTTTGTACCATACTCCATTATCCGTTCAACTGAAGGACAGTTAGGTTTTTCCACTTCCAGGCTATTGGGAACATGGCTGAAGGAATGGAGTAGATGCTGAGCCCTCGGGGCATGTGCCAAGGAGTGGAACAGCTGAGTCGTGTGGCAGAATCATTCTTAGCTTTTTGAGAATTCTGCAGGCTGATTGCTATAGTGGTGGGACCAGTTGCAGTGCTCCAGCAGTGAATGAAGCTTCCCTTCCCCTCATCTCCTCCAGCATTTGTTACTCCTTATTTGTTGATCTTTGTCATTCTGACTGGGTAAGATGAAATCTTAAAGTTATTTAATTTGCATTTTCTTAATGACTAGAAACAATGAACATTTTTGAAGTATTTCTTAGTTTTTTTGTTTGTTTGTATTTTTTTTTTACTTCTTTTGAGAACACTCTGTTCAAGTCCCAGATGAGTAGACAGATCATCTGCTTAGATTGTTTCCTTGGTTTTTGAGTTTCTTTATATGTTCTGGATTTTCATCTTCTGTTAGATATATAGGAAGCAAAGATTCTCTCCCATCTGTGGGCTTCCTCTCTACTTGGTTGATTGTTTCTTTTGTTGTTTAGAAGTTTTTATTTTATTTTTTGTTTGTTTGTTTGTTTGTTTGTTTGAGACAGGGTTTCTCTGTGGAACCCTGGATATTCTGGAACTAACTCTGTAGACCAGGCTGGCCTCAAACTCACAGAGATCCACCTGTCTCTGCCTCCTGAGTGCTGGGATCAAAGACATGTGCCACCATGACCTGCTTTGTTTAGAGGATTTTTAGTGGGATTTATGAAATCCCACTTGTCAATTGTTGGCTTAATTGGTTTGACTACTTCTGAGGATGAATTAACTGACTGGATTTCGCCATGACTTTGCAGGCTGAATTTTAATTATTTTAGTTGAAATGTCTTTTTTCCACAATTTGAATCAATTTCTAGGAAAAATGTACAGTCAAGATGTTTAGTATCTAGAAATTTAGCAAAGCTCAAATTTAAATGCTTTCTTGCTAGTTTTAAATTGTGTGTACTATCAAAATCCTTTTATTCACTGTAAATTGATTTCCAGGAAACTGCTTATAAGGTTTATTTTCCTGTGACTCTCTCGAGCACCAATAGTAACTCATTTGGTTCATTTATCGTTCTAATGCTCTTGTTCTAAATGTCACTTTATTGCAACAGAGTTTTGTGGTTGTGTCATTATTTTTGCCGTGTCCAGGTACTGTTTAGAACAAAGGAGTGACAGTGGGCGGGGCTAATCATCATCCAGATACCGTATAGTGTAGAGTGACAGTGGGCGGGGCTAATCATCATCCAGATACCGTATAGTGTAGAGTGACAGTGGGCGGGGCTAATCATCATCCGGATACCGTATAGTGTAGAGTGACAGTGGGCGGGGCTAACCATCATCCGGATACCGTATAGTGTAGAGTGACAGTGGGCGGGGCTAACCATCATCCGGATACCGTATAGTGTAGAGTGACAGTGGGCGGGGCTAACCATCATCCGGATACCGTATAGTGTAGAGTGACAGTGGGCGGGGCTAATCATCATCCAGATACCGTATAGTGTAGAGTGACAGTGGGCGGGGCTAATCATCATCCAGATACCGTATAGTGTAGAGTGACAGTGGGCGGGGCTAATCATCATCCAGATACCGTATAGTGTAGAGTGACAGTGGGCGGGGCTAACCATCATCCAGATACCGTATAGTGTAGAGTGACAGTGGGCGGGGCTCAGCATCATCCAGATACCGTAGTGTAGAGTGACAGTGGGCAGGGCTAATCATCATCCAGATACTGTATAGTGTAGAGTGACAGTGGGCGGGGCTAATCATCATCCAGATACTGTATAGTGTAGAGTGACAGTGGGCGGGGCTAATCATCATCCAGATACTGTATAGTGTAGAGTGACAGTGGGCGGGGCTAATCATCATCCGGATACTGTATAGTGTAGAGTGACAGTGGGCGGGGCTCAGCATCATCCAGATACTGTATAGTGTAGAGTGACAGTGGGCGGGGCTCAGCATCATCCAGATACCGTATAGTGTAGACAGTGGGCGGGGCTCAGCATCATCCAGATACCGTATAGTGTAGAGTGACAGTGGGCGGGGCTAATCATCCAGATACTGTATAGTGTAGAGTGACAGTGGGCGGGGCTAATCATCATCCAGATACTGTATAGTGTAGAGTGACAGTGGGCAGGGCTCAGCATCAATGCCTTGCCATTTTAAATTAAAACAGTGCAGGGAAGAAATGCTTTTTTGTGTCAGTAAATGTTTTTCTTTGCTGGACATACTTTAAAACTGAGATAGAATCTTCTGTATCCCAGGCCAGTCTTAAATTCTCTGTGTATCTGATATAGGCTTTGTACTTTTAAAACCCTCCTGGATATGCCACCTGAGTCCTGGCATTATGGTTTATGTGGTGCTGTGTAAACCAGATTCTACCATCAGAGCTACATCTCCAGCTGTAAATATTATTACAGAAGTCAAAATTAATTATTTTAAAATCAGAGGCAACCTGAATAAATATGTTTAAAGTATTCATGAATCATTAATGTAAACTTTATTTAAAATTGAATGTTGTCTTTTTAAAGTATCTATTGTATGGATTAAAAGTTGCTTGGCTTGAACCTTTTAAAAGGAACAATGTAAATTTAGTATTCCAATCTGTTCTGCAGTGGACCACTTAGCCTTTCAAATGGAAAGTTTAGCAAGCTTACCCTCTTAAACCAAAGAATAAGACAGCATGTACTGTTACACAGAGCTGGATTTGATAAAAGGATTAGATAGTTGAAGCAAATTTTCTTCCACATTCAGCCATCTTCTAACAACATCTGTCAATGTTGTTAAAAGGTATATTAATTACAATATACTAGATACAAACAGGATCTAATTGGAAAAAATATAAAGATTCAATCATACACTTTTTTAATCTCAAAGAATCAGGACATTAGGTATTTATAAATAGATTGAGTCCTGACAACCACTAAATAAACACTTTTGAAAAATATCTCCTAAGAGACCCTAATTAAGTTACTATTACAAAATATCAAAAGAATTATCCTAGCTGTTTTACTGTGGATTTTAAAAATTTCTGCCTTTAAGCACAGGTAATAACTTGCAATATTTTACTACTTAAGGAGAAAATGGGTATCCTAAAATGTTTGAATGCACAGAAAAAGACAACATGGGAGATTCCATGCAGAAAAAAAAATGTAACACTAAGTTCTTTAAAAATGTTTACCTTTATGTTTTAAAAAATCCATGTGAATCTTTTTTAATTAACAGTTCTAGGAGCTAGTCAAAATCCAGGGAAATTTAAGAATTTTTGTTTTTTTCTATAACAAATGCTTGGCATGTACAGTCTTATAACAGGAAGTAGAGGATTACAGAAGGCAGCACTTTACTGTGTGTAAGTGCATTACAGAGTTGAGTGGGAGCCTCACAGTGGGAGCATGTGTTCACATTGTCAGGAGACTTTGCCAAGCCCCTGTGGGCTTTGTTAAAGGACAGTTTGCCTGATCAATTTCCATGTTTTCCTGATCTTCCACATAGTTAAATCTGTACAGTTTTGTTTAAAAGTTTAAAATAATTTGATTCCCTCAAGGTTAATGATGTTGAGTGTTTTATAGTGGCCATTTATATTTCTTCTGAGAAATACCTATTTAGAACTATGACTTATTTTCAGAATTAATTCATGTGGATTTTTGCTGTTGAGTTTTTAGAGCTCCTTACATAGTCTAAATATGTTGAATTTGCCTTGTATTGGGAGATAGAATCTAACCATGTGGTCTAGGCTAGCCCTGACATCATAATCTTCTTGCCTTAGCCTCCCAGAGTTTTGTGATTGTAGACATGAGCCACCATGCTTAGCTTCCACATGTTAATTCTTTGCCAGGCATATAGTTTGTAAATGTTTCTTCTATTCTGTACACTGTCTCTTATTTCCCTCATGCTCGCCACCTGCACTATGCCAGGGCTGTGTTAAAAAGCTGTTCACGAGTCATGTTGTCTGGTTCTTGTCCCAGCTGTGCTCTAATAAGGGGAGTCTGACACATTTGTGTTCTTGGTCTGGGCAGATTTTCTGATGCAATCAGAGAGATGCCAAGAGCTTGTAAGACACCCATGGAGATCAGAATCTACTGCTTGTTGGTTCTTGATAACTCTATTTCAATTAGCGACAACTCTGTGCTAAAGGAACACAGGGTTTCCAATCCTCTCTGTTCCCATTAGTTTATTTATATGTTTCTTATGAGGTGGAAGGTCTCTTACCTCACTTTACTCTGTACTCTCAATACATTTAAGAAATGGTGGTTTACAATAATCATTTTCAGAGTACAACCCAGGCCCCCTGGAATCCTTACAGAGTCAGAGCCACTTTTCATTGTAATTCTAAGACATCTAGTAGTTGAATCTTTCAGCAGTTACCTGACATGCTGCAGTGTAACCATTGGTACAGATAAGGGACATCTAGATGTCTGATAACCAGGATCATCACTAAAATGATTTGCTAAGTGTGAAATCAGTGTTTTCTTTTTAGATTTTTTTTCTTTTTTAACTTGAATTTAGACTTTGGCAATTTCTTACCCGTATATAGTGCACTGATTACATACTCTACCCTATTTTCCACCTTTTATTCTTCCTCCTCTTCTCCCTGCAAGACTTCCTCCCACGTTCACCAGCTTTTGTTTTGTGTTATGACTCATTGAATTCAGGACTTTCAGCATGAGTATGGGCATGACCGTGTCCACTGGACCATGGGGATTCAGCAGTGGCCTCATCACTGAAGACAAGGACTTTCCACCTCCATTATCCAACAGCAGCAAATTGTTCTCCAAGGATGATCAGTTCTTGTATTGAAAATAACGTTTTCATAAGACTATTAATATATAATGATCTTATTATCTATCATTATCATGAATAGTGATGGGTACATCTTAGCACAGCACATGTTGTCAGTCGTTGTCAGTCAGAGGACAACTTCTCCCCAACCCTTGAGACAGGGATTCTCTGTGTATCCCTGGCTGTCCTAGAATTAGCTCTGTAGATCGGGGTGACTTTGAACTCAGAGATCCACCTGCCTCTGCCTCCAAGTTCTGGGATTAAAGGCGTGCTCCATCACCTCTAGCTAGAAGACATTTTAGGATTGTATTCTCTCCTTCCACTGTTAGCTCTGGGATCAAACTCATGGTGTTGTCAGGCTTGCTTGGGGGGTGCTTTTACTTGCTGAGTTTGGGTTTATTATTTTTAAATGAACTGAAAAATACTATCAGAATTTCTGTTTTAATTTTTATATGATGAATACCATTACTCATAGTTGGATACCCCTAACTCTAAAGGCTGATATCCAAAATGCTCCAAAATTCAACAGTTTTTGAGTACTGACTTGATGCCCGGCATGAAAATTTGCATACCTGCTCTCATGTGATAGGTTGTAGTCAAAGCGGATGCTGTAAACATATAAAATTACCTTAGTTTGTATGTAAGGTATATATGAAACATCATGACATTTGTGTTTAGACTTTTCTCATCCCCAAGACACCTTACTCTGTGTGTGTCAGTGTTCCATGTGTGACAAGATCCGAAATCTGAAGCACTGTGAATATCCCAAGCATTTTGGATAATGGATACTCAAATCAACAGATACTAATAGCTTTTTAGAATTCAGATTCTGAAGCCAGTAAGATTGACAAGCACTGGTTTATAAGGCTTAAACTATTTTAGGAAACAGACTAACAGAAAGATGAAGTCTTATGTAGTAAAGATATTTCCCAGTTGTAGTTGTTTAGTTTAATTTCTAGCTGTTGGTGTTTTTGTCAAGTTCAGTCAGTCTTGGTCTGTCTGCAGCCCACTTCCACCTCCAGTCCTAGAGATGGAATCCAGAGCTTCATGGATGCTAGGCAAATGCTCCTGTACAGAACGATTCCCTTTGCTTTTAGTTATTATGAGTAATACTGCAGTGACAATTTATATTAGTATTATTTAAACATTATTGACAGTAAGCTAGAAATACAAAAACTGTCTTCAAAGCGAAACAGAAAGAACTGACACACCTGTCACATAAACTGAACAGACTCCTTTGTGTGTAGTCAGTGTTACAACTAGTAAGTAATCTGTTCTCTCCCTGCATGTTGTGTCCTCCAGGTCTGAACCCCAAGAGGCCTTTTTAGCCTTAGAGTTCCTCTTCCGGGTGCCAGAGAGATTGATGCAGTTTAATAGAACACCAGTTCTCCTTGTTCTTATTTCTGTTGGTCTGTTTGCACACATAGTCCATGATGTATACGTGGTGGTTAGAGGACAACTTTCAGGAGTCAGTTCTCTTTCTATACCATGTGGGGTCCATGGGTCAGATGCAGGTTATCAGGCCTGGTGACACTGAGCCTATACATTATCTTGCCCTTATTTGTTTGTTTATTTGTTATTATTTGTCAGAATTGATGTTCAACTTTGCCCTGTTGGTTGATAGCTTCTGAATGACTCCAATAGGATAGGATGCTGTCAGACTGTGGCCAGAGCCACAGCAAAGATGGCAATGAACTGAGGAGTGCAAGTATTTGGTTCACTTGTTTCCATAACAATATAATGTGGCAGCAGGCTGAGGTCAGAGATACTTGTAGCATCTGCCATAGGCTGTGTCAGGTCTGCCCCACCTAATAAGCATGGGAGTCTTCGCTGGAGCTCTCAATTACCTTTTTCAATTAATATTCCTCTTTACTTAAAATGTTTTATTTTATTATTAATTAAATTTATTTTTTAAGTTAAAATATAATTACATAAATTAATTCTTCTTAAAGATCAGTTTTCTTCAGGAGTGTATGCCTCTTATTCCTGGGACTTGATACAGGTCTTTTCTGTGACATACCTTTTAATTTTGAATTTCGGAAATCATTTTTTTTTTTGAGACAGGGTCTTTCTGTGTAATCTTGGCTGTCCTGGAACTTGCTCTGTAGACCATGCTGGCCTGGAATTCACAGAGATCCTTCTGCAAGTGCAGGGATCAAAGGTGTGCACCACTACTGCCCAGCCAGAAATTAATTGAGGTGTTATCTTTTTCTTCCTATAAGAGTTTAGGGTCCTCAAAAAATGCTGTCTCTGACTTTAGTAATAATTCTGTAAATGAAGAGGTTGTATAACAGGTTAGAGGCGTTCAGTCCCCCCGAGGCACTGGTAAACATTGTGAACTCTTAGTCAGGATGGGAAGCAGTGGACTCCTCAGCAAGAAGGCAGTGATTGATGCAGTATAGGACTTCTGGTTGGTTGTTATGTCATTGTAATTGGCATAAATACATCCTACATTTACATCCCACTAGGCCTTCTTATCTCTTATTGAGCTTGCATTTTGAATCAGCTTCGATCAAACCTTCAGACCTGTTTGGTACTCAATCAGGAGGCTTAATGAAAGAAGTCCTGAGTGGTCTTTTCTTGCTTGCTTGTGATCCTTGTTGGTAAGACAGGCTTGGGTGCTAACAGCAAAAGCGGGGGGGGGGGGGGAATGACTGTGGCAGTGCTGACAGCTGTGACAGCAGCTGTTGCAGCAGGAGCTTGACTGAAGAATTCCAGAGAGCAGAAACTGTAGAGAGCTAAGGCAGCTGAGAGAAGGAGGGCCACTGAGGAAGCAGGGGTTGTGAAGAGATGAGAAGCTGTGGACCCTGGTGCACAGAATTCCAGGAGGCTGCCAAGGCATAAGGGCCAAGAGTTCTTACCCAAGACCTACGAGCTAGAACATTGACCTCTTTTTTTTTTTTAATTTTATTTTATTTTCTAAGTTTTTTTTTATTTACATTCAAAATCATTTCCCCTTTCCCGTTTCCTCACTCCCCGAAAGTCCCATAAGCCCCCTTCCCTCCCTCTTTTCCCCATTCAACCCCCTCTCGCTTCTCTGTCCTGGCATTCCCCTACATCCAGTCTTTCCAGGACCAGGGATCTCTCCTTCCATCTTCTTGGAAATCTATTGATATGCGAATTGTGTCTAGGGTATTCCGAGATTCTGGGTTAATATCCCCTTATCAGTGACTGCATACCATGTGTGTTCTTTTGGAACACTAACCTCTGTAGGCGGTTACACTGAGTTACACTCAGGGCTTGAGAACTGTACCACAGGCCATTTCCACCTCTGTCAGCGGTAGCTTTGAACCACAGAGTGCTGGTTGCTAGCAGGGTCCCTAGCACACGAAGCCTCGAGCAGTAAGCTTCTGACTTTGCTCACTTCTGATTCCAAGTGCAACGTAGGCATAGTGTTCCCAGATGACTGACTTACACCATCTCTTAATTCACGAAAGACCCTCCAGCACCCACTGAGTTAACTTGCTCCCTTGCTATCATGATTTGCTCCATGGGAAGGGTACAAATTAGTTCAGCTCAGACAGAGGAAAGACTTGAAGCAGGGGCAGAACAAATACTGAAGTGGAGCTTCTGTTGTCCCATGTCCTGAGTGAGGACATACTCTTCCTTCATTCTTGTATGACAGTTTATAGGGAGTGCCTCCAACCAGAAGAGAAGCTCTTCCTATCTAGTTACTCGGAAACTTTTATGGGACTTTACCACGTCACCTTGTGGTTGGTCAACTGGTACCATCCAAAAGCTGCATCCTCAATTTCATCGCTACTATCTGGGCATCCCAGGGCAGACCCAGCTAAAGGGAAAAGTTGTATTTCTCAGTAATGTTGACAATAATTCTGTAAATTGAAGAGGCTGTAAAAAAAGGTTAGAAGGATCCAACTCTCCCTAGGGTACTGGGACAGAGGTTAAGTAAATACTTATAAGCATTGTGAACGTTAGAGGACTTTGCTTATTTACAGCCAGGATGGGAAGTGGGGGACACCTCCCCAGTAATTTGGCAAGAAGTCATTTGTGAAGTATAGAACTGGTTGGTATTATGTCAATCCTATGGTTGGTAGAACTGGAAACTATGTTGTGATGGGCATAAATGCAATCCTTTATTTGCATGCTGCATGCCTTCCTAGTTCCATAGCAATGCTATTGAGTTCCCTTTTTGAGTCAGCCACATAAGGGGCTCCATCTGGTTTTGTGCCCACTCTCTTTTCTGTCCCATGTGACATCTTGCACATAGTAGATTACTTGTATGGTTTAGAGTTCAGAGTACAACAAGGAGACTGAGCTGTGTACTGTGGTGGCTAGTGTTGTATCTATTTGACACAGGCTAGTGTCATCTGAGAGGAGGGAACCTCAATTGAGAAAATACCTTCATAAGATCAGACTGTAGGAAAGCAGGCAGATTACATTTTTAATTAGTGATTGATGTGGGAGGGCCAAACCCAATATGGTGGTACCACTGTGAGCTGGCTGGTGGTCCTGGTTTCTATAAGAAAGTAGCTGAGCAAGCAACTAGAAGCAAGCTAATAGGTGACACTACTCCATAGCCTCTGTATCAGCTCCTTCTTCGGATTCCTTCCCAGTTTGAGTCCCTGTCTTTGTTTCCCTAAATGGACTGTGATTCAGAATATGTAAACCAAATGAACCCTTTCTTCCCCAAGTTGCTTTTGGTCATGGTGTTTCATCACAGTAATAGTAACCCTAAGACATGTACTATGAGTGTCAAGATAGTGAATTTATACTCTGATGTGACTACACATCATATTCCTAAAGACTGAATGACGAAATAGCAGTGTTTATGTATTGTTAATGAATAGTTAAAAGTAGGATTTTCCTAGTATTTTAAAATGCAAATGAATTATGATTTTGTCTCATTCAAGCAAAGTTAATATAATTAATCCCCACAACATATGTTCGTATTGTCAGGTTCAAAGGAAACTCCAAGTCCCCAAACCCCCAAAGTCAGTCTAAATATCCAGAAATGACCTCAACATGGACTATAGGAAGATTTCTGGTGGTTAGAGGAAAGCCATCATTCCTCAGGAACTTGTGAAACTGGTTCCCATTTATCAAAAGGAGTGATTTCCCTTACCTCTGACTGAAGGGACACATGTTTACCTGTGGCTACTATCGGCAATATTAGAGCCCATACTGACCATTACAGTCAACAGTGTATATTAAGGACTTTCTAGGAGAAACATATAAAACAGAGCTATATTTTGATTGCTTAATGAAAATGTTGTGTGCAAACATCCAGAAACTGATCTCCATGCTTCTTCAAAGAGCTGTGGTTCAGTATTTCTTCTAAATTCAATGTTGTGGAGATTTTATCCACTGGTACTATAGCAAAGAAGGGCAGTCAACTAATATTTGCTCTGTAACCTCATTATTTATTTATTCTTGTGGTTTTTCTTCTTTTAGCAGGTGTATTTTAATACTTGTCTAGGTCACTAAGCAGTTTATACATGATTTAAGTATTTTCCATTTTATGCCCTAAGTCCAGTGTTGGTATTTTTGCTGTGTCCTTTTGACACAGTGTTGTGTGATTTATGGTAACACATCATAAACCAAGTGTGATGTTCCATTTTAAAGGTTGAGAATTGCGGATGGAATGTCTTGATTCTGTGATCATTTTACTTCAGCGCCAGGTTTAACCTCAATAAACTTTCCAGGAATGTTTTTGCCTCCTTGGAATCAAGATTTCCTAGTGGGTTCATTTTAGATATCAGCAGAGCCAGGTGATGTAAACGGCTGCATCTTTCCACATTAGAAATATTCTGTGGCTCCATAGGCGTGCAGAGGCCTTGGCTGGCAAATGACTCCTTAGCTATCCATGGTCTGTGAGATTCTAGAGCACATTTGACTGTTTGCCTCTCTCTTGTTACTTTATCCTATTCCCTTCATGTGCCTGAATTTCCATCTCCTTCCACTGCCTCCTTAAACTCAAGGGAGTGAAGGAAATGGACTTGAAGAACAGATGTTCACATCCTGTTCTTTGTTGGTCCCTGGGGACATTCCCTTCCATGGGAGCATTTCTCATTTCCTGGTTTTGATTGTCTGAGACATTTGAGGACTAGGATCTGTTTGTTGTACTCTCCTCTCTTCTTGTTGGTAATTAACTAGTTGTACAAGAATTCCGCAAAAGCAATGGGGAAAAACAGAGGAATATCTGTGAAGGTTAACATTATGTAGTCAATTGGACTGGAGAGGAAAAATTCCAGTGATTTGAAGAATTTTTTGGTGAAATGCTCATAAATTAAGAGGAACTGTATTGACTATTATTTGATAGCTATAAGAAAAGATTATGTAAAGTAAAAATTAAACTGTGGTTTTTTTATGCTGTATAACTGAGTAGACACCATATCTTTTTGAATATTTTTTAGAAGCATTTTTAAGAAAATAAGGATCAAAGCTAAAAAAATATCTTTGAATGCATTTTTAGTGCCTAGCACTAGGACAGATAGAACACAGTATTATGCACTGAATGATTTAGTGAGTGAAGCATCTTATTTAAATATAACTATTCAGTAATACTAATTTGATAATTTATTCTTTCAGATACAGATGAATATAGACCTCCTGTTTGGAAATCTTACTGTAAGTATATATATAATTTAATCATGTGGATTATAGTGTTTTTATAAGTAATGTAATTATTCACAGCAAAGTTTGGGATTAACATAAAAGGAATACTTATGGTAAAATATATTTCTATAGAGCTCTGTACAGTTTAATGTCTGTAGTGCAGTTCATCTGTTTTAGTGTACAGAATTCCATGCAGTGGAACTTGAGGTGACTTGTTGGAACAGCTGAAAAGCTAATGCATGGAGAAGCTAAGGCTTCAAGCAGTTTAATTATTCTCATCTTGATTATGTGACAAAAGGAATAATTAAATGATAAATGAGGGAGTCTGTGTTAGCAGAAAAATCAGTAAAAGGAGGTAAAGGAAAAATGATTTTAAAATTGCTTTCTCATATATAAAGGGGAGGGGTGTGTGTGACAGTTCTGTTGTCAGTTTTCAACTAACAGGGCATTTAGGATCTTTATGGCCTAAATCTAGCTATTAAAAAACTTCTAAAACATTTAGTCAAGATTTGTACTTTATTTTTCTGTTACATATATTAAACTTAAGTGGGTGATTTAATGTCAACTGTTTCTGTGTATGATGGATTTTGGTGGGGACTGTGGGATATACCCCTTTCACAGTGTGATTCTGTAAGAAAGTAATCTTTTACTGTAATTCTTTAGAAATATTCTAAGTTACATTTTATTCACTTACCTTGGTGTCTGTGCATGCATGTATGTGTGTCTGTGTCTGCACACATATGTGTGGCTTGGCATCCATAGAGAGGTCAGAGGACAGTTTGTGGGAGTTGGTTCTTTCCTCTGGTGTGGGTTCTCAGACTGCTGGGCTCAACCACCCGCTGAGCCATCCCCCTGGCTCTTAACTGAGTCTTTGAGACAGTTACTTTACTCTGTGCGTTTGGGTTCAGTTGAACTTATAAAAATGCAGGAAGATAAAAATCTAAAACCATAAACCAATAGGGAAACAGGATTGTGTTTAATACCTTCTTAAACAAATATACACTAAAAGTCTTAACATGTAATAACTGGCAAATGAGTGTGGGATAGGGACTGAGAAAGTGGTGGAGGGGCGGATGTGCAGTTTGTAGAGAGTAGCCCAGAACAGCTGTTTGCTGTTGTCACGGCCACTGTGAGTCTAATGGTCTCACAGCTGAGGTTTACTTTTTTGTTTTCTTTTTTAAGTAAGACACAGGAATTTCCTTTCGATATTGTTGTTGAAAAAAATTCAAATTTTAAAGCAAACAAACTACATACTAATTTGTGATCTCAGAATTTGATTATTATTGCTAGGGACTGAGAATATCATTAATAATCATATCAGCATTGACAATTCTAACAGGACTGAAAATATACTACTTTCTATAATTGTGTTTCCTGTCATCTTGAATTTAGCTACTAATTTTCCACAAATAGTTAATGCCTGCCAATTTTAATTCCGCTAACTTTTAATTCAAAGAAGCTCTAAACTAAGGGAGAAATGCCAGAATCAATTAGACCTTTTTGTTGTGTGTGATTTTAAAATATTTATTTATTTTGGAAGAGAGCTAGCACATGGTCTTGCTATGTAGGCTTGGCTGACTTGATACTATGTAGCGCAAACTAGACTTGAACTCATGGTAACGCTCCTGCCTCAGTTTTACAAGTTTTGAGTTTATAGGCTTGTGCCACATCTGGCTCTTGCCTATAATTTTTAAATGAAACTTTTCATAGATGTACTGTGGGTCTAAATTTGTTGTATTTGCTATAAATGTCCAAACACACACACATACTTTGCATATTACTTAGGGGGTATTTTATCTGAAAAATTCTCTTCAAGTAATAGAACCATGCCCTTTTGGCATTTAGAAGTACTGAAAGAAAATAAAAATAACTATATGATTTACTGTTAGGGAAAACACAGGGTAAAAGCTTGGTCGGTTCTGTTGTGTGCTGTTGTTACCCTTCATTCTTACTGGCTCACCCTCCTGTTGACTTCCTGGATAGGCCTCCTAATTATAACCACAAACCCTACTCTTGGAATCACATTTACTTAGGTTCTAATGATAATTTGTTTTTAAATCTTCTTGACGATGACTTAACTGTCATAAATGGAGTTTTATAGGTGACAGCATTTTCCAGAACATTTTGTTGACAAAGAAGACAGCACATCTTTTAGGAATTACAGACAAAAGCAGACATGTGAAGTGGGTTTTTACCTTCTCATTCTGTTTTCCAGGAAGGAGCATGATGGAGGAGTCTCATTTTGCGTTTGGCTCCTCAGGGTGGGGAGCAGGGCTTTCTGAGTGATTCACACATCGCATTGTTGGGCCCAGGCTTGATGCTGGCACTCTTCCCCTTCTGATGGCGGAATTAGTTCTCAGACTACCATGGCACATCATCCCTTTAATCTAGGTTCACAGAAAGTACTTTTGATGAACTCAGTGAAATAAGATATTTAGAACTATTTTAATATACCAGCTCAGAGATATTTGTAGTCATGAGAAAAAAAATCCAAGGAAAACATTTGTGTCAGAATTTCAGACATTTCTGAGGAAGTGTTTGGTTTTTAATATTAAAGAGAAAAATTATAGATTCTCAGTTGCGTTTTAAAGTATTTTTATTGTTTCTTTTATTTTTGAGCATATAATACAATTACATCATTCGCCTTTCCCTTTACTCCCAAATCCTCTTGTACACTCTCCTCGCTTGCTTTCAAATTCATAAACTATTTTTTTCACTAATGGTTGTTACATACACATATGTATGTAACATTTATACATTTATATTACTAAAGCTATAAATACACCCTGCTGAGTTTGTATAATGTTACTTGTGTGTATGTTTCAGGGCTGACCATTTGGGATTGATAACCAATTGGTGGGCTCTTCCCTGGGGAAGATTGTTCCTTACCTCTCTAATCATCCCTTAGCTGCCTATACTCAGTTCTTTGTACATCATAGCATTATCCAAGTACTATGTCCTAGTGATGTCAAAGTGATATTACTGTTTATAGTAAATTGCATATATTAATAACCATTATAAACATAATATTTTTATGATACATTTACTGTCAACCAAGGATTATTGTAAATGTTTCACATGTAGTAGTAGGACTGATGTGTTCTAAATTTATTCTAATTATATATGTGTATATATTGTCTACTTATTTATATTCATATATGTTCCCATGATATATATGAATTTCACTGGCCAGAGATGAGTCCTATAAAATGGCACCTCATTCAAATGAGTCATGCATTGTCTGCAATATCAGATGTCTGGGTAGTTTGATGATGTTGACAAACTATGTAAGTATTTAGCTCCATTATCAATTTAAGTGCATTTACCTATGATTGCACATTTAGAATTAGAAAAAAAAACCAATCTGAAGGACAAACATATTTACATGCTGCTTATGACAAACACCAATCTTACTTATTCTCCTTTTAAATTTAAAACCTGATGTAAGGCTGGAAAAGGTCATTATCAGTTCAAATATCATTGATCCATTTTTAAATACCATAAACCTTATCCATTCCTTTGGTAAGGTGTTTCAGTGTTGAATTCTTTCTTTTCCTGAATTTGCCCAAGCTGAATAAGTTCTAGTAACTTGGTCTCAGATATTTTGTTTATAAGAGAGATTATATTTGAAAATAGATGTTTGTAATATAAATAAGGGAGAAAAACAGTATATATGTTAACTCTGCCCTATAACTCCTGATTTCAGTTCCATGTTTGATAATAATGGACTTTAAGAAATGTTTATATAAGGAAAAACAAAGAATGGATTATAGAGAAGAGTGTAAAAATTACAGCCCCAATTTGTTCTAGAACAGTGATTCCCAATCGTCCTACCACTGCGGCCCTTTAATATAGTACCTCATATTGTGGTGGCCTCCAACCATAAAATTATTTTTGTTCCTATTTCATAACTGTCATTTTGCTACTGTTATGAGTAGTAATGTAAATATCTATGTTTTTTCAAGGTTTTAGGCAGCCCCTATGAAAAGGTTGTTTAATCCCCAAATAGGTTATGACCAGCAAGTTGAGAAACACTGTTTTAGAAGATATTTGTCTGTATTATGATATTTCTGCTTTTGTTCTCCTAAAATTTGGTAACTTTACTTTGGTCAACAGTCTTTGTTTTGTTCATGACAAATTTTTATTTAGTAGGAAATAGGACTGAAGCAGTTTTCTTGTAAGTATAAAAAGTAACCATGTTTCTAAATTCTGTGTAATGGGAAGTGACACCTTTCATGTCTACCTTCTTGTAGTATACCAGCTGCAGCAGGAAGCCCCTCACCCGCGGAGGATCACCTGCACTTGTGAGGTGAGTGTGATGGAGCGGTTACAACTGAAGCTCTGTGATTCTTCTGCCTCCCAAAAGCTGACGTCCTTGGAGGCTTGTTTGTGGGTGTAACCATTCTCGCTGGGTCACAGCATAATGTTGTAATGAATTTATTTTTATTACTGGTTTGATTGGATATATGGATGCTGTTTAGAACATTATGTATAACATGTTTGTAAAGTTTTAAATTATGTCATTTTCTTTAATTATATACATTATTTTTACACTTTAAAATGTTGTATTACTTATTCTGCTAATGAATTTGAAAGTATCATTGTAGAACTATTAAATTATTTCTTCTATTAAATGAAAGATTTAAATCATAATTTAAAAAAGGAACGAAAATTGAGCCAAGACATGTGACCTTTAATCCCATCACACAGGAGGCAGAGGCAGGCAGATCTCTGAGTTCCAGGGAAATCTTTTCTATACACACACACACACACACAATCTTTTCTATATACACACAATCTTTTCCACACACACACACACACAGAACATGAAAAGAGTGAGGGGTACAAATGGGTGGATATGAAAAATAACATGGATAATTTATGAAGGAAATAAAAATCCCATAAAAATACTCAAATTAAAGCTCACAAAAAATCATGAAGTCTATTTTGTGTTGGCCAATACACCGAGTGGCACTCCACTGGAGAGAACTGATATCCATTTGCCAGTAGTATCAATTGCAATAGCTTCTTGGTTGTGTCTACTTTTCCTTCTCAGTTCTGGGATCTTGTTTGGTTTGAACCTGTGCTGGCCTTGTCTATGATGTCATAATCTCTGTGAGTTCATATGTGCACCAGCCCTGTTGTGTCTGAGAAACACTATTTCCTTGGAGTCCTCCATACCCCTGGCTCTTAAAGAGTCTTTCTGTCTCCTTTTCTGAATAGATCTCTGCACCTTGAGGAGAGGTATTTGATGACAACATCCTATTTAGGACTGAGTGCTCTAAAGTCTCGCACTCTCTGCACATTGTCCAGCTGTGGGTCTCTGTGTTAATTTCCATCTACTGCACAAAGAAGCTTCTCTGTTGAGGATTAAGTGAGGCGCTGATCTTTAGCTATAGAAATGTGCCATTAAGTGTGATTTTATTGCTAAATTCCTTTAGTAGCCTAAAATGTGGATGTTAGCTTTTAATCTGTAGATTTGTGTGTTTATCTAAATAAAGAGGTTAAATAGCTAACCTGAGGGACCCAGGGGTAGGGAAATAGAACATAGTGTTACAAAGAGATAAGGGAACTAGAGTAGGATGAATTGAGGAGGAGGATGGGAGAGCAGGGTACAGGAGGGAATTTGGTAAGGACAACTAATCCTGAAGACTTTTGAAAAGCCATATGGAAACTTACTACTGAAAAAGTTTTCTGAAATATATGCATATAGGAAAGAAATTTAAATGGAATCAATATGGGGAGAGGGGGAAAGACAATTCTCCAAGCAGACATTTTATGCTGTCAAGTAAAACCTCCATTGCCATTGTTGGGTCATTGGCCAAAGGAATCCTGTAAACTCTCCCAGACATCACAGGCTATTGCCACAGCAATTGGTTTCCCTTTATAACCTGATGATAAGGTCCTACTGCTGAAGATTCTACTTACTTATATCATCAAATATGGAGAACTTGAGCTGGTACCCAACTATAAATTTCACCTACTAATGTTCATGGTACTAAAAGATATTTTGGATGCTACAGGAGGAGGAAAGTAATCATCACTATTATCCTTTATTCTACAACAGTGACCTGCCAGTAAGATACGATGGTGCACCAGTGGTACAACATGTATTATGGGAGTAACCAACTACTTAAATGCTTTTGTAATTTAATTTCAACCCATGATATAGAACCCATGCCTGAACCTGCTAATGTGACTTGAGAGTAGATATTTATATATTTATTCCTTCAATTAACCAGCCAGTATTCTCTGAACGGTTACTTTCTGTTAGATCCTCAGAATTTAAGTCAATATCTCTCTCTTGGAAGAGCTTAGAGTCTCCTTAGGGAATAGAGTAGATTAATCAGTAGAAAGACTGGTAGCAATTCATGTATCCAGTTTTTGTGGTATTTGTTTGTTTGTTTCTCCATCTACTTGCAGGGAACTTGTGGTAGAATGCCAAGAGATAATACCAGAGATTACATAGATGAAAAATAATTTAAAATAATTTTATGTGCTAAGTGTAGAGCATAGACCCCATCCTTATAGCTATAGAAGTAAAAGTATTTTCAGCAGAAAAACATACTAGGTTTCAATCACTTGGCTGCCATGGAGAAGCCAGATTAAGAAGGAAGATGGACCTTTGGAGGCAAAATGTCTGGTTTAGGAGATTGCTGTAGAACTTCTAAGGATAAGTGAAAAGACCTGTAAGACACTGGTTCTGAGAATAGCCAAGAAGGGGCAGACAGAGGAAACTCTAACGCAGCAGAATACATGAGGTTTAATGGACTGAGTGTGAGGGAAAAGTAACTGTAGGGAACTAGTTATCTGTTGTGGGGAAATAAAAAACAAACTGCTGCGCCAACCCTGTTCTTCAAATCCCCCATGACCTTTGTGGTGCACCTCAGGCAAACCCACACCTTGCTGCTTACCTTTTTCTCTTGAACCCAGACAAGCCACTGCATGAAGGAAAACCCAACACAAACTTAGTTCAGAAACAACAGTAACTCAATCACTGGGCGCAGTAACTAAAATCCTGACCTTGTAAGCCTTATTAAATCTAAATTCTGTGGTGGTGAATCCTGATGGATCTGCCATTGAAACCGGGAGACACACATAGCTACGTCTTGTCCTCATGCTATCCCTGTCTAAAAAGGATAACTCTCTCCTGCTTCCTCTCTTCCCTTCTCCAACCCGGAAGTCCCACCTACTTGCCCAGTGATTGGCTCCTTTATTCATTAGGGGATTGGTTCACAAGTAGTCACCTGAGTATGACTCACTCCTTGTCCATAGCCCCTTCCAGGAGAGCGAAATTAGCATCAACATACAAACAGCACCAGGCCCATTCACAACAGTTATCCCTTGATTTATCTCCTTCATCTGATTCTCAGGAAACAGATTTTTCTTTTCTTTCAAGAACAATTAGATGTTTTTTTAAAACTTAATAAAAAGCAAATAAATGCTTAAATAAGCATAAATTATTCCTACTGTTACGTGATATTTAAATTTCTAACTTGATACATTTAAGTCAATTAATTGCAGATTGTTAATCATTTTTATATTACTGACTAATCTTTTAATTTGATTATCTGAGTAATGTCTGTAAGTTTGACTTAATATCTTAGATAACCCTAAAAGATCTAGATTTTTTTTTTTTTTTTTTTTTTTTGGTTTTTCGAGACAGGGTTTCTCTGTATAGCCCTGGCTGTCCTGGAACTCGCTCTGTAGACCAGGCTGGCCTCGAACTCAGAAATCCGCCTGCCTCTGCCTCCCAAGTGCTAGGATTAAAGGCGTGCGCCACCACCGCCCGGCTAGATTTTTTTTTTTTTTTTTAAAAAAGAAAACCTTCCCTACTTCCTTAGATTCAAAAGACATGCCGTAAGTTTTATGAGCTGAGAAATTGTTGGAACAAAGACCAACTCAGATGGGTTTTATGTTGGAAGATAAATAACCTGGCTTCAAATACAGCAGAAATAAAGTTTCCCAAAGCTTATTATTTAAGAATAATTCTTAGGAAAAGATAGAATCATGATTCCCGTGAGAAAACAAAAAACATCCTGAAAAGAATTTAATTAATAAGATAGGGGACAACCAGCAGAAAAATTTGTCACCATGCAAAAAAAAGAGACTACGTATCAGAAAGGAAACTTTGCCACTTGTTTGTAGTATGAATTTGGGAAAGAAATGTAGTATTTTGTTACCATAATTCTACAATTGGGAGAATTTGAAGATGCCTCAGAGATTAGGTATATACTTGGCTGTTTAAGTTGTGCTTTTGAGGATGCATGATATTGTCACTGAAACAGATTTCCTGCTATACTGGCAATAAATAGTTCAAATTTGTTAGAAACAGTACCAGATCTGGAGGACCAGCAAATAGGAAGTCCAGACTTGGCAGCTAGGCTTGTTGCAGAACCACAGATCACTCAGCAGGCTTGGAAGTTGCTTTGGGACATGTCATTCAGCCTGAATCAAGTGAGGCATCATCAAGTAGGCAGCAGTAGGACTTTTTGACTGTGCACAAGAGTCCCAGAATTTACTTGATCTCGACCTCTTGAACAGGCAATATCTTGAATAACAAATCTAGCTTTCCTGGTATTCAGTGTCTTCCTGTTCCTTACAATCCCGCAGCCCTGCTCTTTGGAACTCATCCAAAGGAAATGAACGAAGACATAGCTGTGCTCCCAATGCTTACTGCCATATTAGTCACAATGGCCAGGATGTCTAGTAGTCAGTCAATAAGTGGGTAAAGAAAATGTGTGTGTGTGTGTGTGTGTGTGTATGTATATATATATATACACACACACATGATGAAATACTGTATTTATTTCATGATAATGAAGTCTTTAAAAGAAGCAAGTCCTATTATTTACACTATTGTGGGTGATCCTGGAAGACATTATAGTAAGTGAAATAAGCCAGGCCCAGAAAGTCAAACACTTATAATTTCACTCTATAGAATATAAAACCTTCAGTTCCGGAACAAGTTCAGTTCAAGTGTAGATAGTAGTTATTTGATGCTGGGGTGGTTGGTGACTGGAAAGGTGTTGGTTAATGAATACAACATTTCCATTAAAACAGGAATACTCTTGTGTTCAAGAGTACAGATTTTAAGTGTGTGAGGTAATGCATGTTAATTATTAGTCATTCTACAATGAACACATATCAGTACATGATGTTATAAATCATAATGCAGATGTTAATTATACAATATATATGTTTTCATCAATTAAAACTTTACCATGAAAAACAAGTTAAAAACTAGAAATGATAATATTCTTTTACAAAGTCAGAGTAGAATCATTCTTACCTTATTGTGGAGAGTAAATGATCTTTAAATGTAATTAAAACATAGCAAATAGCAGGATTCCCTAGAACCTAGATTACCTCACGACCTTTACCTTGCTGTGATTCTGTAGCTAGAGCTAGGTTATTGTTCAGGAACCAACTTAAATATCATCTCAGAATGGCCTTTTGTGACCACCAAATTATAGCTAACATATTAGTTTCTTGTTACTGCCTTTAGACCATTTACTACTCCTGTATTTTCTGGTGTTATCACTTAAAAAAAATAGACAACAACAGCAAAACCAGTACGATTGTGTGTTTCTTATCCTTACAATGTATTTTCAAAATAGGATAATTTTGGTTTTAATTCAGTGATATATACCCTGCACATAAAAAAAAAAGATAAAGGCAAGATGGCTCAGAGGATAAAGGCACCTGTGGCCAAGCCTGATGACCTGAGTTCAATTCCTAACATCCACATGGTGGAAGGAGAGAACCACCTCCTGCAGATTGTTCTCTTGACATGAACACCCCTCTCATATCACAGACACAAATAAGAGAAACAGTTTTCTTTAAAAAATGTTTTCTCTTCATTATTTCTTGAAGGAATTGGGCAGATCTCCTCTATCTTCCTGTCTGTCCAGCAGGAATCCCTCAGAATCTATGCTTGTAGATGAGTTGCATGCTATGAAATGCTATAGGAGGAGAAGCTGGCAGGAGGAGACCTGGTGATGCTATGTTAAGATGTCTGTAACTAAATGGAGAATGTGGAGGACCAGGAAGGAAGAGGACTGGGGACAGCAGGGAAGAGCCACCGTCGGTGTGACACTGTTGAGCATTAAGTTCTGTGGGTATTTTACTCTCTGTGATTAAGGATCTTTTCTAGTTCATTCCTACCTAGAAACAACACATAGTTCAACTGTTGACACATGCAACATGGAGACATCAGAAACAGGTCTAAGGAAAATAAATAATAAATCCAATTAATTAATAAACAATTCATTCATCTTCTGCTTATTAAAAATGTTATGCAGATTCTTTTTCTTGGTATGTGCTTTAGTTTATCATATAAAAATAGTGTTGATTTCAATAGTGTGCATTTTAATTTTCACAAATATTTATTGTTCTTTCTTTTTCTATAGGTAGAAAACAGACCAAAGTATTATGGAAGAGAGTAAGTATGGTTTATCAGAAAGTATCTCATATATTGTCATATGTGAAAGATACAAGTAAATGCATGGCTTTGGTAAAAACACAGGATGAGAGAAATATTCTAGTTTGGTGGAATTGAATTCTCTTTCTTTGATTACCAGGTATAATTCTAACTGGTCTAAATAGAAAAATAAAGACAAGGATGAAAAGAAAATACTGTGATAAAACAAACAAATGTGCAATAATGCTAAAGAAGTAAGCCATATAAATACATACTTCTAGATGGATTTCCAGAAAGTATATATATTTATGTACTAAATACAATAAAACCTACCTATAGATTCAATAGGTATGGACAGTTTATTTTATATTTTCCCTCTTTCTAGTTTTCCATATTATGTCGTGTCAGACCAGAACAAAGTAATTCATGACATTCAGAGACGTGTCAACAATTTTATAGACTACCTTCTGAAGATGTTTTCCTATGTTATTATTATTTTTTAGTGTACATTGGTATTTTGCCTGAATGTATGTCTGTGTGAGGGTGGTGGATCACCTGGAACTGGAATTATAAGCTGCCATATTGGTTGCTGGAAATTGAACCCAGGTCCTCTGGAAGAGCAGCCAGTGCTCTTAACCACTAAGCCATTTCTTCAGCACCCTTCCTAACAAAATTTATTTAAAGCAATGGATCACTATGAAGGCCAGCTTCATTTTGTGTAAAATTATAGACATGTGCCAATATATCAGTCCCCTCTCAGGTTTTATAAACATCTTATCCATACAAACTTGTAGTTTGAGTTTTCCACTTAATGTTGATAATGAGCATTATAATATTTTTTAAATTGCTTTTTGGTTTTAGTTCTACAATTGGGCAACAAACTATACCAAAAATTATTCCAAATGTTGTTTTAGTGTTTAAGGTCTTAATTTTTCTGATTATTGAGAAATAGAAATATAGCACTTTGAAGAAAAGAATAAAAATCATCTATAATCATGTCACTCCCCAGATAAAAACTTATGTTTTTCATTGGGATAATATAACAATGTATATAGCAAGTATTTCTTTCTTTTTTTTAAAAAAGATTTATTTATTATATGTAAGTACACTTGTAGCTGTCCTCAGACACTCCAGAAGAGGGCGGCAGATCTCATTACAGATGGTTATGAGCCACCATGTGGTTGCTGGGGTTTGAACTCAGGACCTTCGGAAGAGCAGTCAGTGCTCTTAACCACTGAGCCATCTCTCTAGCCCTGCAAATATTTCTAAATTACTTAAAATTCCAGATGTGGGCCAGGTGGTGGTAGCACATGCCTTTAATTTCAGCACTTAGAAGGCAGAGGTAGGAGGGTCCCTGTGATTTCAAGGCTATCCTGATCAACAGAGCAAATTCCAGTTCAGCCAAAAAAATCTAGGTAGGTAGGTAGGTAGATAGATAGATAGATGGATGGAAGGAAGGAAGGAAGGATGGATGGATAGATGGATGGGTGGGTGGATGAATGGATGATAGATAGATAGATATTTAGATAGACACACACATACACACACACACGAGTGTTTAAGTAGTGTGAATGTCCATAGGCAGTGTACCTGTGGGTTGAGGTGAGATGACTGCAGAACTGAGGACCAGTGACCTTAAGGGTTCTTCAGTTGACCTTCTGATTGAGGCTCTCAGCAGAAATGCTGGACGCTGAAGTGTATCCGACTTTAGACTGGAGATTTATGGATTAGGAGGCTTAATCTCTAATGCTAATAGTAATTTTGAGAAGCCTCTTACTGTACAGTTTTAAAGGGATACAATTATTGTATCAATTGGTATGAATCATTTTAAGGGTCTTTAAATTTCATTGCCAAAGTATCTTCCAAAATTTGAGTTTTATTGCTTTAAGGTGCTTGATCTTTATTTTAAACCGCTAGCACATTTTGCCAAGTTTATTCACTGATGGCACATATACTAATCTAATGAGGGTGTCACATCAGGGGTGGGTTACAATCTTGCTTGCACCAGATTCAGTGTATTGCCTGTGGATCTAATTTTAAACGATTAAGAAATTCATAGAAATGAAAAATTCAGGAGACCAATTAGCACATTTCTGATTGGTGTGATTTAAACATTATTGCTGTGAACAATTTTAAGACTGTTCAGAGACTGAGCCATACCCACAAGGAAAAACTTCAGAGAGTTGCCAGTTACCCCAAGCAAAATTCCTGGGTTTTAAAGGTACCTATAAAGGGCCTTTAAAATTTCTTACAAAGTCAAGTGACTATTGTCCTTTTATACTGTGGAAGCTGCAATGCTTCTTTTAAGCAGTGAGGCAGCTGTGATGAGAGGGACTATCTCCATGCTCTTGTGCAACCCCTGAGCCTTTGAGATCAATTGAACAGACAGATCACAGCATGGTTGGTTTAGTGCAAACAAGGACATCACAGGAGAAGTACTTCTTAGTAATTTAAAATGCCTTAGGGACATTGTGGGCCATTTAGGGGAGAAATGATTTTTAGGAAATATGACTTGTCTCTTAGGAGAATGAATGGGAGATAGGCTAGTTTGTGATAAGATTTGTGTGTGGTGTGATATCACCTTAAGTCTCCTCTTTAGTGAACCTCTGTCTCAGCTCCTTTTGGATGGTTTGGCTTTATGTAGATAAGGAAAGCTTAGAGAAAGATGTGCTGTCAGATGAGATAACACACTAAAGCAGCACATTCAGATGGCATGGCCCATATTCCTTGATAGTCTTTGAGTTCCTAAAAGAATTTGATGTGTGAACTTATATATTGTAAATCATCATGCAGGTCTAAATGATTCCATGTTTTAGATATCTGCCACCACTGCCATTTTTATTTTTTCAGAGTTTTATATTAGGTTGTGGTAAATGAATCTTTGCATAAAGGATTTATTTATTATTTGTGTTTATTCTTCCTTTTTTCCTCTGTTAATGAAAAATAGATTTGGATAGACATGAAGGCAAGTGCTGCACTGCACTGTTTGCTTGTGGTGTGAATAGTGAGTGAAGGCCATTGTGCACATCACTGGGTGGTCATGGCCCTGGAGAGTTGTCAGCATGGACTTCGAGCTAGAAGTCTGGATCACAGCATCAACTGGGAAGAAGAAATGAGATAAATTTCTGTGTAGTATTCTTTAGCAAGCCTATATGGTCAAATGGCCACATGAGAAAGCACAGTCCTCTTGGGTGAGGTGGAGGGTTCTGCTTTAGATGGATATGGATTTCGCTTCTGGGTTGGGAATTAGACTCAGTAGCCATTTTGGTGCTGTTCTTATCACAGAGAAGCTAGCCAGGAGCCAAGCCAAGAGACACGAGCACAGTTAAACCTGAGTGCTTGTTCTTGTACTGTGAGAACAACAGGTGAGGGCAGGGGGTGCTTGTACTGTTATACTGAAAACCATGAGAAGCTGCATCTCTGAACTGGCTTTGTTCTGTAGGTTTCATGGCATGATCTCTAGAGAAGAGACAGACCAGCTCCTCAGTGTGGCTGAGGGGAGCTACCTCATCCGTGAAAGCCAGCGACAGCCGGGAACATACACTTTGGCTTTAAGGTTGGTCATAGACATGCAATTATAAGTGTACTATGTTTTAAACCCTCTTAATAGAGGACTTTAAAATTTAAAGACATCCAACATGTAATTGAATTGATTCTTGTTTTCTTGGGGCCTAATTACCATTTTAATAGCTTTGAGAACCTTTAAATTTTTCCATGAATGGTAACTCTCAGTGATTAAGGATTCAGATATTTTTGTTAGTCCCTTGCTCTGTCTTCCTGTGTCAGCTTCCCTCTATTTCTTGAATAAGGAAAGATGGCCAGGCAGTGGTGGCACATACCTTTAATCCCAGCACTTGAGAGGCAGAGGCAGGTGGATTTCTGAATTCGAGGCCGGAGTGAGTTCCAGGACAACCAGGGCTACACAGAGAAACCCTGTCTCAGAAAAGCAAACAAACAAACAAAAAAGAATAAGGAAAGACTCCAAACATTCTTTCTAACTGATGAACCTAAAGCCAAGTTATTTCTTAAGTAGAATTTTGGTTGAAGTAGCTTTTCTTGAGAGCTCTTGGTGGTTCTTTTACAGTTCAACTTCACATAATGTTTTGGCTGTTCTTAGCTGACAGTGTAGTACCTAGAAACAAGTATTTCTGTTAGCACTGCACTCAAACCAATTGTAAGAGTGGAAATAGTAGCATACCTGTCACTGGGCTTACCCTGTGTCAGGCTTCTAAGTGCACTTAATCTTCAAGACAACTCTATATTATCATCATTGTCATCATCATTATTATTACTCTTTTTTACTTTACAGTTGAAGAAACAGGGGGCCTGAAGGAGGTTGATTAACATGGCCAACCAAGGTCACACATATAATAACTTGGGCTAGCATTTTAAGCCAGTGAGGCTTAGAGTGTACTTTTAAACACTGTGCTTCTGCCTATCCAAAGGCTTAGAATAATTATTTGTTGTCTTTGTCCATCTCCTCATGGGTTAATGCACACTGGTCTCATCTTTGAAAAGACTAAAAAGCAGCTGCAACTTCCAAAGGAAGTGGTGAAGAAATGATAGAACGCAGAGAGCATAGGACGATGTCAGTGCTTACAACAGCTAGCCTGAGTCCTTCTCCACTGCTTCTGTCTCTTTGAGTGAAGAGGGAATCCATTCTCGGCCACAGATGAGTATCAGCTAACCTTCCTTAGAACCTGACTGATTCAGTTCAGTATTATTTTACAATGAGTTCTGAGGCCATTGTATTCTGGGAAAAGATCACAGCATTTGTAGAACTTTACCTTTTGTTACAAATTATGATGTATACATCCCTCTTCAGTTACTTAGCTGTGTTGCTCACTAATTTTAATGTGGTATATGGGGACAAATATCTACATTGGTAACCCAAATATCTTTGTTTATTTTACTACCAATTTTACTAGAAGACTGATTTGGGAAAAGTCACAGAATTATTTGAAGTTGTTTACTTTTCCTAGATTTTGGGTTTGTTTCTGCTTTTTGGGGCCTCAAACTCAGGGCCTGTGTGTGTTGGAGACATCGTTAAGCTCTACCCACAG
Source organism: Tokudaia tokunoshimensis (assembly GCA_036184795.1). Classification (NCBI taxonomy): domain Eukaryota; kingdom Metazoa; phylum Chordata; class Mammalia; order Rodentia; family Muridae; genus Tokudaia; species Tokudaia tokunoshimensis. The sequence goes on along the minus strand of BTHU01000004.1, from coordinate 47,952,207 downwards.
TCCTTAAAGTCAGTTATTTATCTTTCTATCTCTTTAACTTTCTACCAGCATCCTGCATTTCCCATCTGTGGCAGTCTTGTGATTGTCTAGGGTAAGTGAGTCTTGAGTAACAGCCAGTGGACCTGAGTAACTCGGAAGGTGGAAGAGCAAAACCCTGCTCCCTTGACTGCAGTTTTCTTTTCCAAGATCTTGTGCACGTTCTAAGACTGGAATAGCTTGAGCTCAGGCCTGCCTCTTGTCTTCAGGTGAAGTCATTGTGTAGTTCTCCCTTCCTCAGCCATCAGATTTGAGCACTGTGAATTTAGTGTAGAGTGAAGTAACCCCGACTACCCCGGGTCCTCCTCCTCCTCCTCCTCCCCCCCTTCCTGGCCTGTTGTTCTGCCCACTTCCCATCAATTTACTTGGCACAGTAAACTGAGGTTAGAAAATAGGTGAACATCAGTTTGAAGGAAGTGTTTTCCCTTTATAGGTCTGTGAGAACCTGTAGTCTATCTTTTGTTATTGAAAAATCACCACAGGAATGTTAACTGGAAAGAAATATGGAGAAAAGAAAGTGATGGTAGAAAGAGGAATTTATGAATGTGTTGTGAATAATGTATGCATTGAAATATAACTAACTTCTTCCTTTTTGAGCTAGATGTGTGGCAGGAGAATGCTAAGAAAAATATGAAATAGAGATTATCTTGAAGTGTGTATTTTTATTGTGATCTCACACTCCCAGTTCAGCTGATAACTCTCCCAGTTCACATCAGTTTTTGTTTTTAACATGATGTACAGTCCATTTGTGGTAAACAGCTTGTCTAGTTCATAACCATCTGTGTTCATTGTGCATTTGTTGTATTGGCCAACGGTTCTCTATAAAGGAATACATTTTGAACCTTGGAGTCCTAAGTAGATACATCAGGACCAACATGTCCAATACCGAGATTATCACTTTCCTTTCAGATACCATATGATACCTCCGTCCCCTGTACTAGCTGTTAACACTGGTTGTGGTTTTTTCCTCAGGTTTTTGGCCCTTATAGCATTCACTTAGACCTTCTCCTTCCCTTAGAGCCCACACTAAATCTTATAGCAAATATATATTGTTTGCTGTTAAAAATAAGTTAATTATTTTTAATATAAACTTGAAAATTTTGGTTTTGTAACTTTGTTTTTGTTTTCTGGATCCATATTTTTTCTATTTCTTACTTCTTATAGCTCTCCAAAGCCTTGGATACTGTACCATATTCCCTAGTAATTAAAAGGAGTTTTCATTTGCTTATTTCATACAGCCAAGTCATTCCTATCTCTTGATATTTTTAAAGTTTCCTTTTCAACTTTCAGCAATTTTTTTTTTGGGGGGGGATTGGTAAGTGTGTAACGATCTCCTAGAGGCCAGCTTTCTCTCTATAATGATCATCCTGGAATCTCATTTAATTGTCATGGTTGGGAAGGCTAGGACAGAAGGATTACTAAAGTCAGTAGTTCAAGACCAGTCCACCCAACAAAGTAGGGCCCAGTCTCAAAAGGGAAAAGAAAATGCTAAAGAAAGGAAAGAAAGAAAAGCAGTGATTACTAAGATTGTGGAGGTGAATAGACACAGGGTTGAGAAGACTCTCCCTCCTCTCACTGGCATCTCTTCCTTCAGCAACAGTCTCTGCATGTGATGTCGGTGTCAGGGTATTAATTCCAAGTATACAGGTAAGGAAAATGTACTATCTAGGCACTTGTTGTGACCTACCTCCTGTTTCACAGTGATTTGGAGGTTTCCTGTGGATTGATTTAGCATTTGCATTGATTACAGCTTAAGGAAATACTTTGTCAGACATGAAGGAATTTAATGTAATTTAAGAATTCAGTTGAAAACATGTTTTTTCTTATTGTTTTTATAGTTTTAAGAGGTAATTTTTTCTCTGTGCTGGGAATCAAATTCTGGGCTTCATGCTAACCACTGAAATACCCCACTAGTTCAGGAACTAATTTTTAAAATACATACTTCATTGGTCTGAGGAGGTGCCTCAGTAAACAAAACAAAACAACAACAGCAACAACAAACAAACAAACACCCGGGCCAGGGTGGTTTCCAAGCTAGCCAGGACTACATATTGAGACCTTATCTTTAAAAAATAAAACCAAACCAAACAAGGCTTAGTAATCCTCTTGTAATCCTTGTGCTCCTACAAGTAGATCCCTGGGGCTCCTTGGTTAGCCAGCCTATCCTGCTTGGTGAGATCCAGGCCAGGGAGAGGTCTTATTTCAAAGAGACTTGGTGTCATCTAGGGAACAACTTATAGCTGTCCTTTGACACACACACAGACACACAGCAGATATATAGCATAAGCTTAGGAAACATTGTTCAGTTCAATCTGGACATTTCCTATTGACCTGTTTCAGTGCCCTAGTCTTACACTCTACTTTGTAAGTATGCAGTTCTGAGGACCAAACCAGGGGTCTTGTACTGCTTTCCAGGCAGTCTACCTGTGAGCAGGCTTCCCACCACTACCCCTTCCCTGATACTTCTGAGCTGTTTGTCATTTCAGGATATATATATATATATATATATATATATAAAATTTAGTTCTGAAATTTTCATCACATCTTGAGACTAGTGAAATAAAGAGGTATAGAAATCTCAGATATAAAACATCTGTTTTCTCTTTGCTGTCACTGTACTTGATAAAATCTCAATAATTTATGGGTATATGTACAGTTGCAACCTGTTTATCACTCTAGAGGCAGTATAACTTGGGAGAATGGAGCCTAAACCTGAGGCCAACCAAGTCTCATGCAATAGTCAACTTTATTCAGAGCATCAGACAGTTTATATCCTGAGCGTTAAGAAAGGTCACCTGAGTGTATAATTGCAAGAACAAGCTGCCATGTGGCAAAAGCCTGTTTTTCCTTAGAGTCATATAAACAAATAACAATAACCAGTTGTAATGAACAAGCTAAGGGGAACTCATTTCTGTCTGCTATACCTGGTAGGGCCAGGAAAGTGCATTTTAAGAACAATTCAATGTTGTTGAAGAGATTGAGGTCACAAGATACTGGTCTGGTTTTCTTGGAGTTTTCTCACAAGCACTCAGAATTCTCCCCATATGTTTCCATTCTTGGACCATATTCTGACAAAAACCCACTTAGAACTTTAAAAAAAATGTTTTTATCTGAAAAAAAATCTTATGTTTACATTTTTATTGAAATTGGGTAAATGTGATATGTTTGTAACTCAATTCTATTACTGACATTTTTATGCTAAGAACTACTTTCTTACCCCAAGTAACTAAAATATGTAAACAGGTGAGATTACTGCTGAACATTACATTCTTACTTTTGTTCTCTTCAGCCAAACATTTAATGCAGGGCCCACTTGCCTGGAGTTTTCTTGGAAATAGTAAACAAATGAACAAAACAAGAAACATATAACCCTGGGAGGTGGTACTGCATACCCTTAGTCTCACCACTGAGGAGGCAGAGGCAGGCTGATTTCTGTGAATTTGAGGCCAACCTGGTTTACAGAGTGAATTTCAGGACAGATTATCAAGAAACCCTATCTTGAAAAATTGTTCCCCCAAAGAGAAACCTATAGCAGTGTCACATATTGAATCTGATAGAGGACTAAAGCTCTGCATGACTTATATAATCACTGGGCTTCTGTCAGTGTGGGTTCCCTTTGACATGATGAATCCCCTTTTTCCAGTAGCTTAAGCTTCTATATTTTTACTTAAAAGAAAAAAGTCTTAAGTATATGTTTACAGTAGTTGGAGAATAAAGCCAAATGAATCATTTAAGACAATAGCCACTTGAACCTTAATGAGTAGATTGAAAAACAAAAGGAAGACCAGAGGAAATAAGTTGAGATTTCTCAAAATCAGGAAACTTTGCTGTCTTAAACATGCGATTGTTTAAGGAAACATCATTAATGTTAGAGATGTGTAATGATGGCTTAGCTGCTCAGTATACTGTGATGTGACAAAGGACTTGTGATCCCGTTTCTGTTCAGTAATAATCAGCCTCACTGTAAAGTCAGGTTTCACTTGGGGTCAGAAGGGCAGAGTTATGTGCTTCCCATTTTCTCACCATTGAGAGTGTCTCAAGGAGCCTTGCCTGTATCATGCAGTGTGCTTGCTTCTCTTCAGGATAGTACAGTGAGTCCAGTGTAGGCCTTCAGAGCCCTGAGCCTGGGGCATCTGCAGGGAAGTACAGGCAGATAGATACTGGCTGCTGTCTAACTAGTACCTGCTCCTGGTACTGGGAAATGCCGATGCCTCTTCTGAAAGAGGATGATTGTAGAGAGCTGAATAAGCACATAAAATATTGTTTTAAATAGCACAAGAGGTGTGTGGGGTTGTGGGGAGTGGGAGAAATGGATTCCAGTAGGTACAGCTTGGTAGGCTGTAGCCATTAAGGAAGTCTCCTTGTTAGGTACTAAGGATTGGCCCATAGTTTAATTCTCAAAACTTATAGACCTCAGAGCTGGGGGATGGTCCTGTCTGTAAAGTGCTTGCTGTACAAACATAATGGCCTGAGTCTGGATCCCCTGAACTCCTGTAAGAATTTGAACTCATATAAGAGTCTGGGCACAGAAGACACACCTGTAACCCTAGCATTGTCTGCAGCCGGAGGATCTGGGGCACACTGGCCAGTATAGCTGAACTGACAAGCCCTATTCCATGAGCAAAGAACAAAGACATTTCAGGTGGCTCATAGTGGCCTGTAACTCCAGCTTGAGGAGAGCTGATGCCTTTAGCCTCTATGCTCATGTGTGTATCCCCCCACACAGAAATAAACACATAATTAAAAAATATTCTTTTTAAAAAAGAAAAGCCACTTAAAACTCTAAAAGTGGACTAGAAATTTATTAGGTGGGAAAATATAAATATGTAGAACAGCATGGCATGTTTGGTATGTGGCAGCTGATATGAGGTTAGGGATGCAGGAAACTTAACAGTAAGTGTACCAGGATGTTTCAAAGCTCCCACTGAGAATTTACTTTTCCTGTGAGAAATGGAAGCCACTGAAAGTTTCTCATAGAAACCTTACATTTGAAGTGAAATCAGAGCAATAAGAACATTGAGTGGAATGGGTGGCAGTAACTAAGTTTTACCAGCGTTAGTTTAGGTGTGGGGAATGGTGATCATGTAACCCAGGACTCCATGCATGCCAAGCGTGTGTGTGTGTGTGTGTGTGTGTGTGTGTGTGTGTGTGTGTGAGTGAGAGAGAGAGAGAGAGAGAGAGAGAGAGAGAGAGAGAGAGAGAGAGAGAAAGAGAACGAGAATTGCCTTGCTGGAAATCAAGCCCGGGGTCTAGAAAATTAATTTAGTAAGCAATTTTCCTTTGACTATGGAGATTTTTAAAAGGGTTTCTTAATAACTTATAGATTTGCTTAGAGAAGATGTGTTAGCTCCAAATTTGGCAACTCCAGAAATATTTCTGTTAATCTGAGTCATTTTAGTTTCCCTAAATTGGGAAAAGAACACGATGTCATATGTGCAGGAGTCTTGATAACTGCAAAATTTGGATTCAGACATTCCTGGGACAGATTTGGACATGTGCCAGAGGACACTTAAACTCTCAGGACTTGTTACATCTTCATCTGCTTCATGTGCCAAGATAGGAATTATTGGGAAATTTTTTAAATAGTGGAAAACAGACAGGAATGTTAAAACCAAAAAAGCATGTTTGAACAGATTATATTTTCTTTTAAAATACATCAACTTCTTATTTGATAAATTCTGAAGCATATATATAGCCTATGTTAATCTGAAAAATAAAATTATACAGAACAGTATGTATAGCCTCATACTACTTATGTAAAATTATGTATCTGTGGTGCATGTGTAAGTAGAGAGTTGTCTGAGAGAATGAGCACTAAAATGTTCAGGGTTTATCTAAGCGTTGAACTTAGAGATGGTTTTTACTTTGTACCTTTTAAATTTATTGATTTTATTTTTACAAACTACATGTGTGTCATTTTATATTCAGGAAAAAGAAGACATTAAGTATAATCTTAGGCAAAAACTGAAAGTCAGTGTATCCCAAATATATGAGGATTGTGAGGATATGAACTTAACAAGTTACTTGAATGCTTAGTTAGAAGGGGGTCTGGTGGGGCTGCAGCTGTGGGCAGCAGAGAGATGGGAGATAGGCAGTATTTGAGAATCTGCAGGGTCTTTGAGGAGCCTTGTCCCGTGCTGGCAGCAGCGCCTGCAGTATGGAGGTAGCAGGGACACCATGTGGCCTTCCTGCTGTTAGCCTTCATCAGTTGGACCTCGTCCCTGCAGCTCTCCTCAGGGCCTGTGTGTTGATGGGACTCTGTCACCAGGTTTTAGTGAAGTACACTTTGGGAGACTGCATCCAACATTCAACATTTGATTCAGCTCTCTTGACTCCATGCTGCCAAGCATGCACTTGGTTCACAGGAGAGAAAACTCCTGGACAGGACAGCTGGTAGATCCTTCGAGTTCATTATCATTTTCAGGTAGCAAGTTAGTATTAAGGGCGTAGAGTAGCGGGAGAGAACCAAGGAGGAGGCTGCAGGCCAGGGGTCCCCTATTTGCTAAGATCAGATAAACGCTTCACCACTCCGCCCCATTTTACTTCTTCTACATCCTCTTTTCACCAGCAAATATAAAAGATGACTTGCTAAAGCATCTAGTTATAGGACAGTAATTGAGCCAGTAACTTTTCTTGCTCTCTCATTCAACCTCCTTAACCAACTCAGAAGGCCTTGGCTCATCCCAAGTGTTCTGAAGCATCTCCCCTTGGCAGTCAGGCACTGCGCTGTGTATTAAGAGTTGAAAGATCTTTCTAACTCTGCGGGCATGCGTATATCCAGGGGCACCTGCCCATCTAGTGTACAGTAGCATCATTTAGTCTCACAAAGCTGTGCTGCCTAATTTAGAGCATTTTAACTTTTCATGTCTTCCTAGCTTTCTCAGCCCTAGGAAAACACTAATCTACTTTTGTCTCTGTAGATTTATGCATCTCTAGCATTTCATATAATGAAATCAAATAATATGTGACATTTTGTAACTGATTTCTTTCCCATAGCATGAAGTTTTCAAGGTTTATCTGTGTCATATCATGTATCAGATTTTATTTCTTTTTATTAATGAATAATATCAGAGAAAACATTCCAGTATATGAAAAAACTTGGTTTTGTTTATTCATTTGCTAGTTAAAAGGCATTTATGTTGTTCCCACTTTTTTTGGCCTCTGTGATTTATGTTGCTGTAAATACAACAATTATGAATAATGTTTATGTACAATTTTTATGAAGAAATCTGGTTTTGTATTGGATATATTTTTACAATTTGGGAGTCTTGGATGTATGCTTCACTGATAAAATATGTGCTCAGCAGACAGGAGACTCTAGGTCATCCCCTAGCAGGAAGAAATTTTTTTTTTCAGGAACTGCCAAATAATTTTCCAGGGTGATTATGCTGTTGCAGCTCTATAGCAAAGAAGGAAGTTTCCAGTTTTTCCTTGTCAGCTTCATTGTCTTTAAATGTAGATATGCTTATGTGGAGTAGTATCTCATTATCGTTCTAGTTTGTATTTTGTTGTGAAATGGTTCTTCATATTTCAAATTTTTATCATTGTCGTGATTTTTATTCACTAATAGTCCATGGCTTCAACCTTGACTTCACTTAAACATCTATAAAACAATAGAGATAAATGAAAGGTAGAGGGAGTTGTGGCTTTTTTTTTTATAAAGCTGATTTCAAGATATTTTTGCTTTCTTATTTTAAGACATGTATTTAAAGGCATATTCCATTGAACATTAAAGATGAAAATCAGTTTCAAGTACATTTTAGAAAGACATATTTTAAATTATGAACATGTGTGTGTGTGTGTGTTCGGTTATCTGTTTGTGTGAGCTCAGGTATCAGTAGAGTCCATAAGAGAGCTTCAGATCCTTCAGCACTGGAATTGCCATCTGCCGTGGGTGCTGAGAATGGAGCTCCAGGTCTCCAAGAGCAGAATGTGCTCTGATCTGCTGAGCCTCCTCTGCCAGCCCCAGGTACATTTCAAAACGGACAGAAATCTGGTTCAGTTATGATTCTCTGAGCTGTTACTTACTTAGCAATCTGCCGTGTTTATCTGCTTGGAAGTGAAGCAGGTAGTATCTGAATTCTCTCTAAGACCTGTTCCTCAGCCACCAGACACAGTTCCAGAATATGTTGATAACATGACCCCTTTTCTTTAAAACCACACAAAACAAAACACTTGACAAACTTGACAAAACCACACATTTTAACAGACTTACTCCTTTTATAAATGTAACTGTTCTTCAAGTACTGTTGCAGGCATTCTAGTGAGTATTTGGTGTGTTGCAGCTCTTGGTGTTTCTCACTCCATTCCTACTGTAGCAGTCATAGAAAGAGTGCTGATGGAACTCCTTTGGAGATGAGTGCCCAAGGCAGCCATGGCCCATATGTGCCTGGCCCAAGGACTCCAGCAGGTCCATCTTGGCCTCCTTGAAAACTGGCTGATCACTGGTGAGAGACTACATAGTAAGATGTAATTTATTATGGCTTTGGGCTTTGAATGCTGATAAATGTTATTAAGCAAGGAATTCCTATGATGTTAATTCATCTTTATATTTCTGAAGATTTAATAGGAAGTGTCCATTCTTATTGTGTTAGAAAATAATAAAATAGTCTAAAATAAAATAATTGAATTTAGGGATATTAGTTTGAGTTTTAACATTGAGTCAGAATTCCCAGAGAATCACAGTAGCTGTTAGCAAAAGGGGATTTTACAGTTTACCAGAACTGAGCACTGGTTGAAGGCTTTTTTATTTCATGTCTGAAAAAGGATCCAAAGGAACTGGTGAAAGATTATGCTGCTAGTAGGCGTTGACACGCTGTGTACTATGTGTTCTTTTGATCTGATCGCTCATGATAGGTTCAGTTGGTTGCTATGGTTTCATTTGAGTTCCTGCAAAGCTTCCTGTGCTATTTGCAATAAGTGGAAAATAATGCTTTGCAGAATTATTTCTCAAGAATATTTTCAGCTTCCTTTACTTAAGATTACAAATTGCTTTGTGGGAAGTTTTCTGGATATTAGAGTAGGCATGGTTCACATGACAACAAAATTTAGTAGTCCTGCAATGTCACAGTTGGTAGTGATAAAAGCTAGTATGATTAACTTTAAAATGTAGCTATGTTAGTGGTGCTGTAGCTTTGAAAATATTTGTACAGATTAAATGTCCCTTACCCAAAATGCTTGTGGCAAATGTGTTTTAGAATTCAGCATAAGTGATATGTGTGTGTGTGTGTGTGTGTGTGTGTGTGTGTGTGTGTGTGTGTACGCAAAATTAAAATGGAGTTGCTCAGATTTCACAAACCTGAAGTTTTGCTGTAGAGAGGAGGAATTTTCCCAGTAGCCACATGCTTAGTGTGTGGGTTAAAAATAAAATCTCTTGTCATACATCAAGAGATGTAGCTAGATGTACCAAGGAAAGGAAGGTTTTTAAATTTTTCTTAATGATTGTCTTTCATTTTTCTTCATCTATACCCAGGTTTTCTGAACTACTCTTATACTACCCATTTTAAATCTCTTAATAATTGGAGTATAATTATGATTGTTAAAAATGCTTATTACTGCATAACAGAGCTCTGAAACTTTATCTGTGCAACTGGAACTGTGTACCCAAATTTTCTCCTCTCTCCTAGCTCCTGCCATCCACCACCTTATCTTTCCTTCCATTGCTTCCAACATTTGTTGGAATTCTTCATCAGGTGACTCATGGGTATCTATTTCTCTGGGCTGAGACCCAGGAGGTTTCCTCAGTGATGGAGCTGTACTTCGTACCTGAATCTTTATGTGTCTCCGTCTCTTGGCTTTGCTGTCTTCTGTTTGTTTGGGGCAGGTCCATTGTCCCGCCCCCACTGACAATGTACGCTTTTTCAGAACCAGCCATTTCTCTTATTCTCTATATGCTGGTTGAATACAAGAAATCTTTTTAGTCATCAGCTTTTCATTTGGAGAGGCTATGGAATTTGGGGGATTAGATTGGCTCTTTTTTCTGAGTTTGTGTATATAATCTTTCAATTGGCGAAGTTTGCCAGTTTCTACCAAAGGAGCTTTTACTCCCTTTCTCTTTTTCTGGTGTTTTATATGTGTATATCAGGTTCTGAGTAGAAAGCAGCCAGATGCCCCACCCCATACTTCATTCTCAGCAGCTTTCCGTCATCTAACACAGCTGGCCTGGTATAGCCGTGGGTTCTGGACTGAAATTCCCCTCCCTTAAGATCGCATTGATAGTGCACACATACAGATGTTTTTCTTATCATTATTCCCAGAAGAGTATAGTATATGTTGTTTACAAAGCTTACATTGTACTAGGTATTTCAGTAGCTGGAGATATTTAAAGCCTATGGAATGCTATACGTTTTATGTGTCTGCTGTGCCATTTTATTAAAGGAACCTGAGTTTCTGCAGCTTTGCTCTCCATGGGGGTCCTAGAGCTAGTCTCCGTGGATATTGTACAGCTGTATGCCAGATCTTAAATGAGTGCAGCAGACACAAGTTCCTTGTACGTCTCTGAGTAGCCAGAGTGCTCTATACATCCTCTGCCCTTCTCCACTTGCCAAGGGAGAAGCCATGATTTGAGCAACCTTGCCCACTCACACTGAGCTACACTGGACTCTGTGGGTGGCACCAAGGCCCTCGGCTGCTGCATCAGGCTTGTCCTTGCTCTCTTTGGCTTCACTGCTACCCCCATCCAAACAATGCTGATTTCATTAGCATTCTGTGTCAGGCAGAAGAAAAACTAAGCTCTCAGGAAGCTCTGGAAAGGCCAAATGAATGCATGTTTCATTCTTCTCCCACCCACCCAGAAGCCACAGGCACTGCTGAGCAGTGCCAACTTGGAGCAGTGCTTACTGCAGATGAATTGAAAGGCTTTCTTTACCCTTTCAGTGCAGCTCATCTGAGCTTCGCTCGAGTACTAAAGCCTTTAAATTGCTTTCTGACGATCTCAGATAGGTGTTTGATCTATAATTGATAAAGTACCCTTATCTTATTAAATGTGCCATTTCCTTTGACTTAACTGCCCTCCCATGTATCCTATACTCCTTGAACTTAGTAGAACAGCAGCCTGGTGAGTCTCTCCTGCTATTTCCTGGATAAAGAGCTGCCTATGCCTCTTGCAGTCTGCGTGTGTCCTGCCCAGTTTGCTGTGGTTTTAGGTATGGTTTCAGCTGTTGCTCTGTTTCTGCTCTCAGTTGTGACTATCCTGCAAACTACACATTGGCCCTTTCCGCTAAGACGTCAGAATTTTTGCCAAGCATTCCAATAGCTCTTTCCTGCCAGGTTTTTAGGTTCACTTAGAAATCTCCTGACTCAGGTGTTGTGACTTTTCAGGAATGTACACAGTGCGTAAGGTTATATTTGAATCCCTGTTCCATGTTTATGCCTGGTGCGTTTTCATATTGCTATTAAATTAGATTTTCTGAAAAGATCTTAAGGTGTTCTTTAAAGGCAGCTAAGCAGAAGGTACACCTACAGGGAAAGGCTATTTATGTACCCCCCCTCCCCATCTTTAAAAATGAAGTGAGGTCCTGGGGCAGGGAGGAAGCCTTAGTCATCTTGACTCCATAGGCTTCTACAGAGATGCAGATATGGGGTTTGTTCAGTATTGCATTGGATTGTGAATCATCAGAATCCCAACACCTCCTTAGGACACAATTCTCTGCATGAAAAGAAACCAGAGAGCCATTTTCACTCAGATCATCCTAGTAGACAGATTTGTGATTCCTTTGCTCTGTTGCCAGAAAGGACACATAGCCTAATTACAGGACTTTTGATGACTAATTCAGCCCTGTGCTTTTAAATCAATGTAGGTGTCAGTGACTGAGAACATGGCACTCGATTGATCGATCGCACAGTCCTGGGTTCAGACTCTGGTTTCTAAGTTCTCTGTATGACTTTGGGCAAGTTACTTAATCTTGAGTCTTAGTTTCCTTTGCTGTAAAGGAGGATGTAATAGTAATGCCTCATAGAATTAAAAAGATTATATGGTGTAATGTACATGCAGTTCTAGCATATCACTGAAATTGTTATTATTGAAAGAAACATGCATTATTAATGTTTAAGTCACTATCAGACATTAAGAGTCAATAATTGGCACTCATAGTCATAATAGAAATATCTTGGATTCTCAAATACACATTGAAATATTAAGGATGCCCTAATTCTAAGCACAAAATTATTTCACATACACTGAACACATAGCCTGAGGATAATGTTATATAGATTTTTAGTGCTCTTTTGCTTTGTGTCATGTGAGGTCACATGTAGGATTTCTACTGTAACATCATGCTGGTTCTCAGAAATTAGGATTTTAGCCTAAATGTTTAGTTTGGTTCCGATTACTGATTTCAGATTAGAGATGTTGAATGTGAATCTCCACTAGGAAACGGAAGCAAAACTGCGTTGGTGAGTTACCATTCACTGCCACCACCCTGGAAAGCCTGCTCTCCTCACTTGAAATCAGATGAGCACAATATCCATCAGTTTAAAGCAAACCTTTATGTTTAAAACGTGGGTATCAAAAAACAAATGAATATATATGTTTTATGGTTTCATTAATTTATTATTGTTTTTACTTTCTTTTAATATGCATGTGTGCACATATGAGCCTGAGTGTGTGTGCATTGGAAGTCAGAGGACAACTTTCAGTAGGGTGGTCTCTTTCTGCCTTGCTGAAGTAGGGGCTCTGCTATTGCTTCTGCTACTGTACTCTCAGGTAGCTGACCTGCTGCCCACCTCATTGTGGGAGGACTGAGGTAACAGATAGGAACCACCATGTCTGGCTTTTTATGTGGGTTCTGGGATTGAACTCAGGTCACCAGGCTTTTGCGACCAGCACTTTTACCTTGTGAGCCATCTTGCTGGATATGATTCTATTTATATAAAATAGAAACGTGTAATGGCAGCAAACAGAAGTGGTTAGTGCAATGGAGAACAGTCAGATAGGCTGTGGAAAAGCATAGGGAAATTTTGGGAGCTGTTTGGGATGTTTTGCAATCTTACCCATGATTAAAACTTTACTGAATTGTACCCTAGCAATAAATATGGGCTATTATATGTAAGTAATGCATTATTAATAGGCATTTAAGGACAAAAATGTAATAATCTGCTGACTATTTGTTGATAGCTGGTACTAAACTTAAAAATCTGTAACAGTCCAAATCAAGCCTCCAGAGCATGGCCTGAAAGCCAGAAGTAAATGAGGCTGTGATTGGCTAATAAAGCCAAGAATACATGTGTCTGTTGCAAAGGAGCACTTCGTAAGCCTCAGTACAGTCTGCTTACTAGAGTCTTAAAACATTTTAAAAAATGTTTCTTTCTACATTATAGTGTGTTTAAAATAGCAGGTTATGAGTGAGATGAATATAATTGATAAACACAAAAATCATTTTAGAAATATAAAACAATATCCAAGAACTAAGTATTCAGTAGCTGGGGGAGGTTGGGGAGACAGATATGATTGAAGAAGGGCAATTGTTTTTGTTAATTGACCTGGTTGTGAAAAAATACTCGACAAAAGCAACTGAGGGAGAAAGAGCTTAGTGCAAGGGTGTGGTTGTTCATGACAGGGAAATGAAGGCAGCAGGAGCTCAGAGCAAACATTCCCAACACAGCACAGTCAGGAGGGAGATGACCACTTTCTGCTGTCTGTCAGGAGGGAGATGACCACTCTCTCTCTGCTGTCTGTCAGGAGGGAGATGACCACTCTCTGCTGCTCAGCTCCCTCTCTGCTCACACAGGCTGGGGTCCTAGACATGGAATAGCACCACCCAGAGTGGGTGGCTCTCCCCACCTCACCTAACACAATCGAGACAGTCCCCACAGGCATGCTCGGAGGGCCATCTCAGGTGATTTCTAGAGTCTGTCAAGTTGACAACACTCTCCATCACAGCAGCTCAGTGCTTTACTATAGGCTCTAGGGTGTTTCTCTATTTACCCATTAGAATAATACAGTGATGAAGCTGGATTATCAAGAAAAATACTAAATTGTAGTCTGTATGTAATACTTAGGGTATATATTTTATACCAGAATTATTAAAAATAGCACTACACTGTATAAAGGATTTAAGAATCTGAGAAATGGTGAATGTGTATTTATATGTTTATACACACATACTAATATATGAGTGTAGAACTCTGTTTTCTTAGACATGTGTTGCAGAGTGAATTTTTATTCTGAAATAGCAGATTCATTTTAAACAAGATATCAATAACTCTTTAGTTGAACTGATCATCAATTCTCTCTTTCACTATTTTTTTTGTTTGTTTTATTTTGTTATGTTTTTAAAGACAAGGTTTCTCTATGTAACAGTCCTGCCTGTCCTGGAACTTGATTTGTAGTCCAGCCTATCCTTGAGCTCACAGAGATATCCTCCCTCTGCCTTCTGAGTGCTGGGATCAAAGGTGTGTGCCACCACCACCCAGGATCATTCTTAAATAAGTGAAGTCTATTGTTAATTGTAAAAACACATTGAGCATTTCTGGATACATTGTGGTTTCTAAAAGATTTAGGTATATGTATAATATTTTCCTGTAAATAAAAATATATGAATATATATAGTTCAGAGTATTTAGGAAGGGTTTTCTGCATACATGATAAGGTAAAAAAATGATATCAAGATACTCCTGGCTCACTAGAGGAGAAAGCATCTTGTACTTCAGTTGTCAATGTGGAAAGCACCTTCAGCTTACACACCTCATCACACTGAGAGCATTAGGGATCTGTAATGACAGCTTGGCATGGCACTAATAAGCCTGTAGGAATCTCACTGTGTTTTGACAGTTCAGTATAATGCAGTGAACTTTTTGAAATAAATTTTGTTACATGTTGCCATCCAACTCAGGAGAAAGTACTAGTGGAACCATCAGAGATGATTTTAGTAGCATATATTACTTATTGCTAACAGTAGATGCATGCATGTCCTTAAGTTTGGCCTTTTCTCAGCCTCTGTTGTACCCTCTCCCCCTCTGTCTTAACACTGAAACCCTCTTCCCAATGGAGTCCCCTTAGTTCCCCATTCCCTCTGTTCTTAGACAAGCTCTCATTCTATAACTCAGGCTGCCTTTGAATTTGTGGCAACTCTCTTGCCTCATCCTCGTAAGTGCTGTGAGTAGAACCATTTGCCACCATATTAGGTCCATTTAGTCAGCTTGCTCAGTGGTCGTTTGCTTGGACATCCTAAGTGTTAGGTATTGTGCTAGCCTCCAGTGCTTTAAAGTAAGCAAAACCAACAGCCCGTACTCACTATCTGGCAACCTTTTAAAGTGTTTACATTTTTCCTTGGAAACAGTAATGTGCCATTAACTCTCAGGAAAGGAAAATAGGATATGGGAGGGCTTTACAAACCCATGGAATTTACCATCACAGCATTTGATTTTCTGTTTTACTGGGAATTATGTGGTTTCACTTTTTGAAGTTTGTTGATATATGTGTTTGTGTCAAGTTAGGGGAAGTACTTAAATATAAAAATAGCCTATGGTAGTTGTATATGGTGGCCTGCACCTTTAATCCCAGCAAGGAGACAGAGACAGGTGGATCTCTGTGAGTTCAAGGCCAGCCTGTACTACATAACAAGTCCTCAGATAGACACAGTTATATAGTAGAAAGACCCCATCTCAAAAAAACTATATCTGTATCTATGCCTACCTATAGATAAAGATATATTAGCCTATGGCAACAGTAGCCATAAATATGTTATATTTTTTATTTATATGTTTACTTGTAAAATATAAAACTATGCTTATCTATAAAATACGCTGGGTTATATGTGAAATATAATATTTCTAGGTATTATATTCCTTCAGGATGAGTATATAAACATATACCCAGCTCCTAGGACTAGGCTT
Organism: Tokudaia tokunoshimensis; assembly: GCA_036184795.1. Classification (NCBI taxonomy): domain Eukaryota; kingdom Metazoa; phylum Chordata; class Mammalia; order Rodentia; family Muridae; genus Tokudaia; species Tokudaia tokunoshimensis. Next base: position 47,936,337 of record BTHU01000004.1, on the reverse strand, counting down.
ACAGTGCTATAGAGTATATATGTATGCCTGTGTTCAACCTAACTATGTAATGTAACTAAATCTCTCTGTTAAACAGTGTAACAGCCATGGACTCTGTTGCAATTCTATATACTTGCTGGTGTTCAGTAATGTCAGACTTTGCCAATCTGAGTTTTTTATTTATAATTACTGCTCTAATTTTAAGTACCTTGTTACATTTACACACATAATATGAGCCTATTCTTACAAAATGTGTAAATTTCTGTCCTTCCTTTGTGATTTTTCTTAGATTTTTTTTTCTTTGACTTCTACCATGACTGTTTACCTTGTGTCTTCTGGGTAGCATGATATACATATACTTGGCTAACTTCTATACAAAGACAGAAATAAGAGCCTAGAGTTTAGCAGGTTAATACTTTTAAAATAGATATTTTAGTTCCTGTGAATTATTTCTTTCTCCCAATTTGACTTGATTCTGTCTGTTTATCATAGTCTTTGTTTTCCTTGAAGTTTTCTCTCAGACATGTGTGGTTGCTGGATGATTACCATATATAAATGTATTTGGCACTAGGCTCAGCTGTAATGCTAAGAGCTCAGGGAGAGTAACAGGTACAGGATGACTCTTATTGTAGAGTTAATTGAATTTCCCCAAGATGTCTTCCGTGTCCTGTCAGGAAAGGTAAAGTGGATCTCTATCTCCTTGTTTCAAGGATGCCACCTCTACCTTCAGCAACGCCTGTGTTCCCTCAGTCTCTGTTTCTTACTCTCCAGTGCACTGAACTTAGTTTTCCCGGGGCAGGGTGAGGAGGAGTGAGGTGGATGCTTGGCTGTGGCTTGTGTAGGTTTTTGCCTAATCCACCTTCTAGAGCTGTCTGGGTGCCACTTTTGGAAACTTAATTATGCAGATGGGAGGAGAATATTATAATCATAAGTAATCACTTTAGTAATTTCCCCCATTTTATAATAAAAATTATGTGGCAAGATAGGCAGAATCATAGCCTAATGTTTTAAAGGGGGCTTAGATTAAACTTCTTTTGTGTTCCTTAGATCATAGACTGTCACTTATTTCTTTCCCCACCTCTCTCCTGAAGGCTCATTAATACCTGTGTGTGCTTCTGGGGTGGTTCTGTGTCTTTCACCATTGAGTTGAGTGCTTTGACTCTGGTAAATAGTAGATTGTGTTTATGATGAAAATGGTTTTGTGTGCTTATTACTAGAAACTCCTCTGATGTCTCAGTATTAGTATAGACAAGATCTTATGTATATTTATGTATATTTTATTTTCTGTTATGAACAGGCAACATCTCTTAGCTTCTAGTCCTTTGAAGAGACACTTCAAAATAACTTTGGCCTCAAGTCAAAATTAAATTTTGGTTTTACAGAAAGTAACTTTTTCTACATATTTTCATCATTTTATGTATCTAGACTGAATTTTTTTAGGAATATGATTCGCAGGGGAAAAAGCTGGAAATGAATGTTATGTTTATTTTTTTTTTAAAGCTAAATGTTAGAATTACATATTTTGAAATGGATCTGAATTCAGCTGGGCACAGTATTATACAGCTTTTTAAACAGATCTGCAGCCACTGTTAGGGAGTCTTTGTAGGAAGTGGTATTTCCATACAGTAATCCCAGTGCAGAGCAGATTGCTCCTCATTCTTTCCTGCTTGTTAACTTCAGTATCACTTTGGAGAACGTGAATTTTCATCCTGTTCATCTCTGTTTGTGGAGAGCTAGGACTGCGCCATCCAGGCTTGTACACTAAGCAGATGTTAAGCCAGGCAGAGGCATGTGTTTATTCAGGAAACAGGAAAAGGAAATTGTCCTAAAGAAATAGAGGGATAGCAAACCACAGAATGACTTGGCTGATAAAGGTGCTTGCCACTAAGCCTGGTGTTCTAAGTTCCTAACTGAAATGGTAGAGAGAGAGAACCAAGAGAGAAATTATTCTTTGATCTCTGTGTGCTTGGTCATGCTGGTGTATGCAGTCACACACACAAAAAGATATTTAAAAAAATACTTTAAGCAGTCTTAATGTAAGGTTTTTGAAGTTCAGCATTTCATATCTTTATTTGATATGCTTTTATGATTACCTATTTCACATTGTGGTTGCTAAGTAAACAGGATATCATGAACTTTTTAGTGCCTTGAATATTTTCTTCAGTGTTTATTGAATAAATGGCATTCTACCAGCAGAAAGAACACTGTTAAAAGGAAGGGTACCCCTTGTCCTCAGATCTGGTATCTTCTTCTTTTGTTTTCCTTACATATAATAGGCCTATCCCTTCCCATCCATTCTCAAGGGTATTCTGCTTAAGATCTACTTCTGATCCCACAGACACAACAAAGTACAAAACAGATCAAAGAGACAGAGCAGTGTCTGATAAGCTGTGCTATTCGGCTGTTCCTTGTGTGACTTCCTAAGTAACAGAGAGTAGGTTTTGGCCGGCAAGGAAAACATGCAGTTCCCTTAGTGGGAAAAAAAAAAGTTGTCTTTTTTCAAAAGAAAAAAAAAATCAACATTCCAGCCTGCACATCTGCTTCCATGTACTTTGAGACTAAGTCTCATCAATCCCTTATGATCAATACCTCATGCATTCCTTCAGTGATCTCATGACTGCCTCAAAGCTGGCAGGCTCACGAGGAGCTGGACATCATGGAGAAGGCCTCTTGACGCTGAGAGTAAAGCACAAGTCCAAAGTTAGGCTTCTCTCTTCCAGCCTCACTGTGCCTAACCCTTTGGAGCCTGTTCCACAGCCTTCTTCCCTCGCCCTTGACTCCCCACCCTGCTCACACTTCAGTAGACAGTGCTGTGGCCATGGCGCCTGACACTACTGCCCACATGGGAAGGAGTGAGGCAAATGCCAAACTGTCTCTCAGTGTTTTTGTTGTTTTTAAGTAGCGTAAAATGGCACATATTAGAAAAAAGGAAATTATAGAAGTAAACTGAAAGTTTTAATTAATTTTAGCACAGACATTTTATCTTTCTAGCCTCTGAGACATACAGTATTGAAAATTTGCTTGGGAGAAGTGTTTAAGTATAGAGGAAATGGAGAAGTTTAATTATATGGCTCATTTACTTGAGTATAAGTAAAAACTTGGTTGCTTTAGAAGGAACAAAAGGTGGAAATTATATGTTAAAAGATCAACATTGATAATGTGTTGAATTCTGGATTAAGTATTATTAAAGTCTAAATTACAAAAAACAGACTACTCTGGATCCATTATTTAAAAGTATCTAATTCCTAGCAGCATATGCTGGCACATGCCTTTAATTCCAGTATTTAGAAAGCAGAGGCAGGCAGATCTCTGAGTTCAAGGCCAATCTGGTCTACATAATGATCCAAGCCAGCCAGAATTACACAATGAGACCCTGTTTTAGATGGATGGGATGGGATGGGATGGGCTAGGCTAGGCTGGACTAGACTAGACTGCCCAGTTCTTACCCATTTGGATACAATTTGTGCCAGAACCATGTGATTATTGAGTTTGCAGCTTCATGTGGTGTCTTTTCAAAGCAAAAATTACTTTGATTTTGAAGTTAATTTCTGTACTTTTTTCTTTAATGACAAGATGAAGGAGATCCTTTCTGATTTGCTTGGTTTTTATTGGTACTAACTCTGAAACTGGCAGCTCTGCTTACTTTAGCGTCAGCTTCTATTAAGTTGCCTGTTTCTCCTGGCAAGGACACTGGTGTCAGCCATGCCAACTTGGATCCAATTATGAGGTTTCCCTATAGGAAGCAAAATACTGAAATTACTGTGAGGAGAAACCATCCTTCTCCAGTTATTAAAGCATATCATTAAAACTGACAACAGATTTCTGTGGTCTGATGACGTGTGACTTACATGCTCTGTATATTGCAAGCATTTCTTGCCCATACCAAGCCAGCAGACACAGAGCAAGTTTAAAGGAAAGATCAAGTCCTTGACCTCTGGCCAGAAATGGCCCATGTGTTTCGTGCTGTCGGCTGCTTGGCTCAGGTCTGGAGACTGCACAGGTGTGACCGGTTGCTGCCTTCCCACCTGAGTGAGTGGTAGATGAGACTTCCCTGTAAGAGTGCTGGCCTTTAAGTACATTGAATATTTTTATTGTTCAACTTGAAGAAATTTTATATGTTATAGTTGACCAATTGCATATTGAATGTGCCAATTGCATATTGAATGTGCCATGTTAGGTTATCAGATTTATTTTCCCTACTTTATTATAAGTGTAATGAAATAGCTTTAAAAGATACCTAAGTAAAAATGTTCTTTGTAGGATCATGGTACTAGTATCCCTGGTTATTTCACGTTCATTCATTGTTTGTGTTTAGGAGTTGAATTTTATGTATTCCAGGTGATTATTGGGATTAGACACAGCTAATCTAAACAGAGCCATTTGTAAGCAAAATCAATAGATTTCAGTTTGGGGGTGTTTGTGTGTGTGTTTCTTCTTCAGAAAGAATTCACTTGTTCACTTTTCTTAAAAGCATCTTTCCCATTTCATTGAGGCAGATTTGGAAGTCAGACCAGAAACTTCAGGCTGTACTACGATGGAAAGCACTTTGTTGGGGAGAAACGCTTTGAGTCCATCCACGATCTGGTGACTGATGGCTTGATTACTCTCTATATTGAAACCAAGGCAGCAGAATACATTGCCAAGATGACGATAAACCCAATTTATGAGCACATAGGATACACAACCTTAAACAGAGAGCCAGCATACAAACAGCACATGGCAGTCCTGAAAGAGGCTACAGGCCAGGATGGGGTGTCAGAGAAAAGGGTAAGCTATCGTGAACCACACTTGTTTTTGTCTGTTGGGAGTCCTTGCCAGGGAGCCCTCCGCCGGAAAGTTTCTACAGTGCTTTCAGAAGGACATGGGGTTTTCGTAATGTCTGGGTCTGTGGGGATGAGCTTTGTGTATCTCTTACTTGTTTGATTAAAATGCATCAATTATATCTTTGCTTCTGATTGTGTCCCTTCAAGAAATCATCTTCAGCTTTAAAAATATGTTAGAAAATGGCCCAGTAACGAAAAGTTAAGAGATTTTGGTCAAGAGCATAAGTTATGGCCAAGAAAGACAGATATACCTTATAAGAAACTGAGGGATCACATCAGAACCCTTTGTTTTCTTTAAAGGTAGTTTATAAAAAGTTCTGGTTTTAGCAATTTATTTTAATATACATGATTTAACTCTGTCTGTCAGTAACTATTACACTATTACAAGAATCAGTCGGCCTCGAGTGAGAGGATTTATCCCTTAGTGTTAAGGAATGAAATCAGAAGGATTTACTTTTCTTTAATTATAAAATAGTTTACATTTTCAGTTATCATATTTCAGTCATGGTGTATTTCAGAATAGCGTGACAAGTGTTAGTCCTTTGCTGTTGATTGTTTGCACTGGTTGCCGTTCTTCCTCCCTGTGCTGGGAAGCGGGATGTCATGTTGTCATGCGTTATGTGGGAGTAAGTTAAAGGGACAGTGTCTATTTTAGTTGAAGCATGTTACTGCATCTGGGTCTGCAGGAGTCTCTGGTGGCTAAGTGTACAGAAAAGTTTCGAGCCTGGCTTCTGTCCACAGATTTGTAAGCTGATCACTCTGTGTCTCGTTGTGGGTTGGCAGGAGATGGAAATTTAGTCTTTGTTGTCCAGTCCAAATTTTGGTTTCTGGCAGATCTTAGCTCAATTGGTGTTCCATAACTACAGAGAAATGAATATTTTAAATTATTGGCTCTTGAAAATTTGCTTTAAATATAGTCTTTCCTATATTTGTATTTGCTGGGAGCTGCAAATCTTGTCTGGAAGTTGCCAAAATTTAAAATCCTTAATGTGTGCTCCATTGAATAGTGCTCTTTTCTCCGTTTCATTTCTGTATTTTTCACTTTTCTTATTTTCCACCTGTGACATTTCCAGGAGCACCTGCACAGTCCATATCTAACAATGGCATTTAGAAGCCTACCTAGATGTAAATTTACATTCTTAAAATACTTAAGTCTTTTAAAGTTCATCAGCCTGATAGAAAACTTTGCTGATGTGTATATTACTTTTCAGTCTTAGGGACTTGAAGTGATGACACTTAGGTACTTTAACATTAGGCTACTTATTTAACTTGACAGGACCTGGCATGTCCCTTGTATAAAGTAGAAATGGTAATCCCAGTTGCAGGAGACTGAAATGAACACCACCTACAAGATTCTCACTGTTCTGATTGTATTCTGACAATATTGCACGTCTAACCCCCAGGACTCTCCTGTGTTAAGGGACAAGTAAAAATTATTTATAGAAAATAGTTACCACTGGGAAGTATCTCCCTCCAATAGTACATCATTAAAGACCATTTAAAAATTATTCTTTGCTTAAACTGCATGCATCTTAAATAGAGTTTACTTAGACATCTCACTGAAAAATAGATTTATTTTATTTACAGGTGTCATCCAACAAGACAGGGATGATGACCTGTTCAACAGCTTGAAACACTGATTCCCTGTCCCAGTGGATGACATTTGTAAGTAAAAGTAATCATGCTTAATTGATTCAAAGTAAATAGTACCACAAAAGTGGTTTATAAATATTTTAATGGATCCTTAATAGTTAAATCCCTTCCTTGTCCAATATTTCTTACATAAGAGGCAAAAAGGTATTGGTTTTGCAGAAATTGGAGTAGTACTATGGCAGGATGATAGTGTTGACATTAAGAGCTGGGTACTGTAGACATGAACTTAATGCTTCCTCATGAGGTACCTGCTTCATTTCTGTGGGGATATCTTTCATATTCAGCATAAGAGTGTTGGGGCTCAACTATTCGATTATGTGTTATGAGGAACAGAGAACACACTACATAGTAAAATGTGTCCTGGAGTCTTTGACAGGTGAGAGTTGTTAGCTATCTATCAACTAATTGCACAACTCTACAGCTATCAGCTAACCTTTCTGTACTTGAGAGAAGAGGTTCTCTGTAAAAGCTGAATTGCACAGAATCCCAGTAAAAACACACACAAAGTTCAATGCACAAATAACTTAAACAAAATTTAGACCTTTAAAACTGGTTTCTTTTTAGTTGGTTTTCAGTGGTGACCTAATATGATTGCAGCTCCCAGATAGTGCTCCAAAGACTACTTGAGTTTTCTGCTGTTCTTAAGAATAGTTTTGGAAAATAATGCTTCGTGAAGTTCCCCTTGGTAAATGTTGGTATGGCGATTGTTCTATTTTAGAATTGAAGGGTAAGAACCCCACAGGTGTGTTTGTCGTGGTCCTTAGGTCAGTTCTGTCCTGAACTTCTGTAAACAGTTCACTGTATGTGCTTGTTGTATGGTTTCATGGCCATGAGCATTTTAATGGTCTGCTGTAGGGATTGTTGTATAGGGTTTGCTATGTATTTTCATGGCCATGAGCATTGTTGCCACAGGAAGTGAATTCAAGCCAACTCTTGTCCCTAGGAATCCTGGTAGCCTATTGTAATGGTCACAGTTTTCCTTCCAAGTGATAGCTATGATATGTTTCTCATTTACTACTCAACGCATTTCCTGAGCTTGGAAAAATAATTGTAAACAAGAAAATTAAAGCATTGTATAACATATAATGGTATAGTTGCAGCATGTGAGGAAGCCAGACTCCCTTCTCTTCTACAATATAGCTTGATTTAGTCATCCAGACTGGATAGGGGCCCAGTATTAGTAACCTCTATTTCTCTTGGAACTGAATAGATTCTTGTTCCAAGTAATAAATATATGTATATCTGTACAAATTCATGGACCAATAGATTGATTCAGTAGTTCTTATGATAAATTTCATACTAATTAAATTACTAATTTATTTATTTTAAGTCTTTTGGAAAATATGCTGTAAAAATATTTCTTATAAACATTAAAAATATAAACTGACAAACAAACCATATAATTTGCATTTCAGAATCAACACTGTGAGCTAAGACATAATCTAGGCAGAATGTCCTTAGTTTTGGATCAGTTATCTGAACATCAGCCCTTTTCCATGAAGATGCCTCTGATGGCATGGGTGTGAAAATCCATGGTGTAATGAAACTTCAGTAAGCTAAACTGTACCTTCCTCACAAGCACTGCCTCTTTCTTTCCATACACACAAATACACACAAACACACACATCTTTATATGCACACATGTATATATGTGATGTATTCCTTTCTCTAAGGAAGTTTAGAATAAATGCAGCACCTTAGATGTTGCCATTTGTTTGATTTTTTTTTTAAAGGAACTTCTTTTACATTGAAATTTTAATTTTGAAAGACTTATTCAGGATTACCAAGCTACATACATTTGATATTGAACTAAAATTGACACACTGCTAAACGTTATCATTTACTGCTAGACCCTTTGGCTACCTCTGTGAACATCTAATTCTTTGTTCCTTGGCGCAGCTGGAGGGCGTGGGCGATCTGGTGTGCTAATTGCCTTTTTTTTTTTTTTTTTACTTTGCTTAAAAAGTATGTAGCACAGTCTCAATTTAAAAATTAACAGACTGGCTGTTTATAAACTTAATCTTAAATAATATAGTTATCGACACTAGGGGAAGAGCATGAAGCTAGCTTCAGAAGCCACAATTTTATTTTATCTCTCTCTCTCTCTCTCTCTCTCTTTTTCTTTGCCTCCACATTCTTTGGCCCATACCCTGTTATTCCTTTTTCTTATATCTGTTTAACTACTTCTTTTCTTTACCTTGCATGGGGCTGGAGGGAGATATGGCTCAATGGTTAAGAGCAGTGACTGCTCTTCCAGAGGTCCTGGGTTTGATTTCCCAGCAACCACATGATAGCTTACAAACATCTTTAACTCCAGTCCCAAAGGATCCAGTGCTTTCTTTCAGCTTCTGTGGATACTAAATGCACAATGACTTAGCTAGTGTTTCTATTGCTGTAATGAAACACCATGACCAAAAAAGCAAGTTGGCTTATACTTCTATATTGCTGTTCCTTATCAGGACCCTGCAGGCAGGAGCTGATACAGAGGCCATGGAGGAGTGCTGCTTACTGACTTGCTCTTTATGGCTTACTCAGCCCGCTTTCTTATAGAACCCAGGACCACCAGTCCAGGGATGGCACCACTCACAGTGGGCTGGGTCCTCCCCCATTGAAAAAAATGCCTTACCCCTCCCCCTCCCCCCCGCATTGAAAAAAATGCCTTACAGTTGGATCTCATAGAGGCAGTTCCTCAATGGAGGCTCCTTCCTTTTTGATGACTCTAATTTGTGTCAAAACCAGCCAGTACACACATGGTACACAGGCATACATGCAGACAGAACCAAACCAAAACAAACAACCAAAATACAAAGACTGTTTTCATGTGGCCCAGCTGGCCTTACACTCCTGGTCCTCCTGCTTCTACTCCTCGCGGGATTGCAGGTGTACGGCACCATGCTGAGTTTCATCTTCCTCTTTTTTCTTAACCCTGCCTTCAGCCACCTGACTCCACAACTTTACATGCCCAATTTTCTGTTGTAGCTTTTTCAAGGATCAGCTCAGTTTCAGGGGTGAGTACTCTTTCACAGAACTCTCCAGTGTGCTAGTGTTGCTAATTACCAAGCCCATGATATCTAAGAAAGCTACTACAGCTTCTTCTCAGAACTGCTAATAGTGGTTTATCCTCTGTAAGATACTCTTAAGATAGCACAGTTGTTTTGTTTTCCAGAATCCTGTGTAGCCATTGTGTATCAGTTAAGTGATCTTGAACAAGCCTTTATCCTTAACCTTCCTAAATGTCAGTTCATCCCAATCTGATGACAACTCATAGATGTCACTAGATGCCATTACACTGATTAGTATGAAACTGGGTTTTTTAGATTTATTAATTTTATTTTATGTGTATGTGTATTGTCCTCTCATATATGTCTGAGCATTATATACATGTTTGATGCCTGTGGAGTTCACAGTCTCCTGAAATTGAGTTATAGACAGTTATAAGCTGCTGTGTGGGTGCTGGGAAATCAAACCTGGGTCGTCTGTAAGGGCAGTGAGTACCCTTAACCATAGAACCATCTCTCTAGCCCCTAGTATATATTTCTATGAGAATTTCTAATGTGGTCTTCCTTGAAAATGTCAAACACTAGCTACATAGAGTATTATTGCTCTCTTGGGTCAGGTCAGCCAGAGCCAGATGCCTAGGTACTACATAAGCCCCAGCCTGTACTACAAATGCAGCTTGAGGTTTCTCTGGGAAATTATTTCTGGGTTCTAACTGTCCTTTCTGTTCACAGAAACATCAAAAGTCTCCTAATTGCTTCATCCAGAAAGTAGAACTTCTCTCTTAATAAATAATAATGGTGATACTTCTTGTCCTAGAGTTTTACTGCTGTGAAGAGACACCATGACTGCAGCAACTCTTATAAGAAAAACATTTAATTGGGGTGGCTTACTGTTTCAGAGGGTTAGTCCATTATCGTCCATGGTGGGAACCACAGCATTCAGACAGACATGGTACTGGAGACCAAGCTGAGAGTTCTACATCTGTATCTACAGGCCGAGAGAAGTGACTGAAACACACTTCTTTCAACAAGGCCACACCCTACTAGTGCCGCTCCCTATGGATCTATGGGAGCCATTTTTATTTAAACCACCACATTCCACTCCCTGGCCCCTATAGGCTTATAGCCATATCATAATGCAAAATGCATTCAGTCCTACTTCAAAAATTCCCATGGTCTATCTCAGTGTCAGCACTGTTTAAATGTCCAAAGTTCAATGTCTCTTCTGAGACTCATGCAATCTCTTAAATGTAATCCCCTATATTATCAAATTCAAAAAGCAGATCACATACTTCCAACATATAATGGCACGGGATATACATTACTATTCCTAAAGGGAGGACAGGGAGCAGAGTAAGGAAATACTGGACCAAAGCAAGACCAGAAACCAGCTGCGCAGACTCAAAAAACTGCATCACCATGTCTGATGTCATAGTGCTCTTCAGATCTCCAACCCCTTTCAGCTTTGCAAACTAAACGCCCTTCTTTCTCTTGGTCTGGTTCCATTCCCTGTTAGCATCTTTCCTTGGCTAGTATCACATGGCTCTGGCATCGCTATCATCTTGGGGTCTCCAAGGCAATCCAGGCTTCATGCAATGACCTTGCTAGGCCTCCATGCAGGGACACCCCTGACACAGGCTTGGACTCAGCAGCTTTCCTTTGTTGCGGAGGGAGATTCCCTAACTTCTTTCTTCTATCCTTGAATCTAAACCAGAGCCACATGGCCAAAGGCCAAACACTGCTGCTTGCTGGGGCTAGAATATGGCCCCTGGTTCAAATACATCCTCATTAGCATACATCCATGAATTCCTTCATTGCCTAAGCTTGACTATTCTGGGACTCTCTCTGTAGACCAGACTGGCCTTGAACTCAGAGATCTGCCTGCCTGTGCCTCTGCTTCTGCCTCTAGAGTGGTGGAGTTTAAAGTGTGCATCAACACACCTGGCTCTGAGCTTTTCCTTAGCTCCTTTTCACAAGTTGGAAGCTTAGCTGAGTGGGATCTTGCCCTGAGGTCGCACCACTCCCTTTATTTCCTTTAACATTAGGCTTTTCTTTTATCTGTTTATCTCCTTGAACTAGGGATTTATCTTCATTCCAATTCCTGGTGCCCCCTTTCTCCTCAAATTGTACATTTTGTATTTTTCTTTGTTCACTTTGCTCCTTTTCATTATAGATTTTCAAAAGTAAATATCAGTAACCACACAACAGAGTCAATACTAGGCTGTTTTGAAATTCCCTCTGCAAATGCAACTAATCCAAAACTCTTCAATGTAGCCTTAGGCAGATTTTTTGGACAAGAATACAAAGCAGCCACATTCTTCTCCAAAATACCACAAGAACAATCTCTAGGCCACGTACTAACTTTCTTCTCCTATGAAACCTCTTAAGCCAGGCCCCCACAGCTCATATCACCCTCAGCACCACAGTTCCTATTTGCATGTTTAAGCCCCATTGAAAGTGTTAACTGTTTTTTCTAATTCAAAATGCCAAAGTCCACATTGCTCCAAAGAAAAGCATGGTCAGACCCATCATAACAATATACCAGTCCCTGGTAGCAACTTCTATCTAAGGATTTTATTGCTGTAAAGAGACGTCATGACCATGGCAACTCTTATAAAGGAAAATGTTTAATCTGGGCTGGCGGTTTAGTCTGTTTTTGCCCATGGAAGGAAGCATGGTGACCGGCAAGTAGACATGGTGCTGGAAAAGGAGCTAAGAGCCCATCTAAATCTGGAGGCAGCAAGAAGTAACTGAAACTTACTTCCCCCAACTCCTTCTCCAACAAAGCCACACCTCCTTATACTGCCACTTTTATTCAAACCACCACACCTTTATTTATCTCAGCTGTTGCCTGGAAAATTGTTTGAGTTTCATCTGTCCTTCCATTTTATTACCTACAGAAAAGAAAGCTGTGTCTTTACCTCATAACTTTCTAGTAACTCTACCATTGAAGTTATCTCTTGTAACATTTGCTGTTTGGCATGAGTCACACTCTAACTCCCTTTCTCTGTGTACATACAAGACAGAAAGCTTTGTGCTACCTGGCCTGTTGGGACAACGAACAAACTTCTGCTCTGTTGAATCCACTCAATCTCTCTCAGGTTCCTCTCTGTTTTCCTTAGTCCCCCTCTGTCAGTGCTTTCCTTCTTTGGCCACTGGTATATATTCATCTTCTGTCTCTAAACAGTCTTCCCAAACCATCTATAGATACAACCCCTTCTGGTTATCTAGAGGTTACCTCAAATTTAAACAAATTAAAGAATGCAAGGCTGTCATCCCGTTTCTCTTTAAACCTCCATGATCTAAACCTCATCTTTCAAAATGAACTGCATTTAATTCAGCATTTGTTTATCTCTCCTATTGCAGAAAAACAGTAGACTGGAGGGAGAAAAATATATACAGAGTGATGGCTCACAAAACAGTATTTCTAGCTGCTTAACAAACATTTGGGGAGCAAGAGGCAAGCTGCCTATATTATCTATAAAATATTATGAGTTTAATACATGTTTAAGTTAGTTTAACTTCAGCTTGTGTCTGTGCTACAATAGCCAGAAAATCACAGAAAATAAAAAAAGTGACTTTTAAAAAATCATGGATCAGAAATAAATATAAAACTATGCCGTTTCATCCCAGTTTTGAGGGTTTAACCTCTCAGTATTGTTTCCTTTCTGATCCAGCACCTTGAATTTTATGTAACCAGTTGTTGACTAATCAAAAGACTGAACAAATAAGTATACTTTTTAATTTATCCAAATTCAAGGTCCTAATATAAACCCATAGAAAGAAAGCATAGTTATTTAGCTAAACTCCATACTGTCTGTTCTGGGTCCTTGGAATATTCCTGTAGGTGGGGAGGGACATTCCCGTCTTAAGGAGGATATCCGAGGACCAGCAAATTATCCTTTTGGTGTAAGAATGGCAGCTGATGGGGTGTTCTCCAGCAGGTCATTACTAGGTGCACAACTATGAGTCACATACTGGGTCCATGCAGATCAGACTGAACAATCCTATGCTGTAATGATTGAAGAAATCTTCAGTGGAGTCCAGGAAATTATTTATGTGACTTTAATCTGTTCTTCCATCTTATGACCCACAGAATGGAGAATAATTGAAAGTCACTGAGGAAACCAGATCAAAAGAGGAAGGTGGAAAATAAACCCATCAGTTCCTCAGTACAGGTGAAGAAGGCCAAAAGGATACCAAATTGCAATGTCTAACCCACCTGTAGTTTGAGGAAGATTTCTGTATCTAGGCCAATTGAACAAATAAAAGAACTTTTGGTTACTCACTAGAACGTTGGAAAGTAGCTATTGGAAATTCACCTGTTATTGGCATTTCACAGTTTTTAGGTTTTTGATGAGGAAATTATTACTGACAAAAATCTCCATTTAAAGTTTGGAAACAGAAACAAGTTATGCACCTTTAGGGCTAATAGCATTTTGGGTGCAAAACCATTATTGAACTCATTTGGTTACCCTCTCCCTGCCACAAACACAACAAAATAATAAAAACCCTGAAAGAATAAAAGAGGAAGGGGTGGAAGAAGGCACGCGGGATCAGTGAGTATACTAGAATGCTTTCTAGCCCTGTCCGCCTTGCCCAGTTTAAATGGCCCTGGGGCTTGAATCCACCTTATGGATGCTAGGCGAGCACTCACAGCTGAGCTGCAGACCTAGCTGCTTGTGAAAATTTCTTAAGAATTGTTATTAAGTCTTTTGTATATTTCTTTTATAACTGATTTCAGTGTATCTTGATTAGAGTGGGTCCTTCCATGATCTAGAACTGCCTTCTGGCAAGCAAGATTAGGGACACTTGTGATCCTTAACCTTAAATAGTTTATGGTCACATTTTGGAGATGTTGTTTCACAAGGTTTGGACAACTGTAAGTGTTGGTGGAAAGAAGTGAGAATAGCCAAAGAAATAGAAATGTGTCAAAGTTTTATCTGCCCTTGCTTACCATGTTATGCTAAAATATGTATGTTGTTGTGGTGAGTAGCTCAATCACTTTATTTTTATTTACATATAGGGAACAGGGCCAGAGGGTGGCTTAGCAGGTAAAGGCACTTGCTACCAGGACTAACAACCTTAGATCAATCCCCAAGACCTGTATGATGGGGAAGAACCAACTCTTGCAAGTTGTCCTTTGACACTTCTACCTGCATACCATGCCATACATACCGTACACATACAAAATAAATACGTGTTAACACAGGAGACAGCAGTTGTTGGCGAGGATGTGGAGAAAGAGGAACACTCCTCCACTGCTGGTGGAATTGCAGGCTGGTACAACCACTCTGGAAAGCAGTCTGGCGGCTCCTCAGAAAACTGGGCATGACACTTCCGGAGGATCCGGCTATACCACTCCTGGGCATATACCCAGAGACTTTACCTGCATGCAATAAGGACACATGCTCCACTATATTCATAGCAGCCTTATTTATAATAGCCAGAAGCTGGAAAGAACCCAGATGTCCCTCAACGGAGGAATGGATTCAGAAGATGTGGTATATTTACACAATGGAATACTACTCTGCAATTAAAAACAATGAATTCACGAAATTCCTAGGCAAATGGTCAGAACTTGAAAATATCATCCTTAGTGAGGTAACCCAATCACAAAAGATCACACATGGTATGAAGTCACTGATAAGGGGATATTGACCCAGAATCTCAGAATACCCTAGACACAATCAGCATATCAATAGATTTCTAAAAAGATGGAAGGAGAGACCCCTGGTCCTGGAAAGACTGGATGTAGGGGAACGCCAGGACAGAGTAATGAGAGGGGGTTGAACGGAGAAAAGAGGGAGGGAAGGGGGCTTATGGGACTTTCGGGGAGGGAGGAAACGGGAAAGGGGAAGTGATTTGGAATGTAAATTAAAAAAATAAAATAAAATAAAATTAAAAAAAAAAAAAAAAAAAAAAAGTATATGAACAAGTATGGGTTTCATTGTGACATTTTAAATAGATGTATGCAGTGTCATGTTCTCCATTTCATCACTCATTCTAAGCTGTTAGCTGAATATATTGCTTTTCATAGGATGCTTAAATAATCTTGGCTCTTTACTATTTAATCTGGGATTAAGATTCATAAAATAAGTTCTGATAGGCATCATGGCACAGCCCTGTAATTCTAGCTACTGACAAGGCTGAGTCTGGAGGACTTATAAATTCAGCCTGGACAATTTAGGAAAACCCTATGTTAAAAAGCAAAAGAAGGACTAGGAAATTAACTCAGTAAAGCAGTTGCTTAGCATTCACAAAGCCCCAGAACTGGGAAAGAAGGGGAGGAGGAAAAGAAAGAAATCATGTAGCTTTAGATTATCATCTTGTCATAGCTTCGAAGTAATGGATGGTATTTTGTCCAAAGGTTTTTTTCTATTTTTTCTTTGTTGACACTTTTTAAGTATATTTGAGTTGTTTAAAACAAATTTTAAATTTAAATATATTTTTATTATATTCTTCTCCTCCTCCTCCAAGTCTTTCCATATCCTCTCTCCCTTCCTACCCACATGACTTTAAGTTCTTAAAAAACAAGCAAAAACCCAATACAACACCCTCCCCCCAAATAAAGAAAACAAAACAAAAAGAAAAAACAAAAACCACTAAACTGTAACCAAATGAAAGCACACACACATACACACACAAACCCTGGACATTTCTCTACTCTCTTAATTTCATACTTTTTGAGATTTGTTCTCCACAAAGTCCCACCTTATTTCTCACGTAGAACCCTTCAGAGAAAGCTTGGACAATCTGTACATCCTGCATCCTACTCCACGTACAAACCACCAGGTCGGCTGGTCGGTTGGTCGGCTGGTTTAAATGGAGCATCCTTTGGAAGAAAAAGTCTGAATCCTAGTCTGTAACCTCCATGATATTGCTTTAAGCATGTCACTAGTCTGTCTCAGTCATGAAATGAAGGGCCAACTTTGTAGCAGTAGACAGCATGATTCTTATATAGAAATTCTTTCTGTTATCCCTTAGGAGGTTTAGTTTGGGGTTTTTTGGGGGGGCGGGGATAGGATCCTTGACTTCTGAAACTTCCTATTCTAAAGTATAGAACAGGATGGAAATGTATAGATTTCTTATCAACTTGCTTCTGTGCCCATGGTGGTCTGTTTTTGAAGTTGCTACGTGATTTCCTTTGGCCTCAGGAAATCATAGGTATCTTCTAGCTCCCTGTTATACATTTTAAATTTAGTAAAAGCGGAGCCTCTATAGGTAGGAAACCTTGTAAAATATTTCCTTCAGATTTTTCTCCTGCTGTCTTCATGACAGTCTTTTAGGGATGAGTTTTATACTAACTGTAGGTTTGTGGTCAGTTATTAAGGAATTCTAGGCTCACCTAAATAACAGTCTTCATTTTGAGAATGAACTCAAAAGGATAGCCAGACCTCCTTGGTGCCATTATAGAACTAGAAAACTAGACTCTATTATATTTAAGTGGGTCCCTGTCTTTTAAGTTATTGAATTACTCAAAAAAGGAGAAGCTAGACCACCAGAGAATGATCAGATGGGCCTTCCTCTACTGGGCATGCCAGTACAGAATCGCAGCTCTTACCTCAGCTTTTACAATAATCTCTACTGTCAAAAGAGTAAAGACTCAATTGTATACAATAAGAAAAATCTATTCCTATACAAATTTGTATTAAATTTTATACTTTAAAAATATATGGGCGGTGGTGGCGCACGCCGTTAATCCCAGCACTTGGGAGGCAGAGGCAGGAGGATTTCTGAGTTCGAGGCTAGCCTGGTCTACAAAGTGAGTTCCAGGACAGCCAAGGCTACACAGAGAAACCCTGTCTCGAAAAACAAAAAAAAAAAAAAAAAAAAAGAAAGAAAAACAGAAACAAAAAATATGTCCTCTCCTATAATGTAGCTTTATTCTCTAATTGTCACTTTTGGCAAATAATATTCTCCGTTTAAGTATCACAGAAAGATCCAAGTTCACGGAAGAGAAGGGTGAAATATACAAATTCTAAGTCTTGTTTCCCAGGAACAACAAAACTAAATATCTAATAAAAGATTGATATAAAATAATAAATGTTCAAAATTTACCATAACTCAACAGGTGAATTTCAAATAGTACTGTACTTAGAATGAGATAGATAAATTTCTTATGGATGTTTAATAATTGAACTATGTAATAATGATTTATATTTATGTAATCTATTGATAACTGAACACATATTAACATTAATCATATAAAGCACAATTACTATATTTAAGTCCTCATACCTTCATGTTTTTGACATTTGTCTTAAATTCAGATAGACAACCTCAGATTTCCAACATTTCAGTCTTCAAAGTGCTAACAAGCATTTCATCTTCAATGTTGATGTTCACTTACTCTTTGAAACTGCCAAAAGACCAGTTGACTGTCACCTTCTAGATAAACAAGAATTTCCAAGACAATTGGAATACTTTTCAAATTGGTTTTCTGAACAATATATAGCAAACTACTCTAGAAGCTTGTTATAGTGTGTAAGCAGAAGGAGCAGGAGCAAGAGGCCCTCTCCATCTTTAACACATCCTCATATTGTAACCCTCCCCATCCTATTTGTTGGAAATAGGGAAGACGGTGACAATAAGGATTGGCATTTTATAAGGCAGAGATAAAGTAGAGTGCCTTCAGAAATGTCGCAGTAGGCACACATGGAACCATCATCTGTGTGAATGTGTTTACCTCTTTGTGTGCTCATGCTGTAGTTTTATTGAACAGTAAGTTCTCTCATTTCTTGGACTCAGATCTATATTATATTTTAAAATTATTGAAAACAAGGGATTTTGCTTATATGGGTGCTTTTTGTTAATATTATGCTGGAAATTAAAACTTGTTTTAAAAATAATTTTTTCAGGGAAACAATAAAATTATCTGACAACATAAAACATTATTATGATAATATTTAATTAAATAAAAACCTTTAGAAAATGTCATTATGAAGTTAATTATGGTAATGCACATCTGCCAGAGGCTGAGGCAGGAGAATTCCACTGAGTTTGAGGCCACCCTATGCCACATAGTGAGTTCCAGGCCAGTGTGGGCTACAGTGTAAGCCTCTGCTACAAAACATAGACAATCAAGAAGAATGCTTTTCCTTTCTGTAACTCTCTCTAGACTCTATATAACACTAAGGGGAAAGGGGTTCTCAGAAATAGTTCTGCATTCATTCTGTGGTGACACACTGTTTTGACTGGATTATTAGAAGAAAATCTGACCTTATGCAGCTGAATAGGTATCTTAGTAGCTTTTTCAGATAATTGTGGATAATTCTCTTTGATACAAAGCTATAATAAATATGTTTCCAAATGGAATCTGAAATCCTATCAGTGTCTTTCTTAGTTATACTGGAACCTTTCTGCGTCTTTTGAGCTCTGAGTGGATCTGCCCACTGTGCAATGATTCTGCAGCATGTGCTAGTCATTTGAAAGATGCTGGTTGCCTCATGATTTCCATAGTTCTTACAAGTGTTGACACATTTATATAGTATCATAAAGCACATCTGTTGATATCATCATTCATCTCTTTAGAAAAGTCTTGCTAAGTAGCAGGAAATCTCTCACATTCAGGATAACAGATACAAACTTGCCAAAATTGTGTTGCTTGAAAGCTTGCAGTTTGTTATTGACTTGTTTTCCCCAAGTGGAAGGCTTGCTTCATTTATTTTCCAGATCAGAACTTCTTAAACTTTTCTAATATGACCACATTTCACCCAAATCGTCTTTTTTTTTTTAAACATTGTCCCAGGTATATACCATATAGTTGTAACCTGTAAGTCAAATATTTCTGATTAATCATAGAAAAGATTAATTTAAAAATATTTTTTAGGTATACATATAATTTTACTACTTCTTATAGACTAAAGCAAGTTTGCTTAATAATAAAATGAATGTATTTTGCTTTTATATAAATCTTGGCTGAATGCTTGATGCAAAAGTAGTTAGATGATTTAGCATTTCCACAGATAATTCATTTTTTGCTTTTGATTGTTACTGTTGAGAATGCTGCCTCCCACGAATCCACAGTCCAGAATGTAGAAATACTTGTGTTTAAGGCCATTTCAGAAATTGTTGGTAATGCTGCCTAATACCATACCAAACTTCATTTCATGATTTATTTTCATAGCCCTCATCAGCAACTCAAACAGCAACTTTTAAAATCAATTAAGCACTATACTATACTATACTATACTATACTATACTATACTATACTATACTATAACCCAGGGACATACTGATTTGCTTCTTAGACGCTGAGGTGTGACAGATAACCCATTACAGTTCTGTAAGAGCAGACACATTGGAATATCAGGGTTCAGAGTCTTTTGTCTGATTCAGAGTTATTTCAAGCAGCATTTCTTGTTATGTGTAGCTAGGCTGCATGCACAGTGCGAAGTGTTTATGCCGTGCATTCAGAAGCACGGCTAAGTCCCGCCCATGTCGCTCCGCAGCACTGGCAGGGACGGACAGACACCAGGTCCACTGCTCACTGTTGTCCGTCAGAAACAGTGTCTTTGGTATAATGCATCAAGCCTGCTCTGGGTCTCAGAGAACTGGCTCTCATAAAAATGAGAGCAGCTACATTGCCAAGATATCCCTGATATTACAAGTTTTCTCTCCTGTGTGTTTTCAGCTCGTTGTTTAATAGACATTTTGGCTCTCAAATGAGAATTTGAAAGCTTTCTACTATATGATGACTTTTCTGGTGAGATTAATTCTGATATTAACATTGTAATTTTAGATATGATGTAAACTATATCAACATTTGTAATATTCAACTGATAATGCAGATTGGCATTTTGACAGTGAAAAATGAAATAAGTGTATTCACTTAAGTTCTATAGCTAGCCCTTTCCTTGTTTCTGTGTCTTCCTTGCTTTTGAAAATGATAAATAATCTCATGTTGGAATGAGCTGTTGGTTTGAGTTTATAGAAGGAAAAGCGATCAAACTTGAAACTGTGCTTGCTAAGGATAGGAAGTGCCCACATTCTCTTTCCTTCTGATCTTGTCTTAGCATTCATCCTCACAGTTCTTACTCATGAGGGAATTTTCCTAGAACCTTATGTTATTCCTCAGTGTTATTCCAAAAATAATCGTTTTGGTCCTGTAAACGGTCTTTAGAAGTGGAGACCTGCCGTTCAGGACTGCCACACGTCTTCTTGTCTCAAGTGGCTCACACTCCCTCCGTGCTACAGATATTTCCAGTTCACTGTCTCCTTTGGTCAGCAGTGTTGCTAAGATACTTCAGTCATCACAGATTTTTCTCTCCAACGTTTCCAGTTCATTGTTTGCAGCCATATTGACTGTCAAATGAGGAAGCAGTATTTAAAAGCCCTTCTTTCTTATATCCCTGGCTAACCACTGGATTTTATTAATAGCTGAAAAACAAAAAGTATGTTTTCGGACATTTTCTTTATATTAAATATGACTCAGCAGTATGTGTCCAGTGTAGCATTTATTTTACTTCCTTGTTCTAAGCCATACTACAGTAATAGAGCAGCAGCACTGGCCGTGTCCACACTGCCACGTTACTCCCAGCTTGTCTCAGTTTCGAATGCCTGTTGTGCGTGGGGTACTAAAAATACATGCTTTGCCTCCGCTCTGTACATGCCGCATGTCTGTCTCAGATAGCGTCTCCTGATATCTGTCCTGGGGAGATTCCCTTCCTCATTCCAGCTCTCTGGGAAAGAACAGACTTCTCTAGAGTCCCTCTTAGAGACTTGCCTGAGAGCTGTTGTACAATTCCTTCCCTAAGATCGTAGCTCACTGTTAACTGAGACCATTTATACATCATCTGACTCAACAGCCATGCTTAATTATAGATAGCACTGTTTATTTACTCAAAACATAGTTTAACTCTTCATGGAAAGTGGCTAGGCAGACTTAGGAGAAAGGTAAATAAGCTGCAGCCTCCTGCCTACATTATTTCTGCTAAAAGGACTATACCATGTGATTGCACTTTGAGAGTGCTTAAAGGCACATGCATCATGGAAGGAAACAGTGATCTAGAATGAAGGGATGGAAAGAAGTGATCTGTCCCAGAAGTCCCAGGAGAGGAGTAGCTTTGAAACGGAGTATAAACAGATTAGTGGATGAATTCAGCCTTTCTTTTTTTTTTTTAATTCAGCCTTTCTTAAAAAGTGGGATTGGGAAACTAAAATAGGATGAAAATACCTGTTATCCACTAGTATATACTTCAATGTAATTAATTCATGAAATCTGTATTATTACTATAATATCTGGCCCTTGTGAATATAGTGTATGCCCCTGTTTTCTGGTATTCACCAACTCACAGCATACAGTACTCACTGAAATACTTGTTGATTGAATTTAATTCACAAGTGCTCAATATATCAGCTGTGCATGCTGGACACTTTAGCGTTCTCATGAATAAATTTATGGAGTACAGAAAATATAATTTCTCAGGTTATCTAAAGTCTTTACTTAATGTTATATTCTTTTGAAAAGTAAAAAAAAATCCATCTTAATTTATATAATTTCTACATTAGCCAGTATAGAATCTCTGTTCAGACTTAGATATTTACCCAATGGCTTGCTGTCCTATACATTATAGTATGTATTTGGTGGAGGTTAATGGAAAGTTTACACATTCCTAAAGGTAGCTTCTTAATTGATTACCTTTTTAATTTATCATTTGGAGAATAGTCTTATTTTCATTCAAGAAACAGAAAAAAATCTGTAAAAGCAAAAAAAGATATTCTGCTTAGTAATACTCCTCCCCTAAACTCTAATACCTAACTAATGACTGCATGTGACTTAGTATAATCCACAAGTCACTGTGTCCACCATAGGCAAAATCATGGTTTGTTTTGGTTTCATTTTGGGGGGAGGGGCCAGGAGTTAATTGCCAAGGCTATCTGCTTTAGTTTGCCCTTGAATGTCCCCAGAGCCCCACGTCCTCCTTGACAGTGCAGGGAAGCAGTGCAGCCTCTAGGAGATGAGGCTGACAGAAGCTAGGTCTGTAGACTAGGCCCTTGATGGAGATGCCGGCACCTCTGCCCCCTTGATGGCTGCCATGAGGCAGACTGACTTTCTCTGCTGCCACAGGTGCAAAGCAAAAAGACTAAGTAACTGAGCGATACCTCAAGGACAGGAAGCCAAAGTCACCCTTTCTTCCTTTTAAGTTGATTCTAAGATGTTTTGTCCTGGAAGCAGACAGCTGACTAACACACTGGCCATGTTACTCTATAGGCTATAGACCAATTGTCAGGCTCAGAACTCAGTTGGGGATGGTTATTCTCAGCTGTGACTATTTTTGCTAATGGTTCTTTGTCACCCTGAGCCTCACTTACAGTTCAGTCTCAGTCATGTCCCTGGGTCTCAGTGAAGCTCAGCAAAGAGGAGAGAGACAGGGTATGAAATCACAAGGCCTGAATTTCCATTGTGGCAGTTTGGAGTTTCCACTTCTCAGCAAATGCCTTAATACTAACGGATTTCCCTTCTGAAAAGCAGGAGCGTGAGAGTAGAATGAACTAGCCTTTGTAACCAACAGTCTGAAGTTCTGGGATAGAACCCTGCTGTGGGGTATATAAAAGCTGAGCTGAGATATGTTTTCTGGGTCAGTAGATTAGCAGAATACAGTAATTAAAATTATTATGATGTAAGACTAGAAGGGGATTACTGCCTTGCAGGTTACTTCTTGATCTGAAACATGGTTATAGAGTCAGGCTTGGGGCAGAAGAGGTTTTCCAACAACTCTTGCATAGACCCAGGCTTATTCTGACATCATTCATAAACCCAAAGGTAAATGCCACTTGTCTTCTGCCTCACACAGGTTTGTCATTTCAGACTAAGTTTCTGTATTTCTCTTTTTTTTTATTTTTTTTTTAGTTTTTTTTTTTTTTCATTTTAAGGGCATTGATGTTTTGCCTGTAGTATGGCTGTGTGAGGGTGTTGGATCCCTGGAATGGAGTTACAGACAGTAGTGAGATGTCATGTAGATACTGGCAATTTATCCTGGGTCCTCTGGAAGAACAGCTAGTATTCTTAACCACTGAATCATCTCTCAAGTCCCTCCTTTTATTTTAATATACCAATCATTTGCAAGCCTCGTTCAGATGCCTCCAACCCTGTTAAGTGTTGATTTCCATGAGACAACACACATACAAAGAATCTAATGACTGTCTCTGATGTGAAGGAGAACATCTAAGTTAAGGATTGCTAAAGTTTTCTGTAATTTCATTAGGCTCTTTTGAATTGGAAGGACTATCATAAGATAAAATATTGTAGATGTGATATAAAAGGGTTGTTTTGTTTTGTTTTGTTTTCAGAAAGTTCCCAAAAGGAAGATAATTTTCTTTCTTTTCTTTTCTTTTCTTTTCTCTTCTTTTCTTTTCTTTCCTTCCTTTTTCCTTTCCTTTCTTTCTTTTCTTTTCTTTTTTCTTTTTTTGAGAGGAAAGAGTTTATTTCATCTTATATCTTACAGTACATTATAAATGGTAGTCAGAACAGGAAATCAAACATGAACTTGGGGGCAAGTGCTGAAGAAGAGGTCATGAAGGAATAGAATTCCTATCTTGTGCAGATTGATTTCTTATTCCAGCTCTTCAGGGATGGCACTTGCAATAGTAAATCATCAATCAAGAAAATACTCAATGATCTTTTGCCTACTAGACAATCTGATGGAGACATTTTCTTAAATGAAGTTTCCTTTTTCTGTTTGACTCCTGTTAGACTATATTTGATAAAAAACAAAGATCAAAAGAAGGAAGGAAGGATGGATGGAGGGATGGATGGGTTGATTGATTGATTTTCTCAAAGAACCAGCTCCTGGTTTTGTTGATTCTTTGTATAGTTCTTTTTGTTTCTACTTGGCTGATTTCAGCTCTGAGTTTGATTGTTTCCTGCAGTCTACTCCTCTTGGGTGTATTTGCTTGGGTGTAGAAAGCTTTTCTAGAGCTTTCAGGTGTGCTGTTAAGCTGCTAGTATATGTTCTCTCCAGTTTCTTTTTGGAGGCACTCAAAGCTATGAGTTTTATCACTGCTTTCATTGTGTCCCATAAGTTTGGGTATGTTCTGCCTTCATTTTCATTAAATTCTAAAAAGTCTTTAATTTCTTTCTTTGTTTCTTCCTTGACCAAGTTATCATTGAGCAGAGTGTTGTTCAGCTTCCATGTGTATGTGGGCTTTCTGTTATTTTTATTGTTATTGAAGACTAGCCTTAGTCCATGTAATCTGATAGGATGCATGGGATTATTTCAATCTACTTTTATCAGTTGAGAATGGTTTTGTGACCGATTATATGGTCAATTTTGGAGACGGTACCATGAGGTGCTGCAAAGAAGGTATATTCTTTTGTTTTAGGATGAAATGTTCTATAGATATCTGTTAAATCCATTTGGTCTATCACTTCTGTTAGTTTTACTGTGTCTCTGTTTAGTTTCTATTTCCATGAACTGTCCATTGATGAGAGTGGGATATTGAAGTGTCCTACTATTACTGTGCGTGGTGCAATGTGTGCTTTGAGCTCTAGTAAAGTTTCTTTTACGAATGTGGGTGCCCTTGCATTTAGAGCATAGATCTTCAGAATTGAGAATTCTTCTTGGTAGATTTTTCCTTTTGATAACTTTTGGTTGAAATTCAATTTTATCTGATATTAAAATGGCTACTCCAGCTTATTTCTTGGGACCATTTGCTTGGAAAATTGTTTTCCAGCCCTTTACTCTGAGCTAGTATCTGTC
This sequence comes from Tokudaia tokunoshimensis, assembly GCA_036184795.1. Lineage (NCBI taxonomy): Eukaryota > Metazoa > Chordata > Mammalia > Rodentia > Muridae > Tokudaia > Tokudaia tokunoshimensis. The sequence continues at coordinate 47,911,179 of BTHU01000004.1, read as the reverse complement.
TTTGACACTGAGGTGTGTTTCCTGTATGCAGCAAAATGCTGGGTCCTATTTACATATCTAGTCTGTTAGTCTATGTCTTTTTATTAGGGAATTGAGTTCATAGATGTTAAAGGATATTAAGGAATAGTGATTGTTGCTTCCTGTTATTTTTGTTGTTAGAGGTGCTGTTAAAGTCCTCTATCATCATCATGAGATGTGACTTTAAATCAGAGTCTTGCTTTTCTGGTGTGTTGGGGTATCCAGGGCCCACTGTGGTGGGAGAACTGGGTTCTGATGATGCCTAGTTGCCTTAGTTTCTGTTGCTTATGTTCTTGCCCTTGCTGCTCACCATATGGATATCTCTGGTATTAGCTGTCTTGCTGTCTCTGACTATGGCTTGTCCCTCCTGTGAGCCTGTATGTCAGTACTCTTGGGAAAACAGTTCTCTCTGGGATGAATTTGGGTATGGAGAGCTATGGCAGAGGGTCAGCTCTGGGGTGCAGACAGAAATCTGAAGGATCCTGTCCCCAGCTGTTCCTTGAATCTTGTGTCCTGATGACTCTGGGCTGGTCCCTCTTGGGCCAGGAATTTGAGCAGAAGTGGTGGTGTTACCTCTGCTCACAGGTATGGCAGCACTCCTGGGAGACCAACTCTCTCCCAGTGATATTTAGGTATTGAGCACTGTGGCATAGGGTCATCTCCAGGGCTGTGGCACAGGATCAGCTCCAGGTGTAGACAGAAACCAGATGGATTATGTCCCAGGCTGCTCCTCAGTTCCTGTGTCCTGAGATCTCCAGGCGGGTCCCTCAGAGCAGAAGTGGTGGTCTTACCTGTGCTCACAGGTATGCCAGCACTCCTGGGTAGACCAGCTCTCTCCCTGCTATATTTGGGTGTGGAGCGCTGTGGCACTGGATCATCTCCGGGTGCTGTGGATAGAATCTTCTAGTTTTATTTCTTAAATATCATTATCTTGGTGTAAAATATGTAACATAGCAGTTTATGGCAGGTGGTATGGTAGACAGTGATCATGTCTGTGAACTATGTTCCTAAAGGCCCTTCTTTCTGAGTTGATGTTTAAGGATGTGAAATTTTGTGTCATTACATCTGTTACCATTGCCCGATAGAACACCCTACACTGGCATCACCACTACTCCGTACCATTTACTCTTAATATGCTTCTGGACTGACACAACTCTTTAAAACATGAGATAGGATGCACCTCACCTATTTAGATACTATGTGATATTTTGATGTTAGGTTACTGCTAGAGATGCTATGTAATGAAGATCAAGTTAGAAGTTATGATCTGACTTTTGTAGTCACTGAAACATTTAGAAACCCAGAAGAATGTAAGTTTCTTATGAACATAAATATTTATTAATTTGAAAATGTCTTAAGGAATTTACAAATCCTAAACTAGAAGTCTGTAATGTTTGACTTGAAGTTCACTTGGAAATTTTGGTCAGGCATTGAATCTGATAGATACCACAATATACATATAGCAGTACTAAGTGTCTAGTGATATAATATGCTAAGATAAATGATCTCGGATTTGTGCTAACCTTTCAAGAGTGCATGTTAAAAATAGATCCTATGAGAGACAAGGAAGTCAAGACAAAAGATAGAATTTGTAATCCTGGAGACCTAGGCTCAAGCTATATTTGCACATCTTAAAACAATATGGCCTTCAACAAGGTACTTAATCTCTGAACTTGTTTTGTCATCTATAAATGACAGTTCACACACCTGACTCACTGGTTTTATGCCTAAATGACCTCATGCATGTAAAACATTTAAGTAGTATATGTTGTTGGTTAGTACCTTGAGATATCCACTTTTGGCAGTCATGGAGAGAATTAGACTACAAGTTATAATTCAGGGGATGAACGTAAGAATCATCTGAATATTAGAGTGGGATATGTTTGAGTCTACAAATCTTTGTGTTGTAACTTTCTTCAATGTTTACATTCCATAGAAATTGCAAGATTTCACTACATTTGAACCAGAAACTTTAATTCTTAATCACTCAAAAGTTAATTCAGTTCACCACTCCCCCAAGCCCCAGGGCATGTCAGCTAGGATGCTGATGGAAGGTGTCCTGGAGATCTAATTCTAACTTAGCATGTGTTGGGCCTGTGATATATGTAGTCAGGATGTTAAAGAGAAAGAAGGGCTCCTTGTGTTGTGTGAAGTCGCCTAAGAAAAGGTATTTCTAGAGAGTTCCCTTACCACAAATGAGTCCTGACATTCAGTGGTCAAAGATTCATTCCTTTGGCTTAAGCTTCAGTCCTATTTAAAGAAACAAATAAACAAACAAAAACAAAACAAAAAACAAAAAAAAAACAGGTACTTGTGGAAAAGAAATACAATCAGTCATTTGTATTTGGTGTGTGTATGTTTGTATTTGTTTTTGTGTTCGTCTTGACACCTTGACGCAAGCTAAAGTCATATTAGAAAAGAGAACCTTAGTTGAGAAAATGCCTCAACTAAGGCCTTTAGGCAAGTCTGTGGTGCATTTTCTTGATTAGTGAGTGATATGGGAGTGTCTAGACCATTGTGGGCAGTGCTGCCCCCATAGCAGATGGTCTGAGTTATATAAAAAAGTGGACTGAGCAAGCCATAGAGAACAAGCCAATAAGCAGCATCCCTCCATGAGCTCTCCAAGTTTCTACTGCTTGAGTTTCTGCCTTGGTTCCCTGATTGATGGACTGTGATCAGGAAGGGATGTGTAAACCCTTTCTCCCCAAGTTACTTTTGGTCAAGGTCTTTGTCACAGCAACAGGAAGTGAACTAGGACATGGTGAACAATTTGTTGCCTCTTTTTCCTATAAGCAGGCCTTGATGTAATTACTGTTTGAGCATAGAGATTTTCATAATTTAAAATTGCAGCATCAGAGTTAGGTTAAAATTGTGACCCTTTAATACAGTTCCCCGTGTTGTGCTGACCCCCAGCCATAAAATTACCTCATTGCTACTTCATAACTATAATTTTGACACTATTATGAATCATAGTGTAAATATCTAATAGTCAGGATATCTGGCATGTGACCCCTATGTCCATAGGTTAAGGACCACTGATTTACAGTGTGTCCCAAAATTTAAATAGTATAAGACAGTGGTGGGCTTGGGTTTTTCATTCATGCCATAGTCACATAGACTACTAGCCCTAATCTCAACTATAGAGGTCCTTGAATACAGGGGAAGAAGGCAAACTTCCCACTTATTGGTTACTTGCTAAGCTCAAAATATGCCAAATTCTTCTCACATATCATCTCATTTAATTCTTGCTATATTGTTGCATACCTTAAATCAGTTTTACATGTAAGAAAACAAAGACTAAAATAAATTACCAACTTGACTCAGACTCTCCACAACCAATTAACAATGGAGTTAAAGTTAATGCTTTTATGTGGCTCAGCAGTAACCTTCTGGTTCTAATCCACTGGGTGAGAATGAGAGGCTGGTTCAGCACAGCTCTCATGTCCTTATAGGACAAATAACAGGGAGGTGAGATTGCTAGGACTCTTTGATTTTACAGCAGTGAATGCCTGCTCTTCAAGGCACACAGCGCTCATAGGGCTCCTGCCCTCTTCTCTATACTATAGCATGGATACAGAGAGACAAATTCAGGCTTGGGAATTTGCCCATTTCCCATCCCTTTAGCCATGTAATTGTAGTTGTTTAGATAAACCCACAGAAATGCCAGTTGGTGTCACGGATGGGCAGAGTCAGTTCTGAAGACAGTCCAGAGACTCTTGCTCTATGTAAAACTACTGCTGGTGCTTCCAAGAATGATCTTATATAGGCCTTGGGCACTACCAGTTTGGACTCCCACCGAAGCCACTTCTGTTTTATGTTGTGGAGTCAGAATATCAGAGCCCCCTCCCCAGAAACCTGATTCACTACCTGTTCATGCAGTAAGGTAACAGAAGGAACCTTGGAGATTTAAGGCAGGGATTCAGATCCAGATTTTCTACTTCTGCTATATAACTTTGAACAAGTTTCTTCATCAGACGACGTTACTGATGTTGTTTTGTACCTCTCAGGTGGTTGTGACAACCATGGGAAGCACTAATCAGGGTCGCAAGTAGTATTTACTCCTTACTGAAGTCTGTCCCTTTGCCCTCCCAGTTTTTCATCCTCCTTCCAACCTTGCTCCCTCAGCTGGCATCCCTGTCACTGTCCTATGCCTTTGAAAAGGTCTGGTTAGAGCTAGAGTGGGGGGACTAGCAAGTGCCATATGCAGAAGAAGGGCTAGTGTCCAGACATGCTGTGTGCGTGGGTCAGCGTTTTCTAAGCTTTTCTACTTGTACCCAAGAAATTTCTAGAGAATCTTGGGTATATAGACATATAAAGTAAATATATAAATGTTTTACTTATATGCTTATTTTTATTGCAATTTTAATATGAGCATATAAACTTATTATTATATGTCACAGATAATAAGTCATAAAAATTTAAAAATAATTCTTTGGTATATGTATAATTTTACCATTCGTTAGCAAGAAGGCAAGTTTGCATGCCAATGAGGATGTGCTCTTAACTTGATTCAGTCCACAGACACATTAATTTGTTACATGCTGATGAATGGCTATAGGAAGTCATTTGGTTAATTAAACCATTAAGTTTCTATAAGAACAGAAAACTTTGCCATACAGTAAAAATACTGATTCCCAGCATGCAGTTGTCTCAAATCTGAGCCAAGGTGTTTCCGATAGTTCTCTTTAACATTGCAGTGTATGGCAGCTTGCATGGTGAAAAGGTCACATGTATAGTGAGGCCCAAGCCTGTGGTAAAGTCATGCTGTGCATACAGTGGGGCTGTGCATAAACACCACAGATGTATGACAGACATAATGGGGTCGCAGATGTATGACAGACGTAATGGGGTACGCATGGCACATTTGTGCCTAAGTGTTCCACACTTGTTCTTTGCACTTTGACCAGTTATGAGTTTCCACGTTAATCACCCTCCACTGTACAAAGACACCTCTCTAATGAGTTCTGAGAGCTAACCCGATCTCCAGGAGGAGAAATGAATTTAGAGAGCAGTTCGATACTGTGGCCATTTAGCAGAAAACAGTAGTAGGCTCACCCCTGCAGCCAGTGACCTCTCCAGCCATAGGTTCTCATGTCTTCTATTCTAGAGTGGGCCTTAAATCCAAATAGAAAGCAGTTGACTACCCCCACCCCCATAATGCTCCTGTTGAAACCGTAAGCCAATCTTGCCAGGGAGGTTGTTATTACAGTTCACAGGGTGAATGTGATGTCTTAAAATTAATAAACAAGTGAAGGACTCCTAGGTTTACAGATGAGCAAAGTCACACCTAATACATTTATGTTTTCCAAGGCTTCCTGGAAGAAGTTGCATTTGGGTTGAACCCTGAGGTCTGTGTCTCCCACTCCTCCAACCGCAAGTTAAATTTGAGGAAACATTAGTTACTTTTTCTTTACCTTGTTGTTCTTATTGCTGCTCTTGTGGTTTGTCACTAACCTTTGAAATTGAAGGTAAATAAGCAGATGAAACAATGCTAGAAAAGTGTCCCCCCCCCCCGATTCCATAGTTCATCTTGTTTTCTCAACAGTGTGGACACGCCACACTAGGATCTCAGCGCTGCTCCCTCCTAGCTGTCCATACACCACTGGAGATTTAGCCTCTGAGGGTCAGTTCTCGTAAGTACAAAATGAGAATAATGCACATATGCCTTACAAGGCTTGCCTGTGGATTCATGAGACTGTACTGTAATCAGCAGAGAGTGTGGTACATAAGTACTCCCTGACAAAGTGTAGCCATAATTAAAAGTCTATCAACTTAACAAGGCAGCAGTAGCCAGATACATGCAAGCACAACAACAGACGTTTGTCTAGAGCATTAGAGCACTTACAGTGGTTCAGAGTTTCAGAGTCTGCACCTTTGTTACTTAAAGTTGGTCTCCAAAACCAACTCAGAAGAGGCGCAGTTCACGTATTGCAGGCACACTACTAGCCACACACTTGACAGTTATTTGGTGTAACTCATCCTACAGTATCATTTTCTATCACCTTCAAGGCCTAGTCACTGCCCAAGCTGTAATTTAACCCAGCATGTCTTGATTAATAGAAAAACTAACAAAACAGTAAAACTCTGCTGAGTTTATAATAAACTTTATTTCTAGACAAAATGTTCACTTTACCTGGCCATGCGTCTTTCTAGAAAAGTTTACTATGGGTATTTTTGTGCATAGTTGAATTTTAATTATTTTAACTGAAGCACAAGGGCTGATAAGAACATAATAGGAACTTGGCTAAGATGTTCAAGAAAGAAAACAAACATACCAACCACTTGGGTTACTCCCGTAATTGTTTTCTCAAAGTCAGGAACTTTGTTTTATATATTGTTGAGAACAAATACCATTATGTCTGCCTTTGGGATTTTGTTGTGTGTGTACTGAGGCCTGGGTTAGCATGACTTTCAGCTGAACGTGCCCAAGGAGTTGACTGACACTGTTTCCAATCATCACATGACAAACAAGGCTTGAGCTGAAGAATCACTTATGTTAGGCAAGAAAACTTGGTCCAATGTGTCTCCTCTCAGGAGTATTATTTTATAATATCCTATCAATCATCTGAAGCTAAATTTGTGAAACTGAAATATGCATAGAATAGTGCTAATATCTATCTTTTATTTGCTTAATTTAAAAACATAAAGGACCTGGGGATATAGTATGATGGGAGGGTGCTTGGCTAGCATGCCCAAGGCCCTTGATTCAGTTTCCAGTACAGAAAAAAAAGAATAAAAGGACTCTGTATCGACTAAAGAAAATGGTAATTTGACATGTTTTCAAGTAAGTTTGTGGAGCTGGAGAGATGGATCAGGAGGTAAAGTGCTTTCTGTGGAAGCATGAGTACCTGAGTTTAGATCCTAGCACCCACATAAAAGCTGGGTGTGGCATAGTGTGTCTGAACAAGAGAGCAGAGACAAGCAGAGCCCTATTGCTCATTAAGGTCATTGACCAGTCAGACTGGCCAAAATCAGTGAGCTTCATCTTCATTGAGTGACACTATCTCAGAACAGGAGGGTGCTATACCCTATCAACTGAGACAGTCATTGATCTCTGGCCTTTACAGGTACACACACACACACACACACACACACACACACACACACACACACGCACGCACATTCATAGCACTCATTATTTCCAATACCTTAATATAATTTAAGGATGGCTCATATCTTAAATTAGAGTTTTCATTGGAATAACTTCTATATTTTATAAAATCTGAAATGTGTGCATAGTGGTCAGTTAACTCGATTTCTACTTTGGTTAGGTTTTGGTCTAACGCTCAAACCCAGGTCATTGTATACTCCAAACACATGCTTCTGCTGCTAACCTACAGCCTCCAACCCCCGATTCATTTAAATCCAAAATTTTAGATTCCTTAAATACAGTGTATCATTAGAATCTTAAGATTAATTGTATAGCAAAGACAAGAAAACAGATGAGAAATGGTTAGAAAACCCAAATGGGAAAAGCTGAAGCCGGGTGTGATGGCACATGCCTTGAGATCCCAGCATTTCAGAGCCAGAGGCAGGCAGATCTCAGTAAATTTGAAGTGAGCCTCATCTACATAGTGAGTTCCAGGACAGCCAGGGCTACATGTGAGATCCTGTCTCAGGGTGGGGATTCAGGTTGGGGAAAGCCCCTTAGGGAGCTGTAGTCATTGCTCTTGAATAGAACTGGGTTTGAGTCTTCCAGCCAGCAGCCCCTTTTCTACAGCTGAAGACAAACATACCAGGGTCTGGTAGGCACTGCCACACTGCATCTGAGGGATTATTCCTAGCTTCCTTCCTCGGCCTCAATCTCTGAACAAAAAGTAGGAAACTAGTCTCTAGCATATTGGTGTATTGTGTATGTAGATCTACAACCAAATACACGCAGTGTAGACAAAACCGCCCACTAGAGGATATCGACCATGCCACGTGCATGCTTGCTATTCTGGATGAAAATACAATGCTTAAATTCCTTTTCTTCATCATCAAAATATGGAGCCATTTCTGTTCATCTGGAATAAAACTGGAGTTCAGTTAAGCGGCCTTGCCACAATGCACAAATAAGAAGTCGGGTTCACCCCAGTGGAGCAGCTCCTGCTGCACATGACACTCAGAGAGACATGGGCTGGCCCTTCAGAGTCTCCCTGGCAGGCGTTTGGTTGGTTAGTTTTGCTCTTAAATAAAACCCTCATGGTATGTGCTAATTTCCTCTACCTTTAATGCGTGACTCATTCATTGCTCATTACCTTTCTATAGATATTTTTTTCTTTCCTTGAGCCAGCAAGAAAAATCTTGCATGAGAGGAGGGGGGAAGAGTGAGTTGAGGAACACAGTACTTAAATACTGTTACTGGATTTTCATTGGTTGTCTGTCTCTTCTTGTGGCCAGTCTAATCTCGCTTCCCCCTGCAAATCCCTCCCTCTTCTCCCCTCCTGCAAGTGAGTTCGCTGGGTGTCTGTTGCTAGCGACTGACTGCAGACTGTATGTAGGCATCTCTCATTCAGAATGGACATTGACGTGTTGAGCAGAGAAGAAAGCTTTCAGCAATGTGTCATTTGTCATAATTGTCAGGCTTTTTAAAAAAGGACTCCCAAAGAGAGATGCTGCATGTTTCGTATGTTAGCACAGACTGATTTCCTCTCCAGACTCTCAAGTTTTCAGAAGCTTAAATATAGAGCCCTGTTAAAAAGGAAGAGAGGATTTGTGTATTAATCGGCCTTGTGAAGAAGTGCTTCATCACCCTCCTGCACCTCCCTGTGCTCTGGTGCGTGGCGTGGCCACGGCTCTCTGAGTGAAGGCTCCAAGCCGGCTGCAGCATGCCCATGTGCTAGCTGAGTAGAGTTCACCGGCAGGCGCAGGCTGATACAGGGTTTTTTTTTGTTTTTTCTATTCCTTTGAATATCAAAATGCCATCCAAAGAGTCTTGGTCGGGGAGGAAAACTAATAGAGCTACAGTTCACAAGTCAAAACAAGAGGGCCGTCAGCAAGATTTATTGATAGCTGCCTTGGGAATGAAACTGGGTTCTCAAAAGTCGTCTGTGACAATCTGGCAACCTCTGAAACTCTTTGCTTATTCGCAGTTGACATCACTTGTTAGAAGAGCAACTCTGAAAGAAAATGAACAAATTCCAAAATACGAAAAGGTTCACAATTTCAAGGTAAGAATATTTTTGTTTCTGGCCTTTTCTCATAAAGAACACTCAGTGCTTGGAATGTGCAATATACAGCTCATCTTTGCATGCCTTTGAAAAATTAAGGTGATTTGACTGAACCATTCGTGCTATTCAACAAAAGAACATATTTAAATTCTGGTTTTATTTAAGGTAGAGCTGAATAGAGCTCATAGAAATCCAGCCCCATTTTCTCAGGTGCTGTGATAATGTTCTCTGTAATCACTGTACATACTGCTAAGTCTTGACTGATGTTATAAAGGTCTTTAATCATGATTTTTAGCCTTGCATGTATCTGTTTTGCAATGTATCTACCTTTGTTGGTGATTTCAGGAAGGGATTAAGTCTTATCTGTCCGACTCTGGTCAGAGGCTTTGCTGTAGCAGGCATGTGCAGTTGCATCTGGAGTGAGCAGATGGTGTACATTTCCCATAGTTTCTGTCTTCTCTCTTCTTTCCGTTAATAAGTTGACCACAATAATAGGAGGATTGCTGCCCTGGGACCATAGAGGCTGTGACTGGCAGCTTCCCTGCGTCTCTCTGTGATGGCTTTCACCTTGCATATATTGTTTTTAATTCCTGCTGTAATGTGTTTTATGCAGTGTACCTGAATCTTCCTTTATGAAGATGATATATATATGTATGTTGGCCTAAGATGTATGTAGATCTTGCCTATAGTTACTTCATGGTATAAGACCTTGAAGTTACGCCCTTTACATGCTAAATCAGGGGATACGCAACTTTAAGTCATGTGTAAGGAGACCCAATTACACGCAGCAGGCAGATGAGCCAGCATTTCTTAGTAACTTCCTGATATTTAAAAGTTGTCTAAGACTCAAGAGTATTCAGTTTATACGGAGTATCATTAATGCTGATGTTAGAATGGGAATATTTGATTGCAAAAAAGGTGTTAAATCTGGAAATTTTGGGTTTTTTAATCTGTTAATTTATTTAACATTTATTCAGCATATAGAACACACCAGGCTCTCTACTAAGGGACTTCATCCCAGATTTATAATCCATCCTGACTTTTAACACCAGCATTTATTTTACTCATGCTAAAAAAAAAAAACAACAACAAACAAACATGCCTCAATGTATTCTTCGTTTTCAATAGTGAGGAATAGATTGTAGTCTTCATACTATTGATGTGAACCTTACTTTTCAACCAATATTTTTGCTTTAAAATGGAATTGAGACAGTTCAACAAATCAAAAGTTGGCAGAACATGGAATTATGTACATACAGCCTTAGCCACATCGTCCACTTATAAACCAAAAATAAATAAGTAAACAAACAAATAAATACCTGCAGGCTGCTGAGTTTTGGTGGTTTATAGCCTAGTCTTACAGGACTTTTGCCAGGAAAATGGCCCACAAAATGTCTATTAAGTTTGATGGGAAGAGTCATCCGCATATTCTAGAAATTCTGGGACTTCCAGAGTATCTTCAAAGAGGTGCATCTCATGGGCAAAGCAAGCCTAGGAGATGGTCCTTGTAGCCCTAAATCAGGTTCTGTAAACGCTTCCTATCAGTATTGGTTGGAGTAAGAGGGTCTGTTAAAGAATTTGCATGAACAAACATATACTGTCCCCTCTCCTGCAGATAATATCTTTTAGGGTTTTTTTTCCACATAGCTTTATAAGAAGTAAAGCCTGTGCATCCAGAAAGTGTTAACTGTGTGATTGATTGTGACCCTTACCGCCACCAGAACTGGAGACTGAACCTAGAACCTTGCACCTGCCAGGCAAACACTCAGCCAGTGAGCTCTCCCCTGGCCTCAGCACGCTTGTTCGCTTGTTCGCTTGTTCGCTTGTTTGCTTGTTTGCTTGTTTGGTTTTTCTTTTTCCTGTTCTATTTTGTTTTAAGAACATAAAACGTGGGAGACTTCTTTCTCTGGAGATAGCAGATGAAACCCAGCTGAGGCCTCTTCTTTAACACTGTCCATGCCAAAAAGGGTTTTCTGTGGGACAGTGGAGAATTCTACAGTGTTTAGAATCACTAATAAGGTCAGAAGTCTCAGAATTTGACTCATCCTATTAAAAATAACTCTTGTTATTTTTAAAATGTGCCTGAGGGATAACATTTTCAAAAACGTTTTCAAAAAAAAAAGAAAGAAAAAAGGGTCCTACTTGATTTCAGAGAATGTCCCTGAAAGAACTGCAGCCCCAGCAGGAGCTAGCTCCATACAGATGCTGGTATAGAAGGGCACTGCCTCTGAGTACATGTGCAGTTAGCTCTACTGTGGGAAAACTGAGCTGTTTCCATGATTGCAGTCATGTGGTCTGCCTGCAGCTTTGTCTCAGTAGAGTGTTTTCGGAGTGACCTCGGCCCCTCACCAAAGCCTCCTTTCAGTGTGCTTTTCTCTCCAGTCTCTTGAGTGCTTGTTACATAATGCTGCTTGGTGGTGTGCACAGCTGTCAGGTCTTATTTGGGGGTGAATGCAAGAGCGGCCATTACCTTCGGTGAAAGCACTCACCAAGGAGGAAGCCACTCGGAGCAGCTGGACCCGTGACTGGGGATTTGTAGGAGAAAAATTAAAAAATGGATTCTGCTGTTATGTAATCTTTTCCTCTCCTCCCGACCCCCTCCTCTCCCTCTCTCGTTCTCTTCCCCTCCCTCCCCTCTGTTGTTCTTATGTCATAGAAAAGCTACTATATCTTAGGAAGGTTATCATTTTAGCAATAAATGTACCACACTATGTGAAGCTTGGTAAGATGTCAATATAAATTTGAACATAATTCCAAAGAACTAGAGGAAGGGATTCTAGCTGTGTTTACCAAAAAGTAAAATGAAACAGACACTGCAAGAGACATGGTTGTCATGATATGAGTGCTAGACATGTAGACCCATACCATAGCATCACATAATTCTTAGTTTTTATTTACAATTGACATATAAGTCTGTACATACATATAATATATATACATATTATATATAAATATACATATATATATATATTAGGTACCATGTGATGTTTCTATATGTATATAAACTTTAATTAACTTGAAAATTGAATGTATTTCTAACTAATCAAATTCTTTTAAGAGTTACTCTATTCTGAGCGGATGAGATGGCTCTGTAGGTAAAGGCACTTCCTTGGCTCCTGGATGAGGATTTCATCTCTGGGATCTACATGGTGGAAGTAGAGAACCAACTGTGTCCCATAGGACCTATGCACCTAGAAACACACACTAAATGAAGCGAATTTTTTAAAATTTTAAAAGAGAATTACTCTGTCTTAATGCCATATGTAGAGAAAACAAAAATAAAAAAATATGTCAAAAGCACAACGGAAGCGGCCCTCCATAGTCATTGACTGCATCCTACTTCTAAGGCTCTGGGAAGGACTGGAGACTCGGCCTTTACCCTCGGGCATTTGCTTGTGACATGGACCATTGCCTAATTGGCCTGAATGCTTAATCTCTAAACCTCCCTTTCTATGGGAGAAAACTTAAGTTCCTGGTCTACATAAGCACATGGTAGCCACTACTTACTATGATATATTATCTCTTAACTGGATTTTTTTCTGGATTTATATCAATTAATTCATTTATATAAAAGAGTGATTGAATCCTGGCCTTCCTCCTAGCAAAGATCACAGTGTGGTGGAGAGTCCTGGGTGATTCTGAGGGCTCCCATTCAGCTCCTGGGGCAGAGTGGGGTTTACATAAGACCCCTTGAGAGTATTTTATGTACTACAGAGTACAATGAAGTCCTCTGTTCCAAGAGAAGATACAGGCAGTGGTTTCCAAAATGTGAATTGGTGATGGAATTCAAATAGCACCATAACAGGAGGCTTCCATAATAAGGTTAGTGATCAGGGCCTCCAAAATGGAGAAGTAGTAAACACCTGGCCAGCAGGCAGTGCCTGCTGCTTGGCAACCAGAAGGGCAGCAGTGGCCACTCTTCTGATGAAGGGGTCTTTCCTGGGACACAGATCCAGGCCCTCTGCTCTTTCAGTTGATACTTATAGAGAGGAGTTTTGTTTGTTCGTCTTTTGCTGCACTGAAATTTTATGTTCCATGATGGTGCCTCCTCGCTTCCTTGTGTTCTACCCATTAAATGTCTTACCACCGTCTCCCTCATTCTAATCTTTTTTCCCCTTCTTGTTATATGTGGAAAAGTGCTGGCAACTGGTACGTGTTTAAGAGGTATTGACTGAATGACTGAGTTAGTATACAGTGTGACATAGTGGGCCTGTTATTTTGAAACCAAGTCTGATGACAACAGAGAATCTCAATACAAAATACATTCTGAAAATACATTCTTAGAACCTGTGTTCTTTTATATTAATAAAACTTATATACCTTTGAAAAATGAAATGAAAACTCTGATAACATCATGTTTTTTGCACTTTTTTAAAAAAAATTTTAAGACAGAGTCTAACCATATAGCCTAGGCTGGCCTTAAACTTATTGTGTAGTCCATGTTGGCCTCAAAGTCCAGATTCTTCTCTTAGCTTCATTAATGTGGTTAACGTAAAGTATCTTATTAATAAACTTTTGCAGTAATGTACTATTCTTTATGGGTTTGAACATGGAGTATCCAACATGAGATGTTAAAGGAATAGTTTTTCTGCAAACAAGAGGTTAAAAGAAACTGCAATGTATATTTTATATTAAGCACATTCCCCCTCTCTTCACTTTGAATGTGGGCCAAAGAAGACAAAAATAGCCAAGATCAGTACATAATGGGGTTCTCTCTGCCTCTGCAGTCAGACAAGAAAAGGACTGATGAGCAGAAACTGGAGGTTGGAAAAAGTCACCTATAAGGTCCCTGTAAGAACTTCGTTTCTCTTGCTACCTGGCCTAGTGCTTCTCAAATGCTGTGAGAGCCAAAAATAATGAGCACATCTGCCTCTGCCCCCCCACCTCTCTCTCTGCCTCTCTACGTCTCCCTCTGCCTCCCTGCCTCTCTCCCTCTGCCTTCTGCAAGGCTTGCTGCCTTCTCTGCCCTGGCCTCTGCTGCCCCAGAGGCAGCCCTCTCATCTCACTCCTCCTTGCTGATGGTTTAAATGTTGACTGACGGCCTCGTTAAGATACTCCGAGTGCAAATACCAGTATAATGAGGAGAACATGGTGGTGTTTTATGCATGAACATGGGTGTTAAAATACTTTACTAATGCCCTGTTCCCCAGAATTCCATGTTCAGTGTGTGGATGTGATGTGAGATGGTTGAGAGTATCACATTCTGCTTGCAGTAATGTGACAGCCAGAGACAAGCCTGCAGAGCACAACTAGAAATACTAGAGAGTCCTTCAAATTTCAGGAGAGTTTTGACTTTTGAGGTTAGAATTTTGTTAGTTTGATGTAAAGAACATGAGATCTGTCTACCTTGTTAAATATTTAAGTGCACTATTAACTAGCCACTGTTGAATGTCAGTGTCATAAACTAGGCATAGTTGACTAGTTAACAGAACTGTTAACTAGACACAAACAGTATAATAGATCAGCTGAAACTTTACCACTTTTCTGGCCTCCCAATCACTGGAATCCAGTCTCTGTTTCTATGAGTTGGATTATCTGAGATTCTGCATGTAAGTGGATCTGAAGCTTGTCCTGGTGGACTGGCCTATTTCACTTAGCACAGTGTCCTTCAGTTTCATCGGTATTTAACATGTGGTAAAATTTATTTCTAAAAGCTAAATTAATATTCCTGTGCTGGTTGGTTTCTGTCAACTTGACACAAGCCTAGACATATCTGAGAAGAAGGAATCTCGTTTGAGGAATTGCCTGGATTAGTAATCGATTGGGAGAGTCCAACAGACATTGGTCAGTGCCACCCTGTGCAGCTGGCCTTGTTGGTATGGAAACAGCAAGTGGAGCCGCACTGCTCCAGTTCTGCCCCAGCTTCTGCCTTCTTCAGCCTCCACCTCACCTTTCAGTAGACTGTAACCCAGCATACCTACGTGCCAGAGCATCCTCCCCCATGCCCAGGTTGCTTTTGGTCAGATCTTGATCATAGCAATTGAAAGCCAAAGTGAAACCATTTCTTTAAATATTTACCCATTTTCTTTACTCATCCATCCATGAATATTTATGGTGTTTTTTTCCCCATAAGTTGGCTGTTAAGAAATACCTTAAATGTTACAGTTAATGCTGCTATTGACAGAGGGTGAAGCTATCTCTTTGAGATCCTGATGTCAGCCTTCTGGGATAGCCTGTATTCATCTCTTAAAAGAACAGCCGGGCAGTTGTCATTAACAGCTGAAGCGTTCCACGTTCCCACTGGCACTGTCAGGATCGCAGCCTCTCCACACTCTCACCAGCAGTGGTTCTTTCCATCTGGGGAATCAGCATTTTCACTACCCATGAGGTGGCACCCCATTTTAATTTTGATTTGCATTTCCCTTGCGATTAATAATAGTATGTGATCTTTTCATGTTAATCATTTTTGTATCTTCCGTGAATACATGTTTATTTGAGCCTCCCCATCTTTTCCCCTTTTTGAGATGAGACTTACCATGTTTCCTTTACAGGCTGGACTTGAGCTCCTGGCACCCCATTTTAATTTTGATTTGCATTTCCCTTGCGATTAATAATAGTATGTGATCTTTTCATGTTAATCATTTTTGTATCTTCCGTGAATACATGTTTATTTGAGCCTCCCCATCTTTTCCCCTTTTTGAGATGAGACTTACCATGTTTCCTTTACAGGCTGGACTTGAGCTCCTGGACAGTGACACACACACACACACACACACACACACTCACACAGTCACACATACACAGTCACACAGTCACACACATTCACACACACACACACAGTCACACACATTCACACACACAGTCACACACATTCACACACACAGTCACACACACACTCACACAGTCACACACACACTCACACAGTCACACACACACACAGTCACACACACACACACAGTCACACACACTCACACAGTCACACACACACACAGCCACACACACACTCACACAGTCACACACACACACTCACACAGTCACACACATTCACACACACACAGTCACACACACACACACAGTGACACACACACACAGTCAAACACACACACACATACACTCTTCCTAGACCTGCCCCATGTTTGGAGTTATTTGCAGGTGTGCAGCCGAGGTAATTCAGCTGGTAAAAGTGTCTGCTTTGCAAGGCCGTCAGGCTGTGCTTGATCCTTAGAATCTAAAGTAGAAGGAGAGAACCAAGTCATAAAACTTGTCCTCTGACCTCCATGTGCATGCCTTGGCATGTATACCCCAACCCTGTGTACACACACATATACACCAATAATAATAATAAATAAAATTAAAGCTGCTTGGTGGTTATGCTATTCAGTGCCAGGAATTTCTAATACATTCTGATGCTCACCCATGAGATAGATCGTTTGCACTCGTTTTCTGCCATTTTGTCAGCAGTCTTTACTGTTCCTTCCTGCATGTTCCTTCTCTGGTTTAAAACTACCTCTGACGCTCCACCTCTGACACGTGACCCGGCCTCAGCTTCTGCCCCTGACTCAGTCCAGGTCCCGGAGGCATCCTTCCCTGGAGGCCGGCAGGTTTACGATGGGTGCTCAGTGTTTGGTTTTCCATTTGCAATTACATGGAACTATTGGATAATATTTACCATTTGATAGAACATTTGTGAGATTTTTCATTGTAAGTATCAGGAAGCCTAACCCAGACTGGCAATGTGTCACATAATTAGAAGTCCAGCATTAAAAATCTGGTCCATCCTGAGGGGATTAAAATGCATCCAGAACCATCTTCCAACTCTGAGCTATTTTGAGGCTCATTTTGGTGACAGGATGGTGACAGAGGCTCACCTTAGGCATAGTTTGGTCAGACTCAAAGCCTGGCATGCATTTTCCTGATGATGTGTCCATGTCCATCTCTGCATAGCAGATCCTGTCAGGAGAGTAGAATGCAAATTGGCCCAGATCTAAGCCATACATGCTAATGTACTAGTTTATAAGACAAGGAATATCATTGGCAATAAAGATAAAATTCATTAAGAGGACTAATATTTTTAAAGTGTATATATGCCTAATAACAAATTCAAATACATACAGCTGAGCTGCAAATGAAACAGACCACATATAGTTAGAAGTTTCAGTAATACTGTCAGTGATAGAACAGACCAAAAGTAGGGGCATGTGAGCCAATCTAATCTAAATCAGCCAATTTAATCTAATTGTTATCTATAAAACCGTAAGAACAGGAAGGATGTACCCTTAAAGTAAATATTTAGTTAAAGAAAAAACAAAATTGGCACACACACTTTTAATTCCAGCACTCAGGAGGCAGAGGTGGGTGGATCTCTGAGTTCAAGGCCAGCTGATCTACATAGTGAGTCTGTCTCATAGAATTAAATCTGAGTGCTAGAGAGAGGACTCAGCAGTTAAGAATACATACTGCGAGGAATGGATTCAGAAGATGTGATATATCTACACAATGGAATACTACTCTGCAATTAAAAACAATGAATTCACGAAATATCATCCTTAGTGAGGTAACCCAATCACAAAAGAACACACATGGTATGCAGTCACTGATAAGGGGATATTAACCCAGAATCTCGGAATACCCTAGACACAATTCGCATATCAATAGATTTCTAAGAAGATGGAAGGAGAGACCCCTGGTCCTGGAAAGACTGGATGTAGGGGAACGCCAGGACAGAGAAACGAGAGGGGGTTGAATGGAGAAAAGAGGGAGGGAAGGGGGCTTATGGGACTTTCGGGGAGGGAGGAAACGGGAAAGGGGAAATGATTTGGAATGTAAATAAAAAAAACCTTAGAAAATAAAAGAAAAAAAAAAGAATACATACTGCTTTTACAGAGGACCCAAAATCTTTTCCCAGCACCCACAACAACCAGTTAAACCCCAACTCCAAGAGAATTCATACATCTGGCCCCAGGGGCACTAGCACTCATGTGCCCATACACACATGCACACACATAATGAAAATTAATATTTAAAAAATATTTTTGAGATTATAATGCAATTACATGAGTTTCTACTTCCCTTTCCTCCCTCCAAACCCTCCCATGTAAACTAACCCCTTGCCCTCTTTCCAGTTTGTGACCTTGTTCGTTCGTTCGTTTGTTTTGTTTTGTTGTTGTTTGGTTGGTTGGTTTTGTTTGTTGTTTGTTTGTTTGTTTTTGAGATAGGGTTTCTCTGTGTAACAGCTGTCCTGGAACTTGCTTTGTAGACTCAGAGATCCACCTGCCTCTGCCTCCCAAGTGTGGGAATTAAAGGTGTGCACCACCACTTGCACGGCAATGACCTCTTTTTAATTGTTATTTTTATGTATGTATATATGTGCGCTATATGTGTGTGTGTGTGTGTGTGTGTGTGTGTGTGTGTCCTGTGTTGGGCGCATGCATGTATTCCTAAGTACAACCTCCTCCATCTGTATAATGTTACTTTTATGTGTTATAGGGTTGACCATTTGATATTGGATGTGTGTGTACTCTTCCCTCAGTAAGACTGTTTCTCCCACTTGGCATTCCTTAGTTGCTGTAGTTCTCTCCTGGCTCCCCACCCTTGGCCATAACTGCTAGTGTGTCTGTCATGGTGAGATTTCGTGGGTGTGGCTGCTCTGACATCTCTAGGAGGCACAATCTCACAGCTAACTCTTTGTTCCTTGCTATCAATCATTCCTCCTCCTCTTCCGCAGTGATTCCCAAGCCTTATGTGCAGGACCAGTGTCCTAGATCTATCATTAAGGACTGGGCTCCACAACCCTGCATTTTTATTAGTTGTGGTTCTCTTTTCTTTTTTTTCTCTTTTTTTCTTTTCTCTTCTTACTATACTTACTATTGTAACTAAAAGATTGGTTTTTTTAAATATTGATTACTGTGTTTGATTTTACCACTGATATTTTAATATAAGTTCCTTTTTTTAATTTTATTTTTTATTTCTTTTATTAGATATATTCTTTATTTACATTTCAAATGATTTCCCCTTTCCTGGTTTCCCCCTCCCCAAAAGTCCCATAAGCTCTCTTCCCTCCCCCTGTTCCCCAATCAACCTACAAGTTCATTTTTAAATACTCTTTTTATATTTATTATTTATTGTGTGAATTATATTAATGCTCTTTCTGCATGTATACACCTGTATGCCTGAAGAGGGCATCAGATCCAATTATACATGGTTATGAGCCACCATGTGGTTGCTGGAAATTGAACCTAGGACCTCTGGAAGAACAGCCAGTGGTCTTAACTGCTGAGCCATCTCCCTAGCCCAATACAAGCTCATTTATCCAAGTAATGAATCTAATTCTCAAAGTAGAATATTGTTTTATATTACATTGGGTTCTTTTAATGTTTATATGACTTACTTATTTTTATTTTATGTGCATTGATGTTTTGCCTTCATGTATGTCTGTGTGAGGGTATCAGATCCCTTGGAGATGGAGTTATAGACAGTTCTGAGCTACAATGTGGGTGCTGGGAATTGAACCTGGGTCCTCAGGAAGAGCAGCCAGTGCTCTTAACCTCTGAGCCATCTCTCTTCAGCTCCATACATTGGATTTCTTAAATGTTACATTTAATAACCTGTATTGGTTGTGGTAAATGTATGTGTGTTTGTGTGTATGTATATATAGTGTGCTAAGGGTAGGAGGCATTTGAATGCCATATGAGCAGATGGTTCTCTCCTTCCACATGAGGGTCACAGGGGTCAGATTCAGGTTGTTGTAGTTGGCTGTACTGCTGAGCTGCCTTGCCATCCATAGCATTTGATATCCTTCAGCCTTGAAAATGGTCAGTTACGAGGCAAAGCTATCTGGAGAAAGGGATGGAAAGGATGGGCTTTAAACATCTACACTTTGACATGAAGAGTGGTTTGCTTATTTTTGTTGTCTTATTTTTTAATCATTATTGTTTTTAAGATAAGATTTCTCTGTGTAGCCTTGACTGTCCTGGAAGTTGCTCTATAGACCTTGTTAGCCTCAAAGGCAAAGATCCTTTTGCCTCTGCCTCCAGAATGTTGGAATTAAAAGTGTAGACCACCATGCCCGGCTGTTGTTTTACTTTTATTACATAATTTACATCTTGTAGTATGATAAAAAATGGACAAAAAAGCTAAGGATGACAGCATCTGTAATCGTAGCACTGGGTAGAGAGGTAGGAAAGTTATGAGTTCAAGGCCAGCCTGGGCAACTGAGTAAGTTTCAGGTAAGCCCGAGCTACCTATAGCAACAACATGTCTCTCATGATTAGTGGATAGACGTATGGAATGACTGGCCGGCTGACTGATAGCCAGGTTTCAGATCCATGGCACTGTGTAAAATGCCATTCCTTCCCACTAGTGTGTCTTTGCTAGTGTAAATGAGCTGTGTATGTGCCAAGCACCTTCACTTACTTGTGCTTTAAAGACTCAGCTGTAATGTTAGAGCTGTTTTCTCCCACAGAAATAGTATTAATTGGGGAAATGGGTAGATTATAAAGAAATCCATAAGGAAATTTAAATATTAATAACACCCTGTATTGGTTATGGTAAATGTATTTGTGTGTGTGGTTGCGTGTGTGTATAGTTGCATGTGTGTATGGTTGTGTGTAGAGATGTGTGCATATACATGTGCAGGCTAAAAGTCAACCTCAGGAGTCATTCCTCAGGTGCTATCTACCTTGGTTTTTTTTGTTGTTGTTGTTGTTGTTTTGTTTCTCTCTAGCCTAGAACTCACCTATGAGGCCAGGCTGGCTAACCAGTGAACCCCAGGAAATTCTGCAGCACTGTTAAAAGTGCGTGACACCGTACCTGGATTTTTCACATGGTTCTGGGGACTGAACAGAAAAACACAGAAAGCACTTTACCAACTGAGCCATTTCCTTAGCCCAAGGAACGATTCTTATGAATAGAATTTACAATAAGTTACTATTTTTTCTCCATATTCAAAGTACTGCTTCATACACCATTTAATAGAACCCATATCTATGGTTCTCATTACATGGGAACAGAGCTGAGAGATCATGCTGCCCCACTAGCTGTCTTTCTAGTATAGCAAGGCTAACACCATGGTCTGGCCATACTGATCAACTCTCTCTTTGGCTCATTGCTTATAGTTCAGGACATTGTTTATTTTGTTATGGCCACTGTCAGTCTGGAAGGACTTTTATGGTACTTCCCTCAATTTTGAACAATTTCCCATTCTTGAAATGTACAGTCACCAGTTTTCTTTCCTTTGTCATACTGATGAGAATGATGCTTTGTTCGCATTGTTGAGTTGTGCCGTACACATCTGGTGCAGACCCTGAAAATCCTCCCCTGTGTGACTGTGTCTAGCAGCCAGCCGTGGAGACCATTAGCACCTAAGCCCCTCACCACCTGTCCCATGCCCGCCTGGCTTCAGTCTCCTGCCACCACTTGTGGCAGGACTTGTCCTACTCCAGACACTTGACTTTCTCCAACTATTGCTTAGAACTGCCCCAGCAGAGTCCCAGACATTTCTTCTCTGTTTCCAACTGAGGTCACAGCATTATCAGTCTGTTCAAACAAAATGGCCAACATAATGACAGTGTTGGCTTAACTCAATCTAAACTTTACTGTTTTTCTCCAGTGTTTGAGGGCAGTTTTGACTTGACTTATTAAATAACAAGCAAGAAGGTATTGTGGCCGGGCAGTGGTGGCGCACGCCTTTAATCCCAGCACTTGGGAGGCAGAGGCAGGAGGATTTCTGAGTTCGAGGCCAGCCTGGTCTACAAAGTGAGTTCCAGGACAGCCAGGGATACACAGAGAAACCCTGTCTCGAAAAACCAAAAAAAAAAAAAAGAAGGTATTGTGATGATGTTAAAGGCTCTCCTATTTTAATTTTAATCCCATCTTTGTTTGCAGGAGACTATATAAATTTATGTATTTACTGCCAATGTGCATAGCTAATATGATATGCATCTCTTTATACCTTACTATCTATGTGTGTACATGTGTGTGTATGTATGTATGTGTGTGTGTATATATATATATATACATATATATATTAGCAGAAGTGATCAAATTAAGACTGAGATTGTAAGTTTCATATCAAGTAATCAAAAAAATTTAAATTATCTTGGTGAGACTAGCATTGATAACCTAAAGTTAAAGACCATCTATCTCAGCCTGAAGGAGCAGGATCACAGTTGCATGACACAGGAAGGCCATGAGTTCCAAGCCAGCCTGCACTGTATAGTGAGATGTTTTCGAATAGCAATAACAAGGTGTTCACTAAGCCATAAAGCTGAGGAGTGGGGAAGAAATGGAGTTTCCTGCCTGGCTGCCTACACTTGTGTGTTCCTTCCACTTGTTGTCTTCATCTGTCCCCTTCTTTTGTTGCCCAGTCCCATGCTGGAGGACTGAATCATCAGAGCCACCCAAATGAGGGGGCTGCAGTGGGAATGTCATTGCCACCTTCCCCAGAAACCCTCGCTGTCCTAATGCTCTTGTAACTCCACTGGTTTATAGGGCCATTTGCCTGAGGGGATAATGAGGCTGCTGCTGCAGGGTTCCTTGTCTTCTTTATCTTCTGATGGGGTGGCCTTCTTTTTTGTTATTTCTGTTACTATATCTAAAGTGGAGTTGTAAATCCTGTGACCATGGTGAGAAGCAGGCAGCAGGTGTGTTCATTACAGCACGCCCCATGAGGATGACCTCACTGTCTTCTAAGCTCCTTGCCTGGGAGACATGTGACACTTTGCCTCTTAACACATCTCCAGTCTCACTCTCTGTGCCCTTTTCAGCCTGGCTTTGGCTAGTGCCTTCAATGATAAGGCTCTATTGGGGTTCATTAATGAGATACATCTTATTGCTTAAACAGAGCAACTAACACGAAAGGAGTTGTTCAAAGGTAAAAAGTAACCGCACATGCCATGATAATAATGCTGTCTTTTTTTTTCCAGGTGCAAAAGAAGAAAGGGCTTTAAAACTAGCTGATCATGCCATTTGGGCATGTATTCTTTTACTTTGACTGGTCATGTGGGCCAACAGCTTTAGAGGCAGCCTAGGAAAAACAGTTCTGTGTCCTCTACCAGGTGGCTTTTCTAACTAATGTTCCATGCTGCCAGCGACTGCTGCTTTGAATTATCTTACGAAAGAATCTCCAAAGGCACTGTTTCTGGTAAACTGATACAATTGTTAGTATCTCTCCCCCTCTTGTGTGCTTAAAGTCAGACAGCAAGCAGAAGGTAAGGTGCTCCTGGAGTCTTCTACTCATCAGAAGATCACTTCATTCCACTTAACTGTCCAAAACTCAGAAAGAACAAAAGTTTCATATACTCAGAAGGTCTTCAGGACAGGCTGGAGAGATGGCTTAGCTATCAAGAGCACTTCCTGGGGAACTGGGTTTGATTCCCAGTACCCACTTGGTGGGTCACAACTATCCGAAACTCTTGGTCCAGGGGATCTGACACCCTCTTGTGGCTTCTTTAGGCAGCAGGCACACACCTAATGTGTAGACATAAAGTCAGACTAAACACTCATACACATAAAACTTTAAAAAAGAAAAAATTTATGGCCTTCAAGGAGATAGAACATTTTTCCTGGTTTATATCCACTGCTAACAAAATTTTGCTATTAGATTTCCTAGTCCACAACAGCCTTAATTAGGGTTTCAATTGCTGTGATAAACACAGTATAGCCAAAAAAGAAATTTGGATAAGAAAGGATTTATTTCAGCTTACAGTTCATCATCAAAGCAAGTCAAGCTGGAGCTGAAGCAGAGGCCGTGGAGGAACACTGCAGGCTTACCCACCGTAAAGTGCTTAGCCTCCTTTCTTATGTAACACCGACTGCTCACACTGAGCTGGGCCCTGCAACACCAATCACTAACCAAGAAAATGTCCTACTGGCCAGTCTTATGAAGACATTTTTTTTTTCAGATAAGGTGCCCTTTTCCCTGATATGTCTGGGTTTGTATAGAATTGACAAAACAAACAACCAACAACAAAAACAACTAACCAGGACAACAACTAAGAATCAGGAACTAAGAGTGAGCAGGGGTGAGGTCAGAAAAAGAGCTGGTAACCTCAGAACAGGAGGACAGGAAAGCAAAAACCTCGGTACTTTAGATGAAATGACAGTGTTATACAGTGCCTATCTCTCAGTTGTGTATTTATCAAGGCTGCAATAGTGTTTATTCCTTAAGTACTGACCATTTGCAGATCTCTAACGCTCTCTGCTATATGTAGGGTAGCATTCCAGGCAAAAGTTTCTGATGTCAGATAGGCATGATGACCCACATCAATAAGATTAAGGCAGGAGAATCTAAGGTTCAAGGCCAGCCTGGGCTCTACAAAAAGACCCTGTCTTTAAAAACAAGCGCACAGACAAATGGGCTGGGTATGTAGCTTAGTGCTAATGTTTGCCTAGCATGTTAGCATGTGTAAAACCTAAAGGTCCTAGCTCTTGTGGTCTTGGGCATCTTGCCAAAGCCTCTTGTGACCCGCCGCAGACCATCTTTCCTCCATTTCCCTCTATTTCCTTCTTATCCTCCTAGGCAGGGCCACTTTTGACCTTTACATTATAGTTGAATATGTGTTACTTTTTTATTAGCTTCATTTTAAAATACAACCATTCTATAAAATTGTTAGCACAGGTCAGTGTCAGTAGAATTGTGTGTACCAAATACTACCTGTTCACATTGTGCTAGGATCTATACAGATGAAAGAGTGTTTCTTTTCGTTGATACATGATTGAATATTCTTTAGGGACACAATGTAACATTTCAACACAAATGTATAAACCAGACCAAGGTCAGCCTCACTCAAATAGTTCTTTCCTTGTGTTGATAACATTCAAAACTCTGTCTAGCTATTTTTTTAAAGATTTATTTATTTTATTATTACATGTAAGTACACTGTAGCTATCTTCAGATACCCCAGAAAGGGACATCAGATCTCATTAGGGATGGTTATGAGCCATCAAGTGGTTGCTGAGATTTGAACTCAGGACCTTAGGAAGAGCAGTTGGTGCTCTTAACTGCTGAGCCATCTCTCCAGTCCCCTCTACTAGCTATTTTAAAGTATACAACTAATTGTTGTTAGCTGTAATCTCTCTACTGTGCTGTAGAATATTAAAGGCTGTTCATAGTTGTTTGTTTTTCGAGACAGGGTTTCTCTGTGTGGCTCTGGCTGTGCTGGAACTCACTTTACAGACCAGGCTGGCCTCGAAAGCACAGATCTGCCTCCTGGTGCTGGGACAGAAGGTGTATGCTCCATGGCTCACTAAAGGCTGTTCTTTTTTTTTTTTTTTTTCCCCTGAGACAAGGTTTTTCCTGGAACTCACTCTGTAGACCAGGCTATTCTCAAACTCAGAAATCTGCCTGCCTCTACTCCCAAGTGCTGGGATTAAAGGCGTGCGCCACCACTGCCCAACTAAAGGCTGTTCTTAAACCAGGTAGCACTTGCCTATAATCCCAGAATTTGAGAAATGGAGGTGGAAGGGTTGGAGTTCAATGTCAGTCTTAACAACAATCATTATCAGCCTGTGCTACATGAGACCCAGTGTGCGAGAGAAGGAAGGGTTCCTCCTATCTAGCTAACTCATTCAACGATAACTGTCTCCCGATTCTATCTCCATTTCCCCTAAGGACCATGTTCTATCAGTGACCTCTCTGTCCCTGCCACCCTTTCCCTTCCAAACTGACTGGCTCTCTCTGCTTTTGTATCTCACATGTCAGGTCTTAAATTTTAGTCATTAGCCTGGCTCCTTCTCACCTCCATTACTTCCAGTTCTTCCCTCTCATTTGTGCTGCCCAAATTCATGCCTACTTTACCCAACCTGATGGCTACCAAAATACCCTGACCAGTTTGGGTTCCTCTAGACTTGTCCCCTTGACTACATAGTACTTAACAAGCCCCAGTGGTTGGTCGATCGGTCTCTCTCTCTCTCTCTCTCTCTCTCTCTCTCTCTCTCTCTCTCACACACACATACACACACACACACACACACACACACACACACACACACAACACATGTTGATCCTATAAGACTTTATCATCTCTGTTGGTTAAGAATTTAACTCAGAAGCTGTATCTTAAGCCTGAGCAGTCAGTTTCTTTCTCTTTCTCTCTCTCTCTCTCTCTCTCTCTCTCTCTCTCCTCATACTCTAGATACTGTCACGGGCACCTCACACTGTCTTCCAGATTATATCTACTATGGCTTCCCTAATCCTGCATCCTTTCTATCTTTGTGTCTGTCATCAGTAAATGTTCATTGATAAATACAATACTCCATTAATGATTTAACTCACTATTTGTTTTGGTGACCTCTGGAAGAACAAAAAGTTAGAAGAGGCACAGTCCATTGTCATGGAATGACTGTAATCACAGAATGAAGAAATATAAGGCATGTGAACTTTAGATGTAAAATGTCCACAGGGAATTTGGTTAACTGCACTATATAAGCAGAATAACTTCAGCTAGGGCTGATGCTTCTAAGACAGTTTGCTGGGGGCTATGGAAGCTACTTCTAAACATTTTTTTAGAACAAAATACCCATAATTGGTTCAGAATGCCTTTATAAAAAATCTGTACCAGCCTGAAGTGTATGAGTAATGATTCCTTAACAGCTCCTTTCTGACATGCATATGCAACCCTTGATTAGAGAGCATGGGCTGAACAGTTAAAACTCTGTTCAGCATGTCTCATGAACAGATGCCCTGTGTCTTTGAATGTGTCACATTCACCACCGCTCTCATGAGGCAGTAAGGGGCTGTATTAACGCTGGTAGTCAGTGCTCTTATTTAAGTAATAAACTGAGCACTATCTATTTGTTGTGTGGTATAACTTCAGATGATAGGTACAAAGGCCTTCTGGGGACTTACTCCATATTCTCATTCCTTTTTTATTCACCTACATATTTCATAAGTAATACATACTTATCATGAGACCTGAGGGCCAATTTGTATCCCAAAGACTTTTTCCAAAGTACCTTTAGTATGCTATAGTGATATCATCATATATGTCTTTTCAAGAGCCCATGCCTGTGATCTCTTCCACATTCCCATCAGAGTGAAGTGAGGTTCGTCCAGTTTTATTCACTCTGAGGAACACAGACAAGGGGGTCTTGGAGGGAATCTGTTGGTCTTGGGCCTTGTTCTAGCAAGTCCATGAAATACTTTTAATTTATGGGCTCTGACTATTATTAACAGTTCAGAGGCAAGTGTGTGTTGCATTCCTGACCTTTTTCATAAAAGATATAGAGGAATTATGGCCTCCTTTTCAAAATTATCATGAGAGCTGGTCCTCGAGCTTGCTTGTTGTAATCACAAACACACGCCTGTCCAGAGTGAACTGTGGGTTATCCACTGCAGCCCTGTAGGGGTGATTTTACAAGTTCTGTCTAGCACTCTGAATTCTGATATACTGCATTTCACTGAAAATATTAGGGATATTTTATTTGAGATTTCTACATCTTTGAACTTGAGTCTTATAATCAATGACTTTTTCATGATTCACTCAGCATAGTTTTTCTGAATAAAATATGTTACACTTGTGACATTTTGGGCTTGAAGAAATAATATATCTATATAAAATATATACAAGTACATATTCATATCCTAGAGTCATTAGTTTATTTCTGAGACTTTCAATAGATTAATATCACAGTTATGAAAAATAACATTTTTAGCTACATTTTACTCCTTACAAAATTGTTTCAGTAGATTCACACATTGAAATCATCACTCTTGGTGATTTTTTTGCCATATTTTCTGTTTCCTGCAGGAGAAAATTACCTTAATTAAGTCTAATTGGCAGTAAATTAACTGACTTCCTGTATCCTCTCTCTAGTGCATTTTCAACCATAATTTGTCCAAAACTTTTAACTATGTATTTTTATATATATTTAAATATATATAGAAATTACTTTCAAATATATATTTTTATTTTTAAATATATATGAGTGTGTGTGTGTGTGAGTGAGTGTACGTGTATATATAATTTTTTTTAAGACATTGGTTCACTATGTAGCCCTGGCTGACCAGAAAATTGCAGAGAGACACCTGCTTTTGTCTCTTTAGTGCTGGGATTAAAAGCACGTGCCACTACGCCAGGCAAGATTTTTTTCTATTTCTGTTATTTAATGTATAGGGTTCAGGTTCATAGCTTCTCTGTTCTGGTAATACTTTTCACCAGCATTAGACTAGAATCTTTTACTTTCTATGCATTGAAGTCTGTGAGAGACAATGTGACATCATAGGCCTGAAATGCCAGCTTTCAATTTCTCATTAACTGTAGCTTTTGTAGGTACAAAGTGCAATTGTTTGTTAAGATAGTAAATATCAAATATTTTGAAGAAATTGACTCTTTTTTAATGATTCAGTGTCACTTTAAGATTTGTAACCTACTGTTGCCACAGAAGCTGGGTCTTCTGACAAAATTCTTAGAGTCAAGACATTGTCAACCCTGCTTCTTACCCTTCAAGCCGTCACCCTCAGACATGCCAGTGTTTGCCTAGCATGCAGAAGAAGCTGCTGTGCCTGAGGAGACTCACTGGAAAATTCCACGGTAGACATTGTTTCCAGAAGGAAATTGTAGTCTATCGATTTGATGTGTCATCGCTTCTAAAAGAAGAAATGAAGCTCTGAAAACGCTGTTGCGTGTCAGTTCCACTCAGTCAGTCCTTCTAACTGTAGCTGCGTCTTGGGTTCAGAGTGCCTTGTGTCATGCTGCTTTGACTGATACACGACAGCTCCTCACAGATGTCTCCCCTCTCTCCACTTTGCCCATTCTTCTTCAGGTGCACACGTTCCGAGGGCCACACTGGTGTGAATACTGTGCCAACTTCATGTGGGGCCTCATTGCTCAGGGAGTGAAATGTGCAGGTAAGAGCCTCCCCCATCCCGCCAGCAGCCGCGCTGAAGACTGGGTTGTCATCTGCCCTTTGCCTTCTCACTGGGTGGGCAGAGCAGTCGGGGTATGTTTAAGTCCCTAGAAAGGAATAGGCCAGCTTGTTTCAGAATCTCAAAGGAGATGAAAGCAACATTTGGCCTTGGTGTGGCATTAACTACATCTATAGATTTTTTTTTAAGCAGTGTGCAAGGACATACGTTGCCTTGGAAACTGAATTTTAAAGCTGACTTGTTAAGCGGAGTTGTCCTTACTAAGTTTTTTTTTTTAATCAAATCAAAACTGTAAAAGAGTGTACAAATTTATGTTCAAAGATGATTATCAAATTCCAAAAAAGCACTTAGTCATTAATATTTTCTTTGTGACACATAAAGATATTGAATGTAACAAATCTTTTCTGTGAAAAATGATGACAGTGTTTTAGTTTTACATTTAGAAACTGTTACTCATTAAGAAGCACTCACTGTGGTGGGCTAAAGAGAGGCTCAGAGGTTGGTTAACAGCACTTGCTGTTCTTGCAGAGGACCTCGATTCAATTCCCAGCACCCACATGGTGGCTCACAGCCATCTGAAGCTCCAGCTACAGGGATCCCAGTGCCGCCTTCTAAATTCTGTGCACACCAGGCACATATGTGGTACATGTAGATATATGTGGACAAAACACTCATGCACATAAATAAACCTACATTTAAATTTAAAAAAAAAAAAAGAAATTCTTAGGCTGGGCGGTGGTGGCAGACGCCTTTAATCCCAGCACTTGGGAGGCAGAGGCAAGAGGATTTCTGAGTTCGAGGCCAACTTGGTCTACACAGTGAGTTCCAGGACAGCCAGGGCTACACAGAGAAACCCTGTCTCAAAAAACCAAAAAAAAAAAAAAAAAAAAAAAAAAAATTCTTTGGGCTGAAGAAATGGCTCAGTGGTTAAGAGCAATGACTGTTCTTCCAGAGGACCTGGGTTAAACTCCCATCACCCACATGGTCTGTAACTCTAGTTCCAAGGGATCCAGCAGCCTCACACATATGAAAGCAAAATACCAGTACACATAAAATTAAAAATAAATTATTAAAAAACAGCAATAGAGAAATTCTTGAGCTGGGCATACTGGCTTGTGGCTTTAATCCCAGTACTCTGGAGGCAGAGGCAGGTGGATCTCTGAGTTTGAGGTCAACCTGGTCTACAGAGTAAGTTCCAGGACAGCCAGGGCAACACAGAGAAACCTAAGCTAATAAAACCAAAAAAGGAAAAAAAAAATTCTTGACATATAATAGCACATTTTAAAGACAATTTAAATTTGCTTCCCAAAATTAGAACCTAAAATCCCTGAATAAATGTAATTTTCTCTGTCCCACCAATGTGTATGTATCCACATGGACACTGTTATTTGTTATATTTTGTGAAATGAAATAATAATTCTTGTCATGTGAAATTTATTGGTATAGAACTACTATTCTCAATACTACTCAGACTATCTATTAGCCTGTCCTTAAAAATATTATTTAAAATTTAAATATGTAGTATTTGCTCTAAACAGTAAATATGGTTATCATTAAAGTTGGGCTGTTTAATTTTTAAAACAGAAGCATCTTTCATGTCTTTTAGCATAGACCTTCTACTCAGTATATGCTAACAGGGGTAGGGATGTGATTCAGTTGGTAGAGTATTTGCTTAACATGCTCAAAGCCCTGGGTTCAATCCCTAGGACCTCACAGAACTAGGCATGGTGCCATACACATGCAGTCCTAGCACTGCAGAGGTGATAGCAGAAGGCTAAGAAGTTCAAGATTATATTTAGCTCATTTGTGAGTGCAAGATCAACCTGAGATGCATAAGATTCTGCCTTTTTTATTTTCTGACGTATACTAAGTATAAATTATTTCAAAATGATAATGACTAGAATTTATATAGTATTACACTCATTTCTCTTGCCCTATTATCAAACTGAATATTTTTGTTGTACATTATATGCACACATTTTTGTGTGTGTTACTAATCTGTGTTTTCTCTGAGTAGCAGAGCACAGTATGTATCAGTATGTATTGCATGTGAACAGGCCAAACCTTCTCCTCTTTCCAACTCTTCTCTGAACATTAGTTTCTAGAAGGCATCAGAGGCCAGGCCCAGCAGGATGCTCCCTGCCCTGAGGGGAAGGACTCGTGTACAAAGGGGCCCTCTCGGAGCATCTCAGCTCTGCATCAGGTCTCAAAGTCCACAAGGAAGCCTCCTTGGATGGCCGTGCTCATGTCACTGAACTGGAGCAGCAAGGGCTGGAAAGCACGTGTCAAGTATGATGGGAAGACCGTCAACACCAGTAGCTCCCAGTCTTCCAATCCTGCAACCCTTTAATGTAGTTCTTCATAGTATAGTGACCTCCAACCATAAAGTTGTTTTCATTGCTATTTCATAATTGTAATTTTGTTACTGTTATGAATCATAATGTAAATATCTGATATGCAGGATATTTAATATGTCGCCCCTTTGAAAGTATTGGTTGACCCCAAAGGGGTCACGACCCACAGGTTAAGAACCAGAGGTGTTCAAAGGCAGAGGCACACTCCCTCCGCAGCAGGGCCACCTGACAAAGAGTGCCCATCTCAGTCAGCCTTCTTTGTCTTTTGTAAGACATCCTTGACCAGCTGACATCAAGAGAGGTTCTTAGCATTTGACAGTCACTAACAAAAGATTTTCTATCAAATAATGTTGTGTACCATTTACATTTTGAAAGAATGAAGATCTTTTGTCTTCATTCTCTTCATGAGAATCCTGCCAGCTGCCTGCAAAAAACAGACCCACTGTGTCTAAATATATGGTACTATGCTATAGTCCCAAATCATGTTTGGAAAAAATGTCTTGGGACTGCTGTTTTAGTGATAACATAATAAACAAGAAGTAAGACAGTCTGCCTCTACCCCTCAGCACCCACCTTCACAGCCTCCATCTCTAACCAGGGGTAAAGGGCAAAGCTGGAAGAAGCCCTGCAGGTTTTTCATTCTGTCCATTAGTGCATGTGTGACGTAAGCACATGTCAACCTTTGTTTTCATGGGGGGTTGGCATGGACTCAGTAGACTGCTTGCACACATAGTTCATTTCCCAGCACACATTTAAAAACAAAACAAAACTGGGTATAACGTGTGCAGGGTTGTAGTGTTTCAGCACTAAGGAAAAGAAAACAAGATTAGAAGTTTGGGTCATTCTCAGCTACATAGCGAGTTCAAGTCAGGCCTAGACTATAGGAGACCCTGGCTCAAAAACCAAGCAAACAAACAAACTACAAACCTACCATGATGATCTTCAGAAAACAAAAAAATAAATATCTTTTCTTTGACTTTTTTTTTAAGTAAATAGGGTCTACTGTAGTAGATGTAGCCTCCCAACACTCAGGAGATAGAGACCTACTGAGTGTAAGACTAACCTGATCTATACAGTGAGTTCCAGGTCAGTCAAAGCTATGTAGTGAGACCCTGTCTTAAAAAAAAAAAAAGACAGTTTAGACTTATTTAGTTCTGCTTAGATAACCAATTATGCTTTTGAAGTTTTTAGATCTAATGTGCCTCTGGACTCATCTAGCCTTTGTGTCCTCTACATTATCTAAAACAGAATTCAAAGACTGAGTACTAGCGAGTACAAACTCGCTGTGCTAAGTGGAGTAACAGTCTCATCCCTGGATTTGGAAATGTGATCTATATACCTGTATAGCACATGAGATAAGGTCAGAGAATTGTGAACTCAGTACAGTCTGAACTGCATAGCCAGAGCCTGCTAATAAGCTGGGAGGGAGTGGCTCATGCCTCTAGTCCCAGAGCCTGCTAGTAAACTGGGAGGGAGTGGCTCATGCCTCTAGTCCCAGAGCCTGCTAGTAAGCTGGGAGGGAGTGGCTCATGCCTCTAGTCCCAGCATTCTGATGGCGGAGGCAAACGGTCTCTATGAGAGAAAATGTTAGTTTCTACGTTTCCTGCTATTACGTAATCACTGAAGTTTATCAAACATCCCTCTCCCAGGAAATGTTATTCCAGGAAAGAAATTAATTATTCTACAAGAATTTCTAAACTTTATTTATTTTATCCTTACCAGAATATGTATTTATTTTAGCCTTACCTTAACAGATAATGCTTAATGCCGGCTGATACTTATTTTAAAGCAGACATTTCAACTGAGGTTAGATGATGAAGCTCCTTTGATAT
Organism: Tokudaia tokunoshimensis; assembly: GCA_036184795.1. Classification (NCBI taxonomy): domain Eukaryota; kingdom Metazoa; phylum Chordata; class Mammalia; order Rodentia; family Muridae; genus Tokudaia; species Tokudaia tokunoshimensis. The sequence goes on along the minus strand of BTHU01000004.1, from coordinate 47,878,019 downwards.
TTTCAGCACTTACTGTCATCACCATTATTGTTATTTTATTGTTATTGCTGGCCTCTAATAGGAGATAGAAGGCTTTCTCCTAATAATAGAAGTTACTTTTGAGTATATAAATATTGAACTTTTGGTTGGAAGAAAAAAGAATAAATTCTATTTTTATTAGTACTTAACAGTGGTAATTTTCCTTATAAGTCAGTGATAAGCTGAACAATCCCTTTTAAACGTGTAGCCTCTTTTGAATAAAAGTAGTATTTTCATAAATATTCCAAAGTATAAGCCATTTCTTTTAATTTTCTTATGAAAATAATGACTGTAATATCTATTAGAATATTTTAAATAGACCATAGGAGTGTGGATTCATTTCTGGGTCTTCAATTCTGTTCCATTGATCTACATGCCTGTCACTGTACCGATACCATGCAGTTTTTAACAGTATTGCTCTGTAGTACAGCTTGAGGTCCGGGATACTGATTCCCCCAGAAGTTCTTTTACTCTTGAGAATAGTTTTAGCTGTCCTGGGTTTTCTGTTATTCCAGATGAATTTTTGAATTGCTCTTTCTAACTCTATGAAGAATTGAGTTGAGATTTTGATGGGGATTGCATTGAATCTGTATATTGCTTTTGGCAAGATGGTCGTTTTTACTATATTAATCCTGCCAATCCATGAGCATGGAAGATTTTTCCATCTTCTGAGGTCTTCTTCAATTTCTTTCTTCAGAGACTTGAAGTTCTTGTCATACAGATCTTTCACTTGTTTGGTTAGAGTCACACCAAGATACTTTATATTGTTTGTGGCTATCATGAAGGGTATCACTTCTCTTATTTCTTTCTCAACCTGCTTATCCTTTCAGTATAGGAAGGCTACTGATTTGCTTGAGTTGATTTTATATCTGGCCACTTTGCTGAATGGTCACTTGATCTTTGACAAAGGAGCTAAAAACCATCCAGTGGAAAAAAGATAGCCTTTTCAACAAATAGTGCTGGTTCAACTGGAGGTCAGCATGCAGAAGAATGCAAATCGATCCATTCTTATCTCCTTGTACTAAGCTCAATTCCAAGTGGATCAAGGACCTCCACATAAAACCAGACACACTGAAACTAATAGAAAGGAAACTAGGGAAGAACCTTGAACATGTGGGCACAGGGGAATATTTCATGAACAGAACACCAATAGCTTATGCTCTAAGATCAAGAATTGACAAATGGGACCTCATAAAATTGCAAAGTTTCTGTAAGGTAAAGGACAAAGTGTCAGCCAACAAACTGGGAAAAGATCTTTACCAACCCTACATCCGACAGAGAGCTAATATCCAATATATTCAAAGAACTCAAGAAGTTAGACTCCAGAGAGCCAAATAACCCTATTAAAAAATGGGGTACAGAGCTAAACAAAGAGTTCTCACCTGAAGAATATCTAATGGCTGAGAAGCACCTAAAGAGATGTTCATCATCCTTAGTCATTAGGGAAATGCAAATCCAAACAACCCTGAGATTCCATCTCACACCAGTCAGAATGGCTAAGATCAAAAACACAGGAGACAGCAGTTGTTGGAGAGGATGTGGAGAAAGAGGAACACTCCTGCACTGCTGGTGGGATTGCAAGCTGGTACAACCACTCTGGAAAGCAGTCTGGCGGTTCCTCAGAAAATTGGGCATGACACTCCCAGTGGATCCTGTTATACCGCTCCTGGGCATATACCCAGAGGCTTCCCCTGCATGCAATAAGGACACATGCTCCGCTATGTTCATAGCAGCCTTATTTATAATAGCCAGAAGCTGGAAAGAACCCAGATGTCCCTCAACAGAGGAATGGATTCAGAAGATGTGGTATATTTACACAATGGAGTACTACTCTGCAATTAAAAACAATGAATTCACGAAATTCCTAGGCAAATGGTCAGAACTGGAAAATATCATCCTTAGTGAGATAACCCAATCACAAAAGAACACACATGGTATGCAGTCACTGATAAGGGGATATTAACCCGGAAACTCGGAATACCCAAGACACAATTCACATATCAATAGATTTCCAAGAAGATGGAATGAGAGACCCCTGGTCCTGGAAAGACTAGCTGTAGGGGAATACCAGGACAGAGAAGCGAGAGGAGGTTGAATGGGGAACAGGGGGAGGGAAGAGGGCTTATGGGACTTTTGGGGAGGGAGGAACTGGGAAAGGGGAAATCATTAGGAATGTAAATAAAAAAATATAGAAAATAAAATAAAAACAGAAGAAAAAAAAGAATATTTTAAATAGGGGGGCCAGATTGCTCAGCAGATAGGAGCATGAACTGCTCTGGTAGAGAACTCTAGTTCAGCTCCTACCACTCACATCCAGGGCTCACAACTCCTATAACTCCAGCTCCAGGGCAGCCAGTGCCTCTGACCTCTGCAAGCACCAGAAGGAACATGTACATTCTTCCCACACATGAACACACATATATGAAACTCAGAATGAAAGTTCTTCATGGTGAAAAATACAAGAGAGGTACATTTGGCAATAAGATGATTGGCTGCAGATGTAGTTCAGTGGTGGGCACTTGGCTGGCTTATATGAAGCCCTGATTCAATCTTTAGGGCCACAGAAAGATGAAATACTTCATAGTTATTTTAAATATGAATATTTATAAAACAATGAATGCTTTTTCTTCCAAATGTACATTACCATAATTCTGTTACCCTTTAAGCTATCCTTAGAATGTAAATGAATGTTTGTTGTTTACTTCAGAACATGAGTCTCTGTGCTTTCTAGCAGTGCAACATGCATATGCATAGAGAAGTCAGTGCATACATTACCAGATAGTCCAAATGAGGTCAGTAGTCTAAGTAACATAGCTAACTGTCTCATTAAGAAAATGCAGAGTACAGGGTAATGTGGATTCTGTAATTCTCTTTTTCTGTCTTTGTTATATATTTCTTATCATGAGAAATTGGAGGGTGAAATATAGATTAATAATAATGTAAAATTAGTCAAAAAAACCCAAGAGATAAAACAAATATCTATGAACTTCTCACTCATTTATAGTTCAACATCTTCTGGAAAAACAGAACTGTTTATGGCATAAATAAATACAAAATAGTCTTAATGGCAGACTGAAATGTGGTATGCTGCTCATATGCTGATTTTTTTCAGTGTATGGTCTGCAGAGCATGCTTGGGGCTGCTGCATATCACTGTGAACTTAAGAATAGAGAATGATGCTAGATTTTTTTTTATGGGTAAGGTGTTTTACCTCCATATATATCTGTGCATCACTCCCATGCCTTGTGCTATGGAGACCAAAAGAGGATCAGATTCCCTAGGACTGGAGTTACAGATGGTTGTAAGTCACCATGTGGACCATGGAAATCAAGCTGCCAGTGTCCTTAACCACTGAGCCATCTCTCCAGTCTCTGATGCTGTATTTTAATTCTATTTTCTTTACCCTGTGGTCAAAGGATTTCCTCTTGAATTCTGTTGGAAATATAGTCTCTGAAATTATTCCCATAGTTTTATATTGTTAAATGGGATAAAGGATATTTGTTTAGTAAATATTTCCTTTTAAGTTTTAAGTCTGAGTTCAGTTATTGCTTTATGTAGTTTTGACTGAATCACAAATAACGTTTAGTAGCTGGCTATATAAAATAGGAGATGATGACCAAACGTTCAAAGGATAAATTAATGTAAGGCTGCTAGTGCCATGTATATGTTTTGATTTATGTTTGGGTTTTCATTTTGAGGTTATATATGGGGAAGGATATGAAGAAACACGAAAACGTGTTCAGCATATACAGTGTGGTGGGCAGGAAGGAGTATGTGTGTGGGCACAGCGCAGGCTGGTCATCTGCAGTCCGTCACGGCTCTGCTCTTCAAGCTCAGTAGCCTGGGCACACTAACGACTCACTCTCTTCAGCTGTGCAACCATGGCTTGTTCCAGGCTGTTCTTCCCAAGTCCACGTGTGACCTGTGTCACCCCTGAAGAGAAGAGCAAGACACAGCCACACTAGAACTAATGGCCAAATTTCAGATACTTAATACACTTTAAAAGAGTTTTCCAGCTGGCTTTTATTTCACTTTATTTTATCAGTAAGTATAACACCAACCATCACAGAGAGAGAGAGAGAGAGAGAGAGAGAGAGAGAGAGAGAGAGAGATCAGTCATGACAAGATATTTTCATTAACCAAGAGAAAACTTTGAAATCTAGAAAGGCTGGAACTGGAGAGATGGCTCAGCAGTTAAGTGACTTCTTGCCCTTTCAAAGGACAGGAGTTCAGATGTGGTGGCTCATAGTAGCCTGTAACTCCAGATGCACAGGATCTAGTACCTTCTTTTGACCTCTACCTCCATGCATGTGGTAGACACACACACACACACACACACACAGTAGAACACTGAGTTTTAGGTGAACATTTAAATTTTATTTTTAAAAGTGAGCCAGGCTTAACATTGTAAATTTAAAGAGGAACATGCTGAAATGGAAGATTGAAGTGGATACTGTACTTACAACACTCAAAGTTGCCAAGATACAGTTCAGAATCACTTATCCCACCAGGATCCCGGGAAGCCTAAACTCAAAACGTGAGATGCTCTGGATATCAGAAGAGTAGTTGTCATAAAACACTCCAACAGAAGTTCTTGAAAACATAGCAAATGTCAGAAAAGAAATACTGCTGTAAAAATAACTGAAGGCAATCTTGGCATCTGGAAACTGATTCCTGAGAGGATGCCTGGGTGATGAGCTGACCAGAAGAGAGGCAACAAAGGAATCAGGGAGGCTGAAGACGGAACACATGCAGCTCCTCTCTCTCTCTCTCAGGCTCACACGTGCAAAGATCCAGCTCCCTCCAGCACCCATGCGACTCCTCTCAGGCTCCCCAGCTGGTGGCTCTTTCAAGTTGCCAGTGTCTGTCCATTCTAGAGCAAAGCAGTTCTGTTGGTGTGCTGGCTCTTCTCTGTGCCGTGAACTCATTACTAGTTTGCAGGATACATTTTATCACTGTCTAGTGATGGTGCCAGCAGTATCACCAGTACCTGAGGCAGCTGCCCGGACAGTCTGGGATTCTGGACACGAATTGCATCTACTTCATTTAAACTAGTTTTGTAAGAAATCCTGATAAGTTTTAACTTAAAAATTAGAAAGGTTATACTTTTTAAAACATAAAGGTGACATTTATTTTAGTTGAATTATTACTCAGTATAGTTTATCACTTGAGTCTAATTTAGCAGAGCATGTTTGTTCTTTTTCATCCATTATAAAACTTAGTGGTACTCATGTTGTTGAAAGGGTGTGTCAGATAGAACTTGAAAGTGCTTGGGTTCTGGTGCCTGAGATGTTATAGCCCTGCAAAACCAGAGGAGTAACTTCAGTGGAGGCACAATCCAACATGGAGACCTCAGGGTTCCAGGATCACCGAAGGCTGGAGTTCCAGCTCCACTACGTACCTTGAATAAATTCCTTGGCTTGTTGAGATATAAATAGAAAGCCGAAGAAACGGTGGCTATTTGATAGATCTTTGTGACCTTAAAGGAAACAGTAAACACAAGGCACCTGGAATGGTGCTTGACAATAATAGTAAGTCCTCCATAAATGTTAGCTGTCAATCATAGTAGACTGTTTAGACTACTCAAGAAATTAAATGCACTCTTACATATAAAAAGGGCTTATGAATAGATATAAATAGGAACAGATTTAATTGGGGTTTGTTTTTTTTGTTTTGTTTTGGGTTTTGGTTTTTGTTTGGTTTGGGGCTGTTTTGTTTTGGTTTATTGAGACAGGGTTTCTCTGAAGTCCTGGCTGTTCTAGAACTTGCTTTGTTGACCAGGTTGGCCTCAAACTCAGAGATCTGACTGCCTCTGTCTCTGTTTCCGTAGTGCTGGGATTAAAAGCATACACCACCACATCTAGCTGGAACAGATTTATTTTACTTTAAGAAGATCTTGAATACTTTTATTTTGGTTGCCCAATTCTACTTTATATCAAGTGACTTGAAATATAATTACAACTTACAGTAGATGTAAATTACTTTGAGCTATATGACTGGTCTATTTTGTACCACTATATCAAAGAACCTTCAACTAGATAAGGTATAAAGAACAAGAGTTAGATACCATAGTTCTAAGATAGAAGGTTCAAGGTACCAGCATCTGGAAGGGGCTTCCTTGCTGTGACCCCCCATGGCAAAAGGTGAAAGGTCAAGAGAAGGCAGAAGAGAAAACCCTTCTCCCTTCGGCCTCCTCACAGCAACACTGACCCATTCATGACACCTGCCAAAAGGCCACACCTCTTGATATGTCATAAGAATTATGAAGAAAACATTCTCAAATCTTAGCATTTGTGATGTGACATTCTATTATGTGTAATTATTTAATACTTAATTGTTTTTGTGTGGGCAATCCATCATTTGATTTTGTTTTTGCTTCCTGGGGTCATTTAGGAACTTAAATAATGAAGCATTAGGTAGAATCCTGGCCTCGTTGGGTGTGATAGCACATGCTTTTAATTGCAGCATTCAGGAGGCAGAGGCTGGCAGATATCTAGAGACCAACCTGGTCTATGTAGAGTGTTCTGGGTCAGCCAGGGCTACATAGTGAGACCCTATCTCAAAAAGAAAGAAAATCTTGGCCTAGTTCTAATCAAACTTTCCAAGAGGAAAGAGCTGCTGTTCCTCTCCTTGGAGCTACACTTCTGCTGAAAGAAGCACCCCAGAATGCCCAGGCTGAGAATAATCATGACTTTTTCCTGCATTTTTTTCACAGATTGTGGGTTGAATGTTCACAAGCAGTGCTCCAAGATGGTCCCCAATGACTGTAAGCCAGACCTGAAGCACGTGAAGAAGGTGTACAGCTGCGACTTGACAACGCTCGTGAAAGCTCACATCACCAAGCGGCCAATGGTGGTAGACATGTGCATCAGGGAGATCGAGTCCAGAGGTGAGGTGTTTAGATGCCTTCACTAGGGGCTCCGCGTGCCTTGTCTTTAGTGTTGCTGTTTTCTTCAGTGATGTGGGGAATGGTGTTAGGAGACATGTGCTCTCACATCTGCAGTGTATTAATGAGCAAGCAGCTTGATTTCAAGGAACATTTAACTGGTTATGGAAAGTAGTATTTAGGATACATTAATGGATGATGTCTGCAGTCTGCAAAGATCTCTCTGCAGAGATGGATTCACCTTTCAGGTTTTAAGTTCTTCTCATGCCAGGAAGCAAAGGCAGAAATGCCCTATTAAAATGTCAAGAGCAGAAACCTGAGCTGCACCCTAATTATTCTTACCCACTTGGGAAAACAGCCACAGGCCTGCTGATGCAGGCTTTCTGTTATGTAAAAGACTTTATGATGGAATTGGGTGATGAATGATTTCCCTTAAGATTTAACCGTACTTGGTCTAATTAGGCAACATGATGGCCAAATTATAAATATCCAGGTGACAGTAGGTCAGAAGTAAAAACAGTGGGACAGATTCACTTTTGGAGGATGTGGGGGAAACTTCTAGGCATGTGTGTTTTATTATTTTTTTTCTAACACATCATCTGTCCAGCTAGAAGTATGGAGAGATGTTGAAATGTGAAGGAAAGGCATGAGTTAACAGAAAATTAGTTCCCATGCTTTATTCATTTATTTTTTTCAGGTCTTAATTCTGAAGGACTCTACCGAGTGTCGGGATTTAGTGATCTAATTGAAGATGTCAAGATGGCTTTTGATAGAGGTATGCTTTTTCAGCAGAGCCATTAATTTAGATGGTCCGCCAGAAAGTCACAGTTTCTTATGCTACTCTTAGATTAATTTTCAAAATGGCTGATGATTATTATATTCTGCAAAATGTTGTGATAGGCATGGTGGTACACACTATGACCCCAACACGTGAGGACCAGGTGTTCAAGGCCATGATTGGTACATAGTGAATCTGAGACCAGCCTGTCTAAAAACTAAGCCAAACAAACAAAACAGCAAAATCCAATCAGCTACCTTAAAGTTCAGATTTCCTGGTGAGAAAGAAACACGACACTTACTGATATCACCAGCATCTGAATATCTAAGGTTGGTCCAAGTTCATCAAAAGAGAGATCAATTAAATTTCCCAAAACTGACAGAAAAAAACTGGACAAAGACTTTTCTCATGTCCCAACCTGAGTTAGCCACTCAGCCCTCCCGTGAGGCTCTTTCTGTATGACTGACTCATGTTCTAGCCCATGTATAGGAACCAGAAAGCTTAGAGGAGCTGAAGCTGGGGCATTGGTCCTGCCCACTGTGGAAAACTTGCGGTCATGTGTTTTGTTTTATAGTTTGCAGGGGGGTGAGATAAGTTCTTGTTTATAGCCCTGAATGGCCTCAAACATGACATTCTCCTGCCTCCACTTCCCTAGTATTGTAGGTATGTGCCACCCTGCCCGGCTTAATGAGACTTTAAAAATAGCACTTAAGGTCTGATGTGTGCTGGGTGTGGTGGCGCACGCCTTTATGCTCAGCCCTGGGAAGGTAAAGGCAGATGGATCTCTGAGTTCAAGGCCAATCTGGTGTATGGAGTGAGTTCTAGCATAGCTAGAGAAAACTTGCAGGGGGCAGAGGGTAATATTGATTTGTTGTGTGACCATCCTGTTTGTATTTCCTTTATACTAGAATAAGGTAGCTCTAAGGAAAAGCTATTCCCTTAAATACAGAGTTAGTGATTTTTCCCCCACTCTGAGATAGGATTTCTCTGTGTAGCCCTGGCTGTCCTGAAACTCACGTGTAAACCAGGCTGGCCACAACTTGAGAAATCTGCCTGCTTCTTCCTCACAAAAGCTGGGATTAAAGGCATGCACCACTACTACCTGGCTAAGTTAGTAATTTTTAAATGTCTCTTTTGCTTTACAGTGTAGTGTGTGTGTGTGTGTGTGTTGGAGTAGGAGATGCTGTAGATTGAACCCAGGTCCTCATATGCTAGGCAAGTGTTCTACCAAAAGGCCTGTCCCTAGCCTGAAAATGTGTGCATTTCTAGTTCTATCATATTCTCTGTTGGCAATCTTCTCATAAGCCACAAAGGCAGAAAACAAAAATAAATATTACCAACCTGCAAAGAGGAATATAGGCCACCTAAATGTTTTATGCAAATAAAGATGGTAAAATATGATGTGTTATGTACAAATAAATACACATCAAGGAACATCCTGAATCCATGCCAAGGCAGCAACTGAGCCTCTCCACTCCCAGCCTGCAATCATGATTCTGAAAAATAAGTAAATACTGACAAAGAAACTGAAAAATCACGTCAACCACAGAAAGCAACTGAGTGCTGAGTGCAACACACTTTCAATCATTAAACATCAAGACGTCTGTTTTGTAACACTGCTAACAGATTTTAAGATTCCCGATGATTTCTACATGGTAGGCCTTTGGGGGCCACTCTGAACCTTCCAGACGTGTCCTGCAATCATATGTGGGAATTATAGAGTTTTAACACGAGAACTCATGGTGCAAATCATTTAAATCAGCCCTGCAAACAAATGCTGCCCAAATCTCTGAAAGTTCAAAGCTGGGTATTAGATAGCCAAGGAAGTAACGTGAAGTAATCAAGAGTGATCAGTTTCAGGAGGCTTAGCTTTCAAACAAGGAAATTGAGGAAGAGGCACATAGGGACCAAAGAATGCTGCCATGGACCCTTTAGTCCCAGAGTCAAGGTAAAGGCAGGTTTGGGGGAGACAGTCCACAGCCGGAACACCACTACTCTAAAAGGTCAGCAGGTGCCATTACAACTTGGCTGCAGTCTTCTTCAGGTGGGACCACAAATAGTATATGGTGGGTACACTGAAAGGTCGTGGGCAGAGCTTCATCACAAAGCCAGGGTCAGAGGAGGAAAGAAAGTCAGAAGAAAGGCATTCCAGGCCGTGCCAGTAAGCTGTGGTTCTGCATAGAAAACCAGGGCCTGGATCTCACATTTCAGATTGTGTATATTGTTTTTAACAGAAAACAATTTAAAGTGAGGCAAATGAAAGATGTGTGTGTGTGTGTGTGTGTGTGTGTGTGTGTGTGTGTGTGTGTGTTCTTATTAAAATTCAGGTTTAGAGCCAAGCATGGCAGCTCATGTCTTTAATCTCAACACTCAAGAGGCAGAGGCAGGCAGATCTGTGAGTTCCAGGACAACTTGGTCTACATAGTGAGTTCCAAGACAGCTAGGACTATATAAAGAGACCCTGTCTCAAAAAAAAAAAATATACCTACATTCCTACATGCATAAATTCAGGGTTTTTTGTTTGTTATAAAGAGATGGCTTGGCGCTGGGCGGTGGTGGCACACGCCTTTAATCCCAGCGCTTGGGAGGCAGAGGCAGGTGGATTTCTGAGTTCGAGGCTAGCCTGGTCTACAGAGTGAGTTCCAGGATAGCCAGGGCTACACAGAGAAACCCTGCCTCGAAAAACCAAAAAAAAAAAAAAAAGAGATGGCTTGGGACTGGAGAGAGGGCTCAGCAGTTAAGAGCACTGACTTCTCTTCCAGAGGTCCTGAGTTCAATTCCCAGCAACCACATGGTAGCTCACAACCACCTGTAATGGGATCTTCTAGTATGTCTGAAGACAGCTATAGTGCACTCATGTACAATAAATAAATAAATAAATAAATAAATCTTTAAAAACAGAGAAAGGAAGAGAGATGGCACTTGCTATTATGTCTGACTTGGTTTTGGCAAGCTGGAGTGATCTGATAATATGAACTTAACTGAGAAATAGATTGCCTCTAGGCAAGTCTGTAGTGCATTTTTGTGATTAACTAACAAGTGGGTTCCACCAAGGGTTGGGGAATGCCTAGCCTGGGCTAATAATCTGGGGTGTGTTAGAGAATCAGCTGAGCAGGCTATGAAGAGCAAGCCAGTAAGCATCCTTCTATAGCCTCTGCTTTAGTTCCTGCCCTGACTTCCTTTAGTTCCTGACTGTCTTGGCTTCCCCTAATGATAGACTCTAATCTGGAGGCCAGATAAACCCTCTCTTCCCCAAGTTGCTTTTGGTCATGATGTTTCAATTTCAATAGAAACCTTAACTAGACAGTCCTGACAACCTGACTGAAAGGAGAAAACCAACTCTAACAAGTTGTCCTCTGACTTCCACATGTATTCCATGACATATGTGTGCCCACACACATACATATATACAAAATAAATAAATGGAAAAATTTGAATTCATGTTTAATATAATAGGTATATTCAGCAGCTTAAAAAAAGGAATGGAATACCAGCATATGTTATTAAACTAAGCTGGGTGAAGGAGCACATATTGCATGATCCATACACGTAACTGATGCAGACTGATGGAAGGAATGTATATCATCCTTTGCAACGACCAGAGCTAGGGCATGCTGCTAACAGTGTACAGGGACTTGGAAGGGCATAAGAAAGTTCTAAAATCAGACTATGGTAGTAGTCGTACACCTTTGTAAGTACATGAAAAACACTGAATTATATACTTTAAATGATTTAGTTATATCATGTGAAAATTCTATCAATCAAATTTTAAAGCAGGTTTTAAAAGAACTGACTTAATAATTATGTCTATACCGAAGAGTAAGCTCCTAGCTTTCTAAAATCTCTTTTGTGTTGATTTAGTCACTGAAAATTGACATTAGCGGCTTTCTTATACCAGGCATTGAGTTCTTTACTATAATTTGGTAGTTAACCTGTGTTCTTGGTCCTTGCGTCTGTGTAGGACTTACAGTAAGTGCACAGTGGTTACTGGTTTCATTTTCATATGTTCCATGGAGGAAAGTATTAGTAAGTGGAAAACAGAACACAGCCTGGTAGAGCAAGGGCCAACCACTGCGGTTAGGAGAAGCTTCCCAAGGAGAAATGTGCATGCTTATGCTAACCTGAGGATCACTACAGCAACTGTGCAGGGAGGAGGCAGCCAGAGAGGCTGGAAACACTGGTAGAGTAGACACTGCTGGTGCCCCCACTGAGTTGTCAGAATGCTAAGGTGGGTCCAGTCTGAACCCTACCTGCCCCACATACAGTGGAGCTTGAAGAATGGCAACTTGATTTCCCAGACTAAAGACTGATGACGTAGCCAGCCTGTGTACGCTGGGAAGCGGACTGTTTATACACGCTGGAACGAAGGGGTTACAGACCCTGGGAACGGAGGGGTTATCTATCCTGGAAGCAGAGGGATACTTGAATCTGGAGTCTTCATAGAACATGATTAATAGGTATGGAAACAGGAACTCTGCAGCAGAAAAGGGGCTTAAGACCTGCCTTTAGTCCCCATCTCCAGGTCCTTAGGCCAGGGCTCCTACAAGCTTTCCAGTGTCTCCTCAGGGTACATTGCCTGTGTTTCCAGAAAGCACTCTATCCTGCTTCATCCTGTCCTGTACCCTGGTAAAAGAGGCACTTAGAAGCAATAAATCAATAAATCAATCGATCAAAGCTTAGAAAGGCTGAAATACTCTGCATTTTCAAAAAGAATGGGTTGGGTTTTTTTATGGGCTTTTATGAAGTAGTTTTCAAGTTTCAGAACAATTTAGCTGAAAGTGCTGTGATTTCCTTTGCAGTCCCTCCCTCTGGCATCCACTCCCAAGTTCCCTGTTACTAACTTGATTTTGAGATGGTTTCATTATGTTTAGCCCAGGCTGGTCTAGAACTCTTGACCTTCCTGTACCTACCTCAAGCACTCTGGGATCCAAGCATGCCCCATACTATCTGTTTTAGCATCTTGAATTAGTATCATATTTGTTATCATTGATAGCCTAACATTGATACATTATTAACTAAAACTCCAAGTTTACACTGGGCTATCTTCTGTCAGCATCACAGTATCATCCACAATAGTTTCACTAACATAAAATCCTCATACTATTTGTCCCTTCTTCCCCCAAATACTTAGCAACTAGGAACCTTTTTGCATTTTCCAATTGGAATCATATATCACAAAGGCATTTTAGACTGACTTCTGTCACTGCATTGATGGTTTCTTTTGTGTGTGTCTTTTATAGCAACTCATTCCTTTTCCATTCCTAAAGTCTATTCACCTGTACATACACATAGGCATGCAGATACACACATATCTAGCAAGGAAATGATACTGATTGAGTCTTGCATAGATACGGATTCAGATTTTATAACAAATCTAAATACAGGCAGTGCTGGACGTCGTGAAGACAGCCTGCTTCCAAGTGTGAGTGCCCCCAGCTCTCCCTAGCCTCCACTCTGTAGTGCCCTCTTCTCACTTGAACAGTCAGGCTCTCTGCGCATCCTCTAGGTGTGTGGGCATTCTGTTCTGCTTTCCAGGGCTCACTGCCTCCTCACCTGAGGCCCTGGTCTGGCAAGGCCCCGAGGTTACCTCTGTGAAGCCCGGTGTGAATGAGACTGGACATTTATCATTGTTATTGTTGTTTTACAGTTATTAATTGGGAGTGGTGTGTCTGGTGGTCAGAGGACAGCTTGAAGGAGTGGGGCTCTCACCTTCCACCATGTGGTTTCGGGGATCAAACTGGGTTGGCAGACTAGGCCTGTGCTCTCTTTTGCAAATCATGCTTCTATAAAACAGAAAGAAAGCAACACTGCATTATTCCCCTGAGAATTCTCAGGTGACTATGAAATGTAAAGCTATTTCCACCCAGTCTACACACAGAGCTGAGCAAAGAAAAACAAGTAGGTTGAAGAGAGAAAAATGTGAGTTTTACAGTAGTGGGTCACTCGTGCATATCATGTTTCATGCTGAATTTGATCTTAGAAACTGACATGTTGGTTGTTAATAATGAAAATAAGGGGGTTTTTGTTGAATTGTTTATTTTTTGTTTCTTAAATAAAAATCACTTAACTCACAAAAACATCACAGCTAGGGTTTCAGGTGTATTCGAGCATAGACTTGTCCAGTCCCAAACTCTACAAACTTCTGTACAGTTAGAATAAAATGCATTTTAATTAAAAAAAACTAAGTATTACCTATCTTTAAAATGTAATCATGTTAAAATGATACAGGTTATGAATCCAGCGTTTACTTTTGTTTCTTTTACAAGATGGTGAGAAGGCAGATATTTCTGTGAACGTGTATGAGGACATCAACATTATCACTGGTGCACTTAAACTGTACTTCAGGGATCTACCAATTCCTCTCATCACGTACGACGCCTACCCCAAGTTCATAGAGTCTGCCAGTAAGTACACAGATGCGGGAGTTCAACACCGGACAAGCCACCTAGCCTCAGTAGCCGCTTCTCCTGCTAAGTATCGTCAGGGTTGTTTTTTAAGTACATCTACTGCAGCTCTCACTGTGGTCCGTGTATCCTTGGGCACTTATGCTCTCTAACCCAGATGCCCCCTGCTCTTCGTTTCCGTACTTACACCAAGCACAGACCTTCAGAGTTCAGAAATGAGCACTGGCCCATCATTTCCACTTCTGGGACTCAGGGTCACATCGTCAAGAAATTTGTTTTGTTTTGCTTTGTTTTCAGAATTGGAAAGCTTTACTCAGGCCTCATTACTCACTCTTCAGCCAAAGAAGTATTTGGTTTTTGGGGATTTTTTTTTCGGTGTTTGGGTTTTTGGGGGGGTTGGTTTTTTTGTTTTGTTTGTTTGTTTGTTGATTTGGGTTTTTTTTAAATTCTAGTTAAGACAATGATACCTATAATTCATATCTTACCCTTTAAAGAAGAGAAATCTTAACAGTTACTGAGTATTGGCATAATTTAAAAAAAAAAAAAAGATTGTCTATTTCTGTCATTTTGCCTCTGTCTTTAAAACCATATGTCTATAGAAAGTTTTGTGGGCAGTTCTTGAGTGCCTGGGAGAGAAGAGGGGCTGCTGTCCAGGGGAGAATCTGGCCAGTGTGATGTCAGTCACTGCATTTTAGCATGATCCCAGCTAGAACCACTTGGAAGTGCGGCGTGCCTCTTTCTGCAGCCGCAGGTTCATCCAGGGCAGCGTGTTCATTGGACTTCTGAAATCACAGACGGAGCCCTCTCCAGACCTCTACCACCCCGGTTGTCTGCGCCCCAACCAGAATCGTTCCTCATTCTCCCCTTTCGCATACACTCCCCATCAGGAAATCTTAAGAGCTCTATCTTCAAAATAGACTCAGGATAAAATACTTCTACGCTGCTACCGTCTGCACGATGTCTGCGATATTCCCTGGATTTTGTCTTGCTGGGATGGTCTTCCTGCCGTTACTCTTGACCTGTAGACCTTTGTGCTCCGCATGGCAGCTAGAGGAAAGGGAGCTGTAGAAATTGAGCACTAGGGCCAGTGAGAGGGTCAGGGAATAACCAAGGCTGACAACCCGAGTCTGACCTCCAGTACCCGTGGGGTAGAAAGAAGTGACCCCCATGATGTGCCACTGTGCTCACACATGCAAAATTAGGGAACATGTTTAACTGAGCACTGGGTTACATAACTTTCATACCCTTACTGTTCTCGCCGTAAGTCTTCGGATTGGACCCAGCTCGCTTGAGAATAGCTCTTCAGCCTCATCTGCTCCACCCCCTCAGTCTTACACGCATGCTCTGCTCTGGGCCTGCACACGACTCGGCGGCAGCCACCTTCCCTCCTCGTCACATTCCTTCAGGTCTCTGAGGCCGCTTTACTCAGGACCTTTCCCCTGCGCTGAGTCTTTTCCTGACCACGATCTGGAATGCAGGCACTCAGCACAGCACCCTTTGGGCTGTCTCACAGCGCCTGCCTCATTCCTGTGCACTGCAGCCTGGGATGCTAGCCTCAGTGTTTGCTGACAGCCCCCTTGGGAGGAAATAACTCTCCTGAGCTAGCACACGAGTGCTCTCCACAACTCCCACTGTCTCCTCAAGCTCCTCCTGGCCAAGATTAATTGTAGAAGTTAAAAGGAAGAACCAGCTTTTAATTTACAAAGCCATGTAGCTTCAAATTAATTGACCCTATGCTAAGAGTTAACTTTCCATAGTAAACAGAATTTCCTTCTCTTCACTCTAGAAATCAAATTACTACATTTCAGTGTCTGAGAAAATAGCTGTGTTATGAATAGACATACCCTTTAAAACCCCAAGGTTTGGAGTTCATGCATTATCTGGATGGCAAAAGGCAAAACACATATTCTTTATTATAAAGAAATGAACAAGGAATTGAGGAAGCTTTGAACCAAAGCCATAGAATAGGCAAAGGTTCTTTTGAACTAAAAGGCTTCCGTCACTAGTCATATATATTCTGACAATCATTAGATCTGTTTGGTCATGCTTAAGCCCAGCCTTTGTTCTACACTGACTTTTACGGGACCCAGTATACATTGTCATTGAGCTGGACTGTTTTTTTGTTAGAGAACAGAGTTTCAGTTTTCTGACTTAAACACTGGATACAGGGCAGATGGAGTCCTCCCAGCATTTCAAGGCTGTCATGTTGATTAAGACTCAGCAGTGTGAGGTCCTGTTGTGGTTGGTGTGAGACCAGCATTTAAGGCACTCCTGTAACCAGAGTGCTGGTGCACTGTGGTGCTCTTCAAGAATCCCGACAGCATCAGCTCCTTGTGTTGCAGGTGTGATTGGTAGCTTGAGCAGAGTTCTTACAGAGAGTGGCTGGTGTGTGGGCCCTTGGTGCAGCTCTCAGATGTCAGATGGAGATCTTCCCTTCATAATGAACTCCTTTAGGAGAACCTCCTTATCCCAGGATCCCACCATGGCACAACACACTTAGAGCTGTGTGTAGTGTGTTCTTCAGAACATATTCTGAAGAATGGAGAGTGCTCACGCTTTGAAGGGAGACACCAAGTATAATAAACTCAGCAAGCAAATGTTAGATGATCCGTTTCTTGATTTAGACAAATAGCTGGCATATTGCTCAGTGGCAGTACTTGCCTAGCATGTGTGAGCCATGGGTTCTTCCTATAACACTCCAAAGAAAACAATGTCATTAAAAATTATCAGGAAAACTTTGCCAGGAATCACAAGGGGTAGTGGGCTACTTGTCTTGTATACTACAAAGGGATTCTGAATATCCTGAGCAATATATATGCCGTTCTCAGAAACTCCTTAGAGTGTAAGGCTGTGTTCGTGTCTCTACCTGTATCTGGATTGATAGAGCTGCATACCCGTATCCAGTGTAGCCACTCCTCAAGTGCCAGACCCTAAGGCCTCAAGGGGAAAAGCCCATGAAACTATTCCCACACTGAACCTAAGGTGGCCTCAACAGCTGTTTTTTGACTGTGAGAGATCGTTCTCGCTAGCTTTACAAAAGCATCACAGAAGAGCACTCCCTGAGCATTCACATCAGTTTCCTGCTAGAGCATCTCTCCTTGGTGTTGTAGAAATTATGGACCCTGATGAGCAACTGGAGACCCTTCACGAAGCACTGAGATCGCTGCCGCCCGCCCACTGCGAGACGCTCCGGTACCTCATGGCACATCTCAAGAGGCAAGTTGCAGCTTATATATTACTGCTGTATTACAACCAAATTTCAAGAATAAAATTAAGCAAAAGGTAAAAGAAAGGGCATGTTCTATTGAGTGAATGCGTAGGTGCATAGCAACAACACTGTCTTTTGAGAAATTGTGCTAGTTGGGAAAGGATGCTAAAAATATTGTGCACTGCAGTACCACGTGCCAGCCTCATCCCAGCATCCGTGCACTGTGGTTCTAGGATCTGCTTGTAAGTATGCTAGCATTCTGCAGACATTGGTGAACACTTTGTGGATGGGGAAAGGGTTGCTGCTGTCAGCTTGTGAAGCAACTCATTTTTCTTTGCTTATTACTCCAAGTAAGCACTTCAAGCTTGGCATAAGCAGTTTGGATTTTTTAACTACTGTTTTACCTGCTGTTACCAACATGAAAAGTATGTAAACTGATGGCGTAAGGAGGAATGTGGCCAGGATGGGATTGGTGATGATCAAACATTTCAGTTATGTCAGTGGATTTAGGGTTTCAAACGCTAAAATCAATTAGAAAAAAAAATTCTATGTGCCCAAAACCACATTTCAGTCACTCACAAATATCTGTTCCTTCCCCCTTTCCTTCCTTCCTTCTCTCTTTCTTCCTCTTCTACATCCTGCTCCTTCTCTTTGTCTTGCCATGTAACCCTAGCTGACATGTATAGACCAGGCAAATCTCCAACTCATAGAAATCTGCCTGCCTCTGGAGTTAAAGGTGTGAGCCACCACTCCCCAACTCTTTCCCACTTTAAAGGCATCATGCTCAAACTTCCTTTGAATATGTTCACAACTAATGCTAATTGTAAATTAAGGTTTGCTTCATATTTTGGTGTTAGTTAAGTGTTCTATAATAAAACTCGTAGCTCTCTGTCTGTGCTGTTGCTGTAGGGTAAAAGGAAGAGATACAGACCCTGACCTCTCCAAACTGTGAGCCACTCTTCCCTGCCTGCATGGATGCTCTCCTGGACACTCAGAGTTCACTTTGCCTAAGGGAGCCACAGAGACAAGGGAAGGGAAGGGCCAGGCTGTCTCCTCCTCCTCCTCCTCCTCCTCTGCCCCCTCCTCCTCTTTGGAAATGTGTTTGGCCAGGGGAATCCACAAACATCTGAACCCACACAGTCCAGATGTGAGCCCCAGCAATCACCAGGGCTTTAAATTATTTTTCAGTGTGACTTACTTCAAAAGAAGTCATACCCTTGAAGTTTCTAAGAAGCATGGAATAATAATTCAGGAGAGCTGGCCAGTGGGCTTCATTTGGGTGCGCAGACTTGCTGAAGGGCGTCCTGTATCACTGAGTCATCTGTGATTTGCTGTGTTTTTCAGAGTGACCCTTCACGAGAAGGAGAATCTGATGAGTGCAGAGAACCTTGGGATTGTGTTTGGTCCAACCCTCATGAGGTCACCGGAGCTAGACCCCATGGCCGCCCTGAACGACATACGCTATCAGAGACTGGTGGTAGAGCTGCTTATCAAAAACGAAGACATTTTATTTTAGAGTTTTGATTTGAGGAGAAAAGAAATGGTTTACAGATGAAGGAATGTTTTCTAGTAATTTAATTAGCTTCATTAGCTGAATTGTTTCTTGCTTAGAGGTTTGGCCAAATACCCAGATTAAAATGAAGGAACTTCCTGCCATTTCTATAGCACCGCTCAGCTGTCCTTGTAAAACAGTGAACACACGCTTTCTGGTCCTGGTAATCCTGGGTGTTTATCATGTTAAGAGAAACTCAAGCTACTGCATGATTACCCCTTTTTGGTGCGGAAAGCCCGTATCGAGGAATCACAGACTTGTGCCTGCACCATCTCTCTGTCCTGGGTTGTCTGTGGTTGCCGCCCAGCATGCTTCACAGTAAACTGTCATGACTTTGCCTTTGGGGTCCATGCCATTGGTTTCTGATGCTTGCACACACGCGCACACACATATAAGCAGCACCCTGGCTGTTGCATCACCATCCCTGTACCATACGCCAACTCCACAACAGTTCCTTTCCAGCCTCTTCCTCCTCCTCTGACATAGTGCTTTGTCTTCAGCAGAAGCAAGATGTGTTTTCAGATGTTACTTCAGTAAGCTATCAATAAAAATGCGCCACACAGCATTTTCTGTTAAATTATTGGTTTTCAACTGTAAATTTATATTTCTACCTGGCATGCAGTTATTAATTTATTAAATTTGGCTTTTAGAAATCAAAAACACTTAAAGCTTTTTTTCTTGCTGTGGGAAGAGTAGCTAGAAAACTATGTTTGGCATTTACTTAACATCGATTACTTCCCTGTCCCTGCCTGTCATCAAAATACTGTGGTAATCTCCTAAAATAACTTAAGCTGCCTAGAATCGACATTCATTCATTGGGTTTATTTTTTCTCCTATTGCTCTGGAAGAAATCTGTAATATTTTCTCCACTTTGGGGTTAGTTTTCCTCTAACTCCATGTGAGAACTGTTAACTGAAAGAGAAGCTCTGAACACCTGTCAGGCTTGTCTGGAACAGGGTCATGCGAGATTCCGTAACACACCGCTGAGAGCCGTTACAAGGCAGCTTGTCAGGCAGAGAGCAGGTCTGCACTGGGTGATAGGAGCCGGAGATCTGTGTTTGGGACTGCCACCTGTAGGCTGTGTGACTTTGAGCAGAAGACCATCTCGTTCTTTCTCTTGGACTTTCAGATGAGCACGAACCTAGAACTGAAGTTCCATCCTGCTTTGAACAATAAAACAAAACTTGTATGGTTTAAAAGTGCAGTAATCCCAGCACTTGGGAGGAAGGGTCAAGGAGGATCGAGTTCAGAGCCAACCTAGGGCACACGAGACTCTGTCTCAAGCACTCAGTGGAAGGAACAGCTGAGCACCGTAGTGTACTATGGTCCTAACTACTGAAGGAAAGGAGCACTTGAATCCGAGGGTTCAAGACCAACCCAGGCAACTTGAGGAAAGTGGCTCAAAATAAAAGGTGAAGATGAAATACATTTCTGAGCTCTAAAGTCTGCCTCAAAACAGTGGGAACTGAAGGAAATACAAACACTTTCTAGGCTGTAATGGGCAGCTGCTAAGTGGTGAGTTTGCTTTCTCACTATTTACATTGCAGGAAAGTATTGATATTCAGGGATACTCCATCTACCTGTCTTCTTAACCAATGTCCTGTGAAAAGTTTCACCACACTTAAGTATCAAACAGAACACACAGATTGATTAAGTACAGAGCTTTAGTTTAATAAATCATCTTCAAAAGTAGAAACAAATCACAGGGTGGGAGTCAGCTCAATAGTAGAGTGCTAGCCTAATATGTGCAGAGGATTTAAACAACAACACTGGGAAAAATGTTAAGCCAAATTACAGCTGTGAAGCTTATCCACATTTAAGCACACAGCTTATAGATCAGGGCCTGTTGTTATCATTATTATCATTACTACTACTACTACTACTACTACTAGGAGGAGGAGGAGGAGAAAGGACAGAAGAAAGAGAAAGAAAGAAAATGTCACATTGTCAAAGCATCTAACAGAGCTGAGAGGCTCTCTGGGTTTTGAGACAGGACCTCACTCTGTACCCAGTCTGGCATGTGACTTACGGATGTAGCAGGTAAGACTCAGATGTCTAAGTGTTGGGGTTATAGGTTTGAGTCACATGCCAGACCTCACAATACCTTTTTATTATCCTAAACTATCAGATCCAATTTTTTGTAGTTAAAGGAATTATAATTTAAATAAGTCACGCTATATCACATGTGGTTGCCATGGCTTAATGTCTAGATGGATCCTCCACAGTTCCTTGCAATTCATTTGTTGAAAAAAAAAAAGATACTGATTTGGAATTTTCCCAATTGTTGCATTTGCCAATTATATCCTATGTCATTTGATATGTTCTTCAGGTCCTGGTTTTTCTATAAACTGGGGATTGTATGAAGCTTTGAGCTACCTACTGCCATAGAGATGGGGACTCTGTTGCCCAGCCTGTTCCTCAGCGTGTGGCTTGAGCAGCCTTCCTGCCTCTGCCTCCTGAGCAGCTGGGACTGCAGACTTGCATCGTGGGGGTTGCTATAGGAAACATGTAAAACTGCAGATTTCTGGGCCTTCACCCTAAAAACTTCCATGGAAGTGGTATGAGTGCTGGCGATCTCTTGGGTTTGTTGTTTATTTTATGTGTACAGGTGTTTGCCTGCATGAATGTCTGTGTACCATATGTGGAGACCAGGAGACAGCTTTGGATCCCCTAGAACTAGAGTTATAGATGATTGTGAGCTATCTTGAGGGTGCTGGGAATCAAACCCAGGTCCTCTGCAAGAATAGCCAGTGTTCCTGTTCTAAGGAGCCTCAAATGAGTGCTTTTTATCACAGTTGCTGACCTGTGTGACTCCTCCAGGAGCCATAGATCTGTCTCAGTCATCCAAGTATCAGAGATGTAATGTGGAGAGTCAGTAGATGCTTTCACAGGGAAGAATCTCAGAGCCCCAGACCTGTATCACTATATCTAGCCCAGCTTACAGAAATGCCCTGGCCCTGTGAGTATGGTTGGGGAGATATATCAGGCTGAAGACACATGCTGTCCACATCGGGGCTCTGAGTTGCTGATGGTAGTTGCCTCATGTTTCAAGCTGCTGATGCAGGTGGGCCTTCTCTTCTGACTGTCCTCACTCCCATGCCTTAGCACCAACTGTCCCCCACAGCTGCAAGAGACAACCCTCTGGTGAGCCAGAGCCTGTTCGGATTCTCCTGTTACTTCCTTCACACTTAAAACAAGGCCACATTCCTCACCCTGACTACAAGGCTGGCTGTCACTGGACCCATTCCTCTACCCACATCAAACTTTAGCATCTTTGCCACTTGAGCCACCTGGGAAGCAACTTTTTAGCCCACTACTCCAAATCCCGAAGTTAGAGTCTGGAGTGGGACCCAAGAATTTGCATCTCTAACTACATGCCGGTGATGCAGATACTGACCCAGGATCTTGCTCTGGGAACCACTGCCCTGGAGCTTCTAGAATCTAGCTGCCCATTAGATCACCGCAGGCCAATAAAATTCAAGGGCATGTTGGCAAGTCTCTGACAGACAACATCCCAGGTGATTCTAACAGTCCCCTAGTGCAAACTGTACCAGCTTAATTTCCTCTGGGTGTGCTACAACACTCTGGGAATTTGCTTCAAGTATAAGCAAATAGCAAACATGGGAGAAACAACAGATTCTACACAAAGAAACAAGGAGGCAAGGCTCAGGCAGGCACACAGGGCCACGTAGGAAAGGTGCAGTTAATCAGTGGTCGAGGATTAGCCAATAGAATAGCACCCTAGGTTATGGACATGGCATTACTCACTGGTTCCCACCTGGCCCTAGTGATTCAGTGTAAGAACATTGTCTGGATTGCAGCCATTGCAGGGGGTGTTGGCTCTGGAATTCTTTGGCATCTCAAAGGGGAGTCCTTTGCACTCTCGAGGAATTGGCTAAACCTGGGAGGACAGTCTCTCTATTACATGGAGAATAGAGAAAATAATTAGTCCAAAGTCTGCTTTTCTCCAAAGTCACTTGCCTGTTTCTGCCCCACATCTGACTGTCCTCAATACATCCTTCTTCACTTTTGATTCTAAATTGTACAACTCACTAAATATAAATTGGTACTGTCAGAAAAAAAAGACATCAAATTTTGTATAAATCAGGATGAATCACAAACATCTACTTATTAATTAGAACCCTTTGTTAGGAAACTATAGAGAATCCCTAGAAACCACTGAAGGACATTCTTAGGTAACAGGAATTAAACTCAAGGCACTGATACTCCAACAGTGGTTTCTGTTAGAGGAGATCAATAGCTTCCAGAATTCTTCATTCCCTATATAGGACTAAAGGTCTTTGTGGGGCAAGACTATGAATTGTTCTGAGAGCCATCTGGGGACGCTCATAACTGGTACCCCAAAGACTGCTACTTGACAAGTATGTCGATATACCCCTGCCCTTGTCATGGGGTTGTGGTGGGTTAGCACATACTCAGAAGCCCCTTCAGATCAAGGTCCTCTGAAAGTTGACTAAGTTACAAGGAGGGAAAGGAGGGAGGAAGTCAGGCTGGTTGATCTAGTTTGCTGCAGATAGATTTCTTCTCTCTCTTTCCACCTCCCCCTCTTTTTGTCCCTCTAGCTTGCCACTACTCAGATCACATAGCCATCTGCAACGGAAGCTAGAAGCTTTCACATTGCAAACTTACACTGTTTCAAGTCTGAATATTGGGTTAGAGAAAGAAAAAAAATTTCCTTGCCAGAACCCCATAAACCACCATTTTTTCTTCTGGTTTTAACTTTAGGATGGGGAGAAACAAAGGAATGACAGAAGATCATTCTGGGGAGTTTTCACAAGCAAGAATGGCCCAATATATGGTAATATAGGTGATAAAGTCCACGGGCTCTAACAACAATGCTGCAGTTTTTCCTGTGCTAAAACCTGGGCCCAATCAAAGATAACCCTCAAACACACATGCTCAGATCATAGCACAGCCAAGGTTTTCTATGGTGTTACAGGAGAAGGCCACGACTTAAACTTGGAAGCCAAGCTTGCTGGTTATAAACACCACATTGTGAGTGATAGGAGAGCACTGCTGACCTTCCAGGGCTGAACCCCCAATCGCCCAAATTGAAGGCCTGCTTTTTTATACCCACAACCAACAGAGCTTCCCTGTGGTCAGTAGGGGAAGGCGGCTGCAGGGATGATAACTAGGTCTTGAGTCACTCCCACAAGAAAGAGAAACCTCAGGGAGGGTGAGCAGACTCCTTCTAGGCTGATCCTGGTGCTGACAGCAACCGGGAAGGAAGGGCTTGCTCCAAAATGGTCAGAGTGGGGAACAGTGCAAACCCAAGGGGTCAGAAGTCTGTTCAAGTGAGCAAAGTATTAGGAGGGAATTAGTGTCACAAGAGTTCCTGGGGTCAGAGCCCAGGCCCTGTTAGTCCAAACAAGCTAGATTCAGCCCCCCCCCCCCGCCATGGTCAATTTAATTGTGAAAAAGGAGATCTATGTGGCCACATAGGGAAAAGGGAAAAAAAAAAAGAGCCCCTGTAACTCTCCAAATTCAGGGCCCTTACTAAGGCTTAGTTCTAAGCAGAGGGAAGCAATGTGCCCAATTGAGCAGTCCAGCTCAAGGTGTGGTCCGCTTCATCATCTGGGCTCCAGTCTCTCCTGCTAGGTGGTCAGACAGTTGTGAGAATTGTATGAAATCTTCCAGGAAACAAGCTTCTTCTCTGATTGGTACCAGGCTTTAGTCTGGCCTTCTCCCAGCCTGAGGTTCCTGGAGAAAATTCCAATTCCTTAGGGTGCATTGTCTGTCTGTCTGATGGCGTGAGAGGGCCAGGATGACTCTAGAATATCTTTATTCCAGCTGGACCTTCACGTTAACTTTGGATTTGCTTGTCTTGCTGTATCAAAGACTGAACCTAGACCACTGCAGACACACAAGCTCTGTACCACTAATCTACAACTCTACCTTCCTTCCTTCTGCCCCTTCTCCCTCCTCCCATTTCCTCCTCCTCCCCACTCCTCTGTAGCTGCCCAGTAGCCATGGAGAACTAGGTCTACCTGAAAAGGGGAGCTGGAAATGGAAAAGGATGGGGCGTGAGAGAAGGATGAAGCCAAGACAAAGGTTTTGACCAAGGCTCAAAAGTTTAATATTCAGCACTGCGTTTATATAGGAAAAGCCCACAGACCCATCCTTAGTTTCAGCTGGATTATGTTGCAAAGCAAGCTCAGGGGCAGTCAATTCCTCTAAACTCCTGTAGGAAATTGCAAATGCAGTGAGGCCAGACAACTCCAGCTAGGTCATAAAACCATTGTGGGTCTGTTTAGACTACTCAAGGCTGGGGGAAGGGCACAGTTCCACCTTTTTTGTTTTTTAAAGACAAGCAGTTATCAGTAGCTGGACAGGGGCACAAGATTTACTTGTTTTCCATAATCCCATCTAGGGTATAGTGGGGCCAGGCGACTGTGCCTGTCTTAGGTTGGTGTCTATATTGCTCCTTCTTACCCATCAGGGAGAACAAACATAGCATTGATGTATGTCTCTGTCTTAGGTTGATAGGAGCTCAAGAACACTCTTACCTATCTCTGACTACCAGCCTTCTATAGCAGACTCTTTCTCATTCAGACCAAAGCCACGAAGGACATATGAATATGAATATGCATTCAATTTTTTAATATGTTGAATTTCTTCATAGCGATGGATAACTGCCATGGTGAATAGCTGAGCTTGCAGAAAGCGATCCTCTGTGAAGGCAACCAATCTGTATAAGATACAAGGTCCAAAAGTTAAAAGCAACAAAATTATAATTAATGGTCCAAGCAGTGTAGAAATTAAAGTTGTAAGCCATGGGGAAGTAGAGAATCAGGATTCAAGCCATTCCTGATTCTGTTCTTTTTCTCTTTTCCTTTTGGCTAGTCCTTCTCAAACTTTAGCCATAGAATAAAAGTAACATTCTTCATGGAGGGCTGTACATAGTCCTCCCTGTTGAAGAAATAAAATATTAGGAGCTCAAACACATGCACTAACACTTTTTTGAAATCCAGATCCTGTCCAATTTTATCCAATGCAAATGTAACTTCATAAAGAACTGCAACTAACTTCCAAATATGTCTCTGAAAATGTCCAGAACCAGTCTTCCAAATGAAGAGTGTCATTTTATTTTTTTCCAATATTAGATTGATTTCTAGACCAGTCCATGATTGAGTCAGAATAACTGGTCACATTACAGGAAAGAGAAGGGTATTATAACTTCTCCTTTTGATTAATTTTTCTAAGTCATTTTCCACTGTCTCCATGTTCTCTGTCCCATAAGGTCTAAAAACTTGAAGCAAGGCAGATTGTCCAGTCTGGTATATAGGCAAGCAAAGGTGGGTCAAGAACATATGTCCAAAATAGCTTTCTTGTCACCATTGTCAGGGCACTCAGCAAGCTCACAGGTCAGCATCATTCTTTATCCTAGCATCAGCATGTCACACCAATCACTCTGGCAGCTAGCACACTCCTGCAGCATCCTGCAGAAAAAAACACAAACATGCCCCCTTCCCCATATTAAATATCTGATTGGAATCATACCATATGCCAGTAAGTGGATCCTTCCATCTCTCCTAGGCATAAGTATGCCTGGTTGTAGGGTGCCATAGACACTCAGCAGAGTATTCCTTGGCATCCAAGTTTTTTTTTTAATTTTAAAGGGCAGGATTTAAGAAAATTTGTGGTGTACATAGATATAATTCCCTCTTTTTTTATTATATGAAGATATTGTTTTAAAGTTCCACAATACCTTGTCCTTGAGGATTATAAAGAATCCCAGTAATATGGCTAATATTAAACTGTCAACAAAATATCTCAAATGCTTGACTGAAATATCCAGTACCATTATCTGTTTTAATCTGATTTGGAACGCAAAGCATAGAAAAATAACATAGGCAATAACTAATTACATTTTTAGTTGCTTCTCCTGTTAAAGCAGTGGCAACTAGAAAGCCAAAATGTGTCAATAGTCACATGTACATATTTTAATTTTCCAAAATCAGAAATATGAGTAACATTCATTTGCCACAATTGACTAGGTACAAGTACTCGAGGATTAATACCATTATGTAGTACAGGTAAAAGTTAAGGACATTAAGGACAAGTCTTCACATTTTGACATGCACATTCTCTAATGTACCAAATTATTGTCTCAAGCTATTACTATTTTGATGATATAAAGAATGAGATTGTATGGCCAATTGTTCCTGTATAAGACCTATAATCTGCCTGGTATATAAATCTGCTGTGGCATTGCCTTAAGGGGTCTGTCTAGGCAATCCAGTATGAGCTCTTAAATGTCCTATAAAATTAAGGAATATTACATTCTCTTAAATTAAATTGTATTTGCATAAATA
This sequence comes from Tokudaia tokunoshimensis, assembly GCA_036184795.1. NCBI lineage: Eukaryota > Metazoa > Chordata > Mammalia > Rodentia > Muridae > Tokudaia > Tokudaia tokunoshimensis. Next base: position 47,850,837 of record BTHU01000004.1, on the reverse strand, counting down.
ATTTCAAAATGTGAGAATTAGCAGTATCTAAAAAAGGAATAATTCCAAGTAATTGAAAACCATAGGCTATATATTGGCTATCAGTATACAAACTGAAAGCTTAATTTTTCAATGTTTCAAAAACAATGGCTATAACACATAATTCAATTATTTGTGCTGAAGTAGAGAGAAACTCAAAGAGAATAAACAGGGGATCCAATTACATATGCTGCTTTCCCAGTAGATGAACCATCTGTAAATACAGTAAGCATATTTTCTATGGGCTGCATGTGTAAATTTACAGGAAATACAAAAGCATGCATAGAGGCAAATTGTAACAACTTGTCTTTTGGATAATGATTATCAATTTTGCCTGAAAATTTTGCACATGCAATAGGTCAAATATCAGTATTCTGCAATAACCAATTTAATTGCTGTTTGGAATAAGGACTAAACATTTCAACAGGTTCTTAAGACATTCTTTCCAAAATACTTTTATGATTCTATCCTTCAATTCTATATTAACACAGCAATAGATTCATAATAGGATATTCAAACTTTACTTAGAGATGAAGAAAGATGAATCCACATTAATGGTCCCTTTTGCCAAAGAATTGCTGTGGGCACATGAGTAGCAACGACACAAACAGCCAGCAATTGATCATAGACTATATAATACATCTGCTGTAGGCCAATAGCTTCTTCTACTTTCTGCAAAGCAATTTTTCCCTCATCAGTTAATTGTCCGGGGGAATTAGGATTTGCATCCCCCATGAGAACATCAGAGGTTTAAGTTCTCCTGTGGCAAGCCCAAGGTGAGGTCTTAGCCAATTAACATCTCCTAGAAACTTTTGAAAATAATTAAAAGCAAACTGTCTTTCCTTATTGGAATTTTCTGTGCTACAATTTGTTTAGGATATAACTGAGGCCCCAGGTATTGAAAAATATATTGCCTTTGAATCTTTTCTGGAGCAACAACTACTCCAAAATTTTAAAACTCATTGTATAAGAGCAAAGGCTTGTATTAAAACTCCTTCAGAGGGATCAGCTAATAAAATACCATCCATATAATGAATAATATACACTGAAAGATTCAAAGTCCAACTTCTTGTATTGAAGCAGAGACAATTTTTTTATATATATACATAATGTAAGGCTATTAGCCATTCCTTGAGGCAAAACTTTCCAATAATATCTCTTCATGAGTTCTTCAAAATTACAAGCAAACTCACTAAATGCAAACATCCTAGTCACCAGGATGCAAAGGAACAGTATAAAAGCAATGCTCCAAATCCATAATAATTCTATATGCATTTCCTGGAATGGCAGCTGAGTAGGCAAGCCAGGCTGGTATTCCCAGACAAGTTCCACAGCCTCATCAACCCTTTGCAAACCTTGCATCAACCTCCAACTTCTTGATGTTTTTTTTTCTTTTTTTTTAAAGATTTATTTATTATTATATAAGTACACTATAGCTGTCTTTAGACACACCAGAAGAGGGTGTTGGATCTCATTATGGATGGGTGTGAGCCACCATATGGTTGCTGGGATTTGAACTCTGGACCTTTGGAAGAGCAGCCAGTGCTCTTAACCACTGTGTGAGTTAGAATCCTGAGCCTGTGATCAAACTGCAAACTGCAGCCAATGGAACACTGGCAGTTTAACTCTAATTTTTAAGTTTCTTTTGCAATATTAGAGTATAACTATAATTTTGATAAACAAAACCCAATTTCTAACAGTGTAAACAATCCATTCTCTTTAAAATCAATACTAAGAGCATTACTTTCACATTACAAAGTTTGGCTGCCAGTTCTTATATATGAATGCATGACAGTGCAACTTTGAATATCTCATTAAAGAGACATTGTTTTAAATCCTATCTTTTATAAGTCTAGTTTCTAGGATACAAATCACATAAAATATCATCCCAATTTAGAAGTATCTGTAGAGACCTGTTTTCTTGGGTTGGCTCATGCCACGTGTTGTTGTTTAGAATGACTCCAACCCTGAGTTAACCAGTCTTAAGCTAACTTTCTGTTACCAATGTTACAGATTTCTAATCATACCCAATAACTTATAAGCCAATACTCTATTACCAAGAAATGCAGAACATATTTATACCTTTAAAACTAGTCAGAAACAAAAATGAAGTAACTACACATTTCTTATACGTTTCCAGCAGATAAAGTTTTAACCATTTTTTCTTTTCAACATGAAACACAGAACAACAATCATTCAAACAAAGAAACAAAAGCAGACATAAATTGATGCACATACATGGTCAGATTGGTGCACCAAGGGCAGACAATATAAAGGGAAGAGAACTTGATGTCCCAAAGGGACCTAAATATAACCAGAACTAAGGATATCTCCAGTAGGAGCCAGAGAGGAAGCAGGACGTCTCCTGATTTTCTCCTGTCCCTAGGAGAGCTCTGAAATAGCTTATATTCATTTTCCTTCTCTTTTCCTAAAGTGTCTCAGATGGGGGACAACTGCTTTTTTGAGCCCTATTCATTCTCTCTCTCTCTCTCTCTCTCTCTCTCTCTCTCTCTCTCTCTCTCTCTCTCTCCCTCCCTCCCTCTCTCTCATGTCATTTGTATATTTACCATTCCTTTTTTTTTTTTTTTTTTTTTTTTTTTTTTTTTTTTTTTTTTTATTTTTATTTTTTTTTTTTTTTTTAATTTAATTTTATTTTATTTTTTTAATTTACATTCCAAATCACTTCCCCTTTCCCGTTTCCTCCCTCCCCGAAAGTCCCATAAGCCCCCTTCCCTCCCTCTTTTCTCCGTTCAACCCCCTCTCATTACTCTGTCCTGGCGTTCCCCTACATCCAGTCTTTCCAGGACCAGGGGTCTCTCCTTCCATCTTTTTAGAAATCTATTGATATGCTGATTGTGTCTAGGGTATTCTGAGATTCTGGGTCAATATCCCCTTATCAGTGACTTCATACCATGTGTGATCTTTTGTGATTGGGTTACCTCACTAAGGATGATATTTTCAAGTTCTGACCATTTGCCTAGGAATTTCGTGAATTCATTGTTTTTAATTGCAGAGTAGTATTCCATTGTGTAAATATACCACATCTTCTGAATCCATTCCTCCGTTGAGGGACATCTGGGTTCTTTCCAGCTTCTGGCTATTATAAATAAGGCTGCTATGAATATAGTGGAGCATGTGTCCTTATTGCATGCAGGTAAAGTCTCTGGGTATATGCCCAGGAGTGGTATAGCCGGATCCTCCGGAAGTGTCATGCCCAGTTTTCTGAGGAGCCGCCAGACTGCTTTCCAGAGTGGTTGTACCAGCCTGCAATTCCACCAGCAGTGGAGGAGTGTTCCTCTTTCTCCACATCCTCGCCAACAACTGCTGTCTCCTGTGTTTTTGATCTTAGCCATCCTGACTGGTGTGAGATGGAATCTCAGGGTTGTTTTGATTTGCATTTCCCTAATGACTAAGGATGATGAACATCTCTTTAGGTGCTTCTCAGCCATTAGATATTCTTCAGGTGAGAACTCTTTGTGTAGCTCTGTACCCCATTTTTTAATAGGGTTACTTGCCTCTCTGGAGTTTAACTTCTTGAGTTCTTTGTATATCTTGGATATTAGCCCTCTGTCGGATGTAAGGTTGGTAAAGATCATTTCCCAGTTAGTTGGTTGCCGCTTTGTCTTTTTGACGGTGTCTTTTGCCTTGCAAAAACTTTGTAATTTAATGAGGTCCCATTTGTCTATTCTTGATCTTAGAGTATAAGCTATTGGAGTTCTGTTCAGGAAATTCTCCCCTGTGCCCATATGTTCAAGGTTCTTCCCTAGTTTCCCTTCTATTAGTTTCAGTGTGTCTGGTTTTATGTGGAGATCTTTGATCCACTTAGAATTGAGCTTAGTGCAAGGAGATAAGGATGGGTCAATTTGCATTCTTCTGCATGTTGACCTCCAGCTGAGCCAGCACCATTTGTTGAAAAGGCTATCTTTTTTCCACTGGATGGTTTTAGCTCCTTTGTCAAAGATCAAGTGACCATAGGAGTGTGGATTCATTTCTGGGTCTTCAATTCTGTTCCATTGATCTACATGTCTGTTACTGTACCAATACCATGCAGTTTTTAACACTATTGCTCTGTAGTACAGCTTGAGGTCCGGGATACTGATTCCCCCAGAGGTTCTTTTACTCTTGAGAATAGTTTTAGCTATTCTGGGTTTTCTGTTATTCCAGATGAATTTTTGAATTGCTCTTTCTAACTCTATGAAGAATTGAGTTGGGATTTTGATGGGGATTGCATTGAATCTGTGTATTACTTTTGGTAAGATGCTCATTTTTACTATATTAATCCTGCCAATCCATGAGCATGGCAGATTTTTCCATCTTCCGAGGTCTTCTTCAATTTCTTTCTTCAGAGACTTGAAGTTCTTGTCATACAGATCTTTCACTTGTTTGGTTAGCGTCACGCCAAGATACTTAATATGGTTTGTGGCTATCGTAAAGGGTATTATTTCTCTTACTTCTTTCTCAGCCTGCTTATCCTTTGAGTATAGGAAGGCTTCTGACTTGCTTGAGTTGATTTTATATCCGGCCACTTTGCTGAAGTCGTTTATCAGCTGTAGGAGTTCTCTGGTGGAGTTCTTTGGGTCGCTTATGTATACTATCATATCGTCTGCAAATAGTGATAGTTTGACTTCTTCCTTTCCAATTTGTATCCCTTTGACCTCTTTTTCTTGTCTAATTGCTCTAGCTAGAACTTCAAGTACTATATTGAAAAGATATGGAGAGAGAGGGCAGCCTTGTCTAGTCCCTGATTTTAGTGGGATTGCTTCAAGTTTCTCTCCGTTTAGATTGATGCTGGCTACTGGTTTGCTGTAAATTGCTTTTACTATGTTTAGATATGGGCCTTGAATTCCTGATCTTTCCAAGACCTTTAGCATGAAAGGATGCTGAATTTTGTCAAATGCTTTCTCAGCATCTAATGAGATGACCATGTGGTTTTTTTCTTTGAGATTGTTTATGTAGTGGATTACATTGATGGATTTCCTTATATTGAACCATCCCTGCATCCCTGGGATGAAGCCTACTTGATCGTGGTGAATGATCGTTTTGATGTGTTCTTGGATTCGGTTGGCAAGAATTTTATTGAGTATTTTTGCATCGATATTCATAAGAGAGATTGGCCTGAGATTCTCTTTCTTTGTCGGATCTTTGTGTGCTTTTGGTATTAGTGTAATTGTGGCTTCATAGAACGAGTTGGGTAGTGTTCCTTCTGTTTCTATTTTGTGGAACAGTTTGAAGAGTATTGGTGTTAGGTCTTCTTTGAAGGTCTGATAGAATTCTGCACTAAAACCATCTGGACCTGTGCTTTTTTTGGTTGGAAGACTTCCAATGACAACTTCTATTTCTTCAGGGGTTATAGGACGGTTTAGATGGTCTATTTGATCCTGATTTAATTTTGGTACTTGGTATCTGTCAAGGAAATTGTCCATTTCCTCAAGATTTTCTAGTTGTGTTGAATACAGGTTTTTGTAGTAGGATCTGATGATTTTTTGAATTTCCTCAGTTTCTGTTGTTATCTCTCCCTTTTCGTTTCTGATTTTATTAATTTGGATACTATCTCTGTGCCCTCTGGTTAGTCTGGCTAAGGGCTTATCTATCTTGTTGATTTTCTCAAAGAACCAACTCCTCGTTTTGTTGATTCTTTGTATGGTTTTATTTGTTTCTACTTGATTGATTTCAGCCCTGAGTTTGATGATTTCCTGCCTTCTACTCCTCTTTGGTGTATTTGCTTCTTTTTGTTCCAGGGCTTTCAGGTGTGCCATTAAGCTGTTAGTGTATGCTGTCTCCCGTTTCTTTTTGGCGGCACTCAGGGCTATGAATTTTCCTCTTAGCACTGCTTTCATTGTGTCCCATAAGTTAGGGTATGTTGTGCCTTCATTTTCATTAACTTTCAAAAAGTCTTTGATTTCTTTCTTTATTTCCACCTTGACCAAGTTATCATTGAGTAGAGCATTGTTCAGCCTCCATGTGTACGTGGGTTTTCTTTTGTTTTTGTTGCCATTGAAGACCACCCTTATTCCATAGTGATCTGATAGGAGGCATGGGATTATTTCTATCTTCTTGTATCTGTTGAGGTCTGATTTGTGACCAATTATATGGTCAATTTTGGAGAAGGTACCATGAGGAGCTGAGAAGAAGGTGTATTCTTTAGCTCTAGGATGAAATGTTCTATATATATCAGTTAGTTCCATTTGGTCCAAGGCTTCAATTAGATTCACTGTGTCCCTGTTTAGTTTCTGCTTTCCTGAACGATCCATTTCAGAGAGCGGGGTGTTGAAGTCACCCACTATTATTGTGTGCGGTGCGATGTGTGCTTTGAGTTTTAGTAAAGTTTCTTTTACGAATGAGGGTGCCCTTGCATTTGGAGCATAGATATTCAGGATTGAGAGTTCTTGATGGTGGATTTTTCCCTTGATCAGTATGTAGTGTCCTTCTGTGTCTTTTTTGATGACTTTGGGTTGAAAATCAATTTTATCCGATATTAGGATGGCTACTCCACCTCGTTTCTTGGGGCCATTTGCTTGTAAAATTGTTTTCCAGCCTTTTACTCTGAGGTAGTGTTTGTCTTTGACACTGAGGTGCGTTTCCTGCATGCAGCAAAAAGCTGGGTCCTGTTTACGTATCCAGTCTGCTAGTCTATGTCTTTTAATTGGGGAATTGAGACCATTGATATTAAGAGAGATTAAGGCATAGTGATTATTGCCATCTGCCATTCTTGACGCTATCTTTATGTTTGAGTGGTTATCTACTTTTGGGTTTGATTCAAGAAGGTTATTATCTCATTTTTTCCAGGGTGTTGTTTCTCTCCCTGTATTGGAGGTTTCCACCTATTATCCGTTGCAGGGCTGGATTTGTGGAAAGATATTGTGAAAATTTGGTTTTATCATGGAATATCTTGGTCTCTCCATCTATGGTGATTGAGAGTTTTGCTGGGTATAGTAGTCTAGGCTGGCATTTGTGCTGTCTTAGTGTCTGCATGAGATCTGCCCAGGATCTTCTGGCTTTCATAGTCTCTGGTGAGAAGTCTGATGTGATTCGGATAGGTCTTCCTTTGTATGTTACTTGGCCCTTTTCTCTTACTGCATTTAGTATTCTTTCTTTGTTTAGAACATTCGGTGTTTTGATTATTATGTGACGGGAGGTATTTCTGTTCTGGTCCAGTCTGTTTGGAGTTCTGTAGGCTTCTTGTATGTTCATCGGCATCTCTCTCTTTAAGTTAGGGAAGTTTTCCTCCATAATTTTGTTGAAGATGTTTACTGGCCCTTTAAGTTGCAAATCTTCACTCTCATCTATACCTATAATCCTTAGGTTTGGTCTTCTCATTGTGTCCTGGATTTCCTGGATGTTTTGGGTTACGCGTTTTTTGCATTTTGCATTTTCTTTGACTGTTGAGTCGATGCTTTCTATGGAATCTTCAGCACCTGAGATTCTTTCTTCCATCTCTTGTATTCTATTGTTGATGTTTGCATCTATGACTCCTGATTTCTTCCCAAGGTTTTCTATCTCCAAAGTTGTCTCCCTTTGTGATTTCTTAGTTGTTTCTACTTCCTTTTTTAGTTCCTGGATGGATTTGCTGAGATCCTTCACTTGTTTGTTTGTATTTTCCTGTATTTCTTTAAGGTAATTTTGCATTACCTCTTTCAGGATTTCTTCCTGATGACCCACGTTCTCCTGCATTTCTCTGAGCGATTTTTGTGTTTCCTCCTCATGGGATTCCATCTGTTGATCCATCGTCTCCTGCATTTCTTTAAGCAGTTCTCGTGTTTCCTTTGTAAGGGCATCTAACCGTTGATTCATTTCTTTAAGCAATTTTTGTGTTGCCTCCTTATGGGCATCCGTCTGTTGACCCATATTCTTCTGCATTTCTTTATGCAAATTTTGTGATTCCTTTGTGAGTGCATCTACCCGTTGATTCATCTCGTTAAGCGATTTTTGTGTTGTCTCCTTGTGCGCCTCCATCTTTTGATCCATGTTCTCCCGCATTTCTCTAAGCGATTTTTGTGTTTCCTTTGTAAGGGCTTCTAACCGTTGATTCATGGTCTCCTGTAACTCTTTATGAGATTTATTTGTGTCCTTCTTGTGATCCTCTAATAGCATCATGAGAAGTGATTTTAAATCCAGATCTTGTCTTTCGGGTGTGGTGGGGTATCCAGGACTTGCTGCTGTTGGAGAGTTGGGTTCGGATGGTCCTACATTACTTTGATTACTGTTAGTAACATTCCTACGTTTGCCTTTTGCCATCTGGATACCTCTGGTGTTAGTTGGTCCTGCTGCCACTGGCTGTTGGTTGGACCTCCTGTGAGCCTGCAAAGCTATTTCTGCCCCCCCCCCTGGATTACCAGGATTCCCCTGGCACCGATTTCTGGGGCCTGCCTGCTCCTGAGTGACTTTGGAGCCCTAATGTGCTTTGCCCCAAGTGATCTTATATTGGGGAGGCCTTGCACATCTAAAGGCTCAGCCTAGTGGATTCCTGGAGCAGAGGTCGCCAAAGGGAGGCTGGCAGGCTCCTGCCCTGTGCAGGGGTGTGTGATCTCTCCTGGGGGGGGGGAGGGGGCGTCCCTCTGCCAGGCAGAAGTCCCACAGCAGATCTGGCGCGCTGGTCACTGCAGATCAGCCCAGCACCTGGGAGCAGGTTACACACAAGCTGCCTGAACCCGAAGCGATATTATGCCTGTCTGTCTCTGAGCCTGGTGGTCCCAACTACCTGGTCACTGGAGCAAAGATGGCGGAGGGCACTCTCCGTGGCGCCGCTCACCCTGTGGTCACGATGGCCCGCCGATCTGGCACCCAGACGACCACAGCGCCAACCCGCCCTCGGGCACAGAAGGAAGCCCCAACAGGCCGTGTCCCAAGTGATGTTATATTGGGGGGAGAGCCTGGGTACCGGTCTCTCCAGCGCAGTCCGCGGGAACAGAGGTCGCGGAAGGGAAGCTGGCGGGCTCCCTCCCTGCGCAGGGTCCCTCCACCAGGCAGAAGGTCCCACCGCGGAACTGGCGCGCTGGTTACTGCAGATCAGCCCAGCACCTGGGAGCAGGTTACACCCAAGCTGCCTGAAACTGAAGCGATATTATGCCTGTCTGTCTCTGAGCCTGGCGGTCCCAACTACCTGGTCACTGGAGCAAAGATGGCGGAGGGCAGTCTCCGTGGCGCCGCTCACCCTGTGGTCACGATGGCCCGCCGATCTGGCGCCCAGACGACCACAGCGCCAACCCGCCCTCGGGCACAGATGGAAGCCCCAACAGGCCGTGTCCCAAGTGATGTTATATCGGGGGGGAGAGCCTGGGTACCGGTCTCTCCAGCGCAGTCCGCGGGAACAGAGGTCGCGGAAGGGAAGCTGGCGGGCTCCCTCCCTGCGCGGGGTCCCTCCAGCAGGCAGAAGGTCCCACCGCGGAACTGGCGCGCTGGTTACTGCAGATCAGCCCAGCACCTGGGAGCAGGTTACACCCAAGCTGCCTGAAACCGAAGCGATATTATGCCTGTCTGTCTCTGAGCCTGGCGGTCCCAACTACCTGGTCACTGGAGCAAAGATGGCGGAGCTATATTTACCATTCCTACCCACTTCTGGGAACCATGGACAGCATCCTAACATCTGTTTCTTTTTTTTTTTGTTTTGTTTTGTTTTGTTTTTGTTTTTTCGAGGCAGGGTTTCTCTGTGTAGCCCTGGCTGTCCTGGAACTCACTCTGTAGACCAGGCTCGCCTCGAACTCAGAAATCCGCCTGCCTCTGCCTCCCCTAACATCTGTTTCTTTAAACTCTGCTCCTCTTGCCTGATGCAGCTCTTGGTTGTGGACAAATGCCTATATAGAATTCCCCTGTTCCAACTGCGCTGTCACCCCTAGGTGAAGTTGGTATCGGGCCACCACCTGTTTAGTCTAGCTGTATTCTCTTAATGTGCCTACTGCAACAACAGCCTCCAAAAAATAAAACTTATATCGAGCACTAGCATTAATGATGTTCATTGCTCACTGTGCAGAATACTGTTACTTTTCTTCTGTTTTTTTGTTGAGCTCCACCCAGGACAGCATTTTTCAGTGGGTCCCCCTGTTTTCAGTCCCCACCACCTGTAGCTGTCCAGCGGCCATGGAGAACTGGGTCTACCTGAAAAGGGGGGCTGGAAATGAAAAAGGACGGGGTGCGGGGAAGAGAAGGATGAAGTCAAGACAAAGGTTCTGATCAAGGCTCAAAGTTTAAGATTCACACTGCATTTATGTAGGAAAAGCCCACAGACCCATCCTTAGTTTCAGCTGGATTATGTTGCAAAGCAAGCTCAGGGGCAGTCAATTCCTCTAAGCTCCTGTAGGAAATTGCAAATGCAGCGAGGCCAGACAACTCCAGCTAGGTCATAAAACCATTGTGGGTCTGTTTAGACTACTCAAGGCTGGGGGAAGGGCGCATTCCTCTTTTTCTTCCTTTTTTGAGGCAAGGACTTGCTAAATTTCTCTAGGTGGCACTTAGTTTATCCTGCTTGCCTTGAACTTAAGACCCATTGTGGACCCCAGCCTCTATGGACACTGTAATCCCTATGTGCACTGCCAAGCCTGGCTTGCACTGGGCCCAACCAAACGAAGAACTCCAGGCTCTTGTGATTCTCGCAGGGACCTGGTGTTCCAGTGAGCAGTACCTAGTAGCTCTAACCCCTTCCCAAATGTAACCCCACACTCAGGTGCATGAGCCCAGTACCTAGCTTCCTTCTCTAAATAAAATTAGGAAAAAAAATGGTAAAGGAAAAAAGATTTGATTACAGTTTGATCTAGGTGGGAAGAAGTGAACCTACAGTCATAACTTTGTGAAAAGACTTCAGTGGGTTATACCTAGTAAATTAAACCACTCTATACTCCCTGGCAGGCATGCTCATGTTGACACCTGCCCAATGTTCTGGCTTCCCAAAACAAAGACACACATACACAGCCTTATTGTTAATATTCCCTAAGCTGCTCAGTGGCTGGGCTGCTCCCTAGCTCCATGTGGCTAACACACACTCCCCTCAGATAGTCCTGAGTTAATACTTATTAAACCTATGTTTCACCTCTGCTGCCCTGGACCCTGCTGGGCGGCCCTCCTGGGGCCACTTTCCCCTGTACCTACATGTCAGATGTCTCTCTCTCCTCTACCTTTCTGATGTGATCTGCCTCCTATGCCCCTGTTATAGCAGAATCCCCTCTTCCTCCTTCCTCTATCCCTCTGCCCAGCCACTGGCCACTGGTAACTATTGACTAACCAAAAACCAAGTGGGGGCAAACAGGTTTAGGGGTAACATAATCAGCATGAGAACACAAGCTGACACAGTGGGTTGGTTGGGTGCTGTTATGTATTCAAATGCCAAATTCTATACCCCAAGATCTGCTTGCTCCAAGAACAGGAGATCCTCAAGTACACCAGCTTCTGTTGTGTAAACTTGCCCCCCAAGTTATCCTTGAAGATGCCTACAGCATGGGCTGGGCAGAATAGAGGGGGTGGGATGAGGTTCCCCAGCTTGGGGTCTCAGGCAGGAGTAAAGAGAGAAGAAAGGAGGGGGTTGAGTCACAATGGGATTGGTGGATTGTGAATGCTTGGCCATGAGAGGCAGCCCGTTGGAGTAGGAACAGTCCAGGAGGAACATGGCAAATGATATCTTGGGGTTATTGATAGGAAGGAGACAAAATAGCATAGAGAGGTGATATCTGCCCAGCACTAGTGCTTTAAGGCTTATTATAAATATTAAGGTTTTGTGTCTTTAACTTAGGAACTCAGTGATCTAAGGTAAGGTAGAAACTCCCAAATAATATTTACCACAACAAGAGACTAGAACACATGTAAATTCATGGGCAGGCCGATGGGTTCCTTCCTGGGGGAAGATGGTCTAGGCCCCATGTTGTCGCCCCTCTCTGTTTCAAAGACATGTTAGCTTGTTTTTGTTGATTCAAGTCCTTCTGAGGAAAATGAGTTTTTCCCTAGCCCCTAGTTTTTGAAAGAGAAAAGACTTTCTGGTTCTTTCGTGATAAGACCATACCCATTCAGGACCTGGAAGAATCCTTGTCTTCTTCTGTTGACATAAATCCATTCTTCTTAAACTTGATGTTTTTTCAAGGGGGAATGGAGATGATAATCTGATCAAAGGGAAGAAGCTAATGTGTCTCTTCCATCTTGTCAGGGCTTTAGTACAGAATGGCAGAACATACCTGACCCAGATCCTGTGCCCAAGGGGCTTCAAGAAGGGCAATGGCCTGCCTGAGTCTCACTGACTCTCTGCTCTGTGTTAGGTGGTCCTTCCCGCACAATGTTAAAACCAGACAGAGGGCCCCAGAGGCAGCCCGCTGTGTGGGTGCTGTCACCCACGTGTGCTAGGAAGAGCTGATGTGTCAGGCTTGCCAACAGGTGGGTGACCTGGCAGAGAAGTATGGTTGGTCGCAGTAGAATCTGGTTGCCATGGGGATGAGAGGGTTTTTTTTTTTTTTTTGCTCAAGCTGTTTGAGAAGCAAATTTTCCATTGAATATATGTCTCATTCTCATGCCTTTCCATTTTAAAATATGGATTTTTTTTTCTCTTCCAGAAACAACATAGGTGCATTTAATGTTACAAGGCAATTAGCCAGGCCTGCAGGCATAGGCTGTAATCCCAGCTACTCAGTAAACTGAGGCAGGAGGATCCAAAGTCAAGGCCTTCCATCACCAATCACCCCTGCCCCACCCCACTGTCACCCTCAACTGCAGTCTGTGGCCACTTCAAGGTCAAATAAAGGAGTGTTGCCTTGGCCTTGATTAAAGGACCATAGTGCTAATCACCTCCCCATAGGCATCCTGATGGAGTGTCTGCCACTCCCCAGGGGAGCTCCTCCTGGACCAGGCTATACCTGTCCTACTTGAGGGGTGAAGAGGCTTTGGATGCACTGAGCTATCTCTGCCTCTTCATCTTAGGTTTTTTGTTTTCATTTTTTTTCCATTTCTTTCCTGTGTGTTGAACTGTGTATTGGAGGACGGAGTCACGGCCTTGCTGGACTACAGAGCGAGGCCAACCAAGGCATTTCAATGGACCTTGTCTCAAAATGAAGTTAAAAGGGAGGTTATAGGTATAACTCAATGGTAGAGTGCTTGCTAGTGTGTGCAAGGTTCTAGGTTCATTCTCCAGTACAGAAAAGAAAGAAAACGAAGCAAGGAGGAAGGGAAAGAGGGAGGGAAGAAGGAAGGAAGGGAGCGAGGCAGGGAGAGAAGAGGGATAGGAGGGAGTGAGGAAAGAAGGAAAGGAGGGAGGGAAGGAGAGAAGAAGGAAGGGAAAAAAAGAATATCAAAGCTCCTTCTTTAGAACATACCTGGCCCCAGCATCTGTATAGGAATCAGGAGGAGAGGGCAAAGGAGATGTTCCAGAAGGTCCTTAGACATCTCTGTGCTATAACGAGGAGCTGACCCAGGAGCCAGAGAGGGGCCCAGAACAGGAACTCTTAACTCTTCCTAAAAACTTCTACAGGGGAAAGCTACCTTGTTTTCCACGTTCCCTAATTCAAGAGGAACCTTCACAGCCTCAGCCTCTCTCCATTGTCTCCTCACACAGGAACAGCATTGAGTGCCTCAGTTTTCAAACAGGATCTTGCTATGTAGCAAAGTTGACCTAGACTCACAATTGCCATGAATGCTACACTGGAGATGTAGACACATTCGTGTCTCCCACACCCTCAGGTTTTATTGCAGCATTTGCTGCAATTTCCCAAGTAATCCCATTTTTCTTCAATAGTTGAACATTGTCAACCACAAGTTCTCATATCCTAATCTTAATTGCAGATATTAACTCTCAGATTATATATATACTTTGCAAAACTGCAACAGACATGTTACAGAGACCATGGAGTTCGAAGGGGTCCTAGCGGGGCCAGGGGCAAGGCCGCTACAGACACCACGCACACAAGGGTCATTGCAGGTATGTAGACGAGGTGTTAAAGAACTGGCTGGAGAGCTGCTGGAGGTGTGCAGACCTGCACCAGGATGGAGCTGACAGGAAGCCCAGGACCAGGTCTGGATGTATGAAGAGGAATTCAGTAACTGAGCAGGTTCTATCAGGCAGCCAGGACCACAAGGAGCTGACGCTCTGAGGATCATTTGGTTCTTTCTGCACTGGGTGGTTTGATGACAGGTCAGCAGGACCATGACAGATCACAGTTATAAGTATTATCTCTCTCTTTAGGCATGTATCAATGCCTATCTATCCATTCATCTATCATCTATGCATCTATCTATCATCTATCCATCCATCCATCTTTCTATGTATCCATCTGTCTAGCTATCTTTCTATCTACCTTTCTATAATATATCATTTATTTCTCTATATATCCATTCATCTCTATATCTATCTATCTATCTATCTATCTATCTATCTATCTATCTATCTATCCAACCAGCCATCTTTCTGTTTATCACAGTCTGAAATAGCTCAGGTCAGTCTTTAACTCCAGATCCTTCTTCATCCAGCTCCCAAGTGCTAGGATTATAGGCTTGTGGCATCATGCCCATATATCATCCTTTGTATAGGATTCAGGCTGGGGGATACTGTACCTTACATTGGCCTGGGGTGTCCAGTAAGCTTGGGGACCTGGTTTGTCTGATATGGCTTTAATATGGTCATATATTTCCAATCTGTCTTAATATATCTCTAGGCAATACCATTCTACTTATAGTAAAGGACATTTATCAAACTTGTGGCCAGCAAGCCGCAGTAGTCCTCATGATTGTTCCACCTCCCAGCCTCCCCACAGCACTGGGGAACTGATGGGAACACAAACGATGGGGACCAGCATTTTATGTGGGTTCTGGCAACTTGGACTCAGGTCCTGATGCTTGTTCGGCAAGCATGCTTAAGCACTGAGCTCTCTCCCCAGCCCAGCTCTTGATTGACACTGCATTGTTTCTCCCTCAGGATGTTTATGATCGGTGCTAACACCACTAACAGGGATCTGTTTAAGACTGCTCTCTATTTCTTGGATCTACACCCACAAGTAGAATTGCTGGATCATGTGCTAGCTAGGTCTATGTTTAACTTTTTGAGGAGTTGCCAAACTATTCCCTAAGCAACCCCCTGTGAAAGTTTGATGAAGATGATTTTATAATGGGATTTGGCAGTAAGTATAACTGTATCTATTTTTTAATTCTCTCATATTTACCTATTTTTCTCTGAGGGTTTCTAAACGTCTTTTTAGTTCATTTTTTTTTCTATTATCTGTTTAACTATACTATGCCTGAGGGCTGTTCTGAATTGAGAATCTATTAATTGCCTAGCCTAGGCTAACAGAAAGGTTGGGGGAGTATCAATCCATCCTCCCATTTTCCAAACCCTCTTGAGTTGTACTGTGAGTCCAACAAAAATTGGTGGACCTTCGTTACCCTCTTCAGCATCAATCCATCTCCACCCAGCATACCTCTGCCACTGTCAGGAGCTGATCACAGCCAACCTCCTAGACACCACTGAACTCCTCAGGGGCCACCTTAGCACTGGAAGGGCTTCTGTTGTTGGTGTTGATTTTCACGTTCACTCCTAACAATGTCTCCTTCCAGCGCACACACATGCACACATCACAGACTCTGGTACAAGACTAAGCATGGAGCCTTCAGGACGCTCACCTAATATTTTCATCACGAGTATAAAATACATTCAGAGAAACACATTGGGACTAGAAATGTGACCTTCACTGGTCTTCAGATGAAAGAATTTGCCTAGCAAGGGCAAGACCCCAGGTTCTGTCTTTAACACAACAAAACAAATGCACAATACGTGAACTGAGCAGTTTAACAAATAATTATAAAATAAACATCCTTGCCCCCTCTCCCCAGCTTAAAGAGAACATCGTCCATCTTTACCCACTCTGGAAGACAGTGACCAGCGGCAACTCCTCCCTCCCCTTTTCTCCAGTGGAGACTTACTCTACATTTTATCATCTCCCTCTATGTTTTACCTCTGAAGTATCACGCATCTCTGAAGACACGGTTTTATTTTGCTTGGTTTGAATTTCACATGAAAGAAACCCCATCTCGAAAAACAAAAAAAAAAAAAAAAAGAATTTCACATGAAGAAAATAATGCTAACCTCTCTGTGTTTGCTTTGTCCACTCAACTGTATGACATTCGTGACATTGTACCTAACTGTACTTAGCTGGTCTTCACAGATGGATAGTATGTTGTGGTATAAAAACACACAATTTGCTTAGAGATTGCATGCTATGACTATACTGATTGCTAGGCCTTGGATTGGTGTTACTTGAGGATTATTCTCAAAATAAAAACAAACAAACAAGCAAAGACAAATACAAAAAAAAACCTTCCATGATCACTTTCACAAGTCTCCAAGTGACAGTATGTGTCTCGTGTGTGTGTGTGTGTGTGTGTGTGTGTGTACATGTTGCTGTGTGTCTACTTTCAGCCCAACATGCATGGATGCTGGCCTGTTTTTCTGAGCACCCATGGTGACCCCACATCTGCCCCAGGTAAGAAAGCATCTGCTGCTTCCTGGTGCTCCAAGACCTGAAAAACATTGCACATCTGCCCTGCTTTCTACAGTAGCCACAAACGTGCAACATCCTTGACCTTGTGACCTTCAAACCCTTGGATATCTGTCACACAGGGTAGCCAGTTAGGCAGCATCCAGGATCCATTGCTACAACCCTGGAACTGTGACCTCAAGTCCAGTTACAAGCGTGACCAGTCAACCGGTCATAAAATCTACTTCAAAGGCTCAGGATGCCTCTGGCTATGAGTTTAAACGGTGCCCAGGTGTTCCCTGAAAATTTCCTCACTACTCCCTGCTGAGTCACACACTCAGCCATGTTTGTAGCTGCTACATGACCAGGACCAAAGCCATAATCCTGTGCCTACGAGCTAGAATACTCCCTTCCGCTAAGCTGGCCTTCCTCAGGAGCAAAGCAGAGTTATATATGAGAAGTGCCTTAGACCATAACAATCCATCACCGCCTTCTGCTCGGAAAAGATACATATGCATGTGCCTTATTATTTATTTGAAGTCATGGAAGTAAACACAAGGAAAAACACAAGCAAAATTACTTCAAATTCCACCTTAGAAGAATTTTGCCAGTGTCACGCCAGAAATCTCTCAGTGCAAATCTGTAGACAGAGAGATAGATATGGATGAGAAGAAGGAGGAGGGGACATACAAGTTATTGAAACAATCCTGAAAAAAGAAATCCTACTGCACATGCTATTTTAAAATTTAAAAACATGGGCTGGAGAGATGGCTTAGTCGTTAAAGGCTAGGCTCACAACCAAAATTATAAAATTTAAAAACATGTATTTCCTTAAAATCTAGTACTTGTTGTTTTCTTCCTCATAACACAGGAGCTTGGGGAATTACAAAACACGGGTCTAAATCTAAATCTAAATCTATATCACCTCCACTACCAGAATATTCCCACTAGCGTATCTACATGAATGTCTGTCTGTATGTGATCTATATTAATTGTGTCCCGAAAAAGCCATGCCTTGAAGCCCTTATAGCCAATGTGCCTATACTGGTAGATAGGCCCTTTCATGAGGCAACTATGATTAAATGAGAGCTCTAAAAAGAACCAATGTCCTCAGAAGAAAAGAAACCCCAAAGCTTGCTTGTCACAGAGGAAGACTATGGTATAGGGTAGAAAAGACGTCTGCAAGCCCGGAGGATGAAACTCTCCAGAAGCTGACCCCACAGGCACGCTGACCTTGGACTTACACTGCTTTTAGTCCCTCAGTCTATGATTTGGTTATGGTAGCTTAAGCAGACCAACCTGCATTACGGCATCGTCAAAATGCCTTTATCAACGTAGCAGAGCAGTGTACCGATTCACTCACTGTGAATGTCGTCTCCACTCAAATGGCCACTCAAAACCACACAGCACTTCCATAGGCCTCTTGTCTCCACCCAGTCAGGCCACAGTTATAACTGTATCTCAAGCTACTCCACAGGACCAGTTGCTACACAGCCAGGGAACACGTAGCTTTTCAGCTTGGAGGCACGCACCTGACTTCAGAGGCAGTCAAATTGATGGTTACTGAATTGTAGTGGGTAAGAGAAATCCGCATGGTTCAGCCTACAAAAAAGACCCAGGACAATTGTTTTTAATAGTAATTAACACTATAGCCAGGGTTTTAGCATACAACAATAAAATACACCTGTAATCAGCTGAGCTGGGGCTCTCTGATGGTCTTAGGCTCTCGATACGTACAGCTCACAGCTGGCAAAGCTGGTTACAGGACACTTCAATCTGCATGATCTATCTAGGTCCCAGCTCTGTCTTTATGGAGCTACACCTGACCCTTGTCCTCCTGAGATAGCATCCATGCAGTCCTTACTCAGATACACACTCGGGCTTCCAAGGGCCCTGGCCCTACCAACCATGGATTGATTCAGTATATGCAGAAGGGAAACTTCTAGATCTTTCAAAAAAAAGCAGAACTTGAATTATCCATTCACCAAGGACTATGAAGAATCCTTATGAATGAAACAAAGCAAAGGCTTCACTGTTGGAGCCTCTCAGTGTTTCACACACCCCGAGCCACACCAGTGCCCGTTGGTTGAAACTCATCCATGTGGTCTTTCATTCAAGCACTGTGAAACTGGCCTTTGTGCTACCTTTGTACTGAACCAGTATGGGTTTTTTTCTCCCTGACTCTGTTTCCTGAACAAATCAGTACACCAGCTGTTTACATGACACTTGTATTGGATATTATATGAAGATCAGAGAAGATTTAAACAACACCAGAGTGTGCCTAGTTTTACTCAACTGCCATTTTGGTATCCAAGGGAGGGAGAGGTCCTGGATCCAGTCACCTGCAGCTACTAAGAAATCTAATGATACTTAGAGTACACAGGAGTCCTTAAACGCGCGTAGTAAGCACCAGTGCCTGAAGGAGAGACGCTTTCAAGCGTGAGTCAACCTAACCAGAGGAACCAGGAGGCATGGAGTCCCCCAAGAGACGGTACAGGACACTGGGGAAAGCTCTCTGGTAAAGAAAGTGAAAGTTCCCCCAGATGCGCTCACGGGGTAGGATTTGCATCCTGAAAAGATGTCCATTAACTGCCGGTCAAAAACTCATCACCCCATGCACCTCAGAGTTCAGCCTGTGGTTCAAAGTAAAGATTAAAGATTCCAAAATACGACTCTGTCATGTTCACCAGGTTCAGATGGGACACCCTCTGGTGTGGTATCTAAAAAACCAAAGTCGAGATCAACTACCTCACTTCTACAGCCACAGCATCATGAGACAAAAACGTTCCACTCAAGTGTGCCCTGGGGCCCACTCAAGGAGTTCCTGTTGCCCTGAGCAGCTCGCAGACTGCCAGAACCTACCCAGTCAGGGAGCTCAGGAGGTGAGCAGTTTACATCCAGAGCTCCTGGGGCTGTGTTAAGTAGTGGCCAGGGCTTTCTGTTTTCTTCTGATGCTGCAAGAGGCAAGAGGCCAGGCTTATATTTTATCACCCCCAGGTCCTTAGTCCCCATTGACCCCAGTTTGCCTGGATTCCCCTTCTTACCCAAGACCCTGATGTGATTCCCCATTCCCAGGTATCCCATCCCCATTTACTGACATCCTATCCTTAGAATTGACCTACACAGCAATCCCTCCATAATCCAATGTCCAAACTCTGTGTTTGGTGGGGAGAGGGGGGAACTGTTTCTATATTACCCTTCCCCAAAAGGACCTTATTTTTGACTGGGTCCTTCTCTCCAGAGACGCTGAACTCCAAAACCTGGAAGCTGCCTTGCCTGCCCGAGCCTCATTGCAGGGTCCTGCTTGGGCCACGCAAGCTGTGGGATCACAGGGTGACTCGACTACCTGCTCCCACCCCCGAGTGGGGGTGGGGCTGAAGGAAAGGGGTGCCTCTGTGTTCCAGCTCTGGCCCTGCTCTGTGGGGGCGGAGCAAGCTGGCTCGGCTGAGCCCAGCAGCAGTACCAGCTGGTAAGCTCGCCAGATCTTTCTCTACCCCCACGGCACCTCCTCCTCTCACCTAAAAAGGGAGGAGAGAGGGGGAGGAAGCACTGATTTTCCTCCTGGGCTGAATTTATCCCAACTACATGCAGACCGGCTGCGGAAGCCTAGAGAAGATAAACAAAGAAGGCTTGTTAGAATTTTTCAGAACTCTCCCAAACTCAGCCCCCTCGTTTTTCTTCCTACCTTACTTGGAGAAGAGCTGTGCCTGGCTTCTGCCGCTCCAAAGTGCATTTGAGGGTCGCTCACAGTTCAAGGCAGCCTGCTTTCAAGCAGCCTTAGATCCCCTAAGATGCGATTCACCTGATAGGTGCCTGCCGTTTTTCTAACCGTTTTCAAGTTGGCCTTCGCTAATGTGGTACTAGCTCTCTCTGTGTTAGGTTTTAGATGTAGTGGTTCCGGAGAAGACGGTGACTAAGGACTTGTTAATGCCATCGGCAAGGAGATGGGGATGGGACGTTAGCATGGCAGAGGGTAGTTCAGGCTCTCGCACCAGAGAGAGACAGCGTGATGGGGTTTCTGAAGAGACTCAGAGCCCCAGTAAAAGAAGAGGGAACCACTTCATAGACCTTTTGGAGGTGGAGGAGGTTCACTGCAGGAGCCTGGATTCAGGCTCCCTGATTCCAAGGCAGGGAGGGAGCAAGGAAAAGGGGCAGGAAGCATGATGTGGCACCCCTTTAATGTATACCCACTTCCTAGGTGAGATGCGGGGACACACAGGTCGGCTAGCTTGGGGCTCACCATGTCCGGTTAGGATGCCTGCTAAGGCATGGGAAGAGCAGGCCTGAGCTAATGTTACATTCTTACATCCTCGGCCCTAAGTTTTCTCTAGAGCAACAACAGCTTGTCGGACTGTTTCTTGTGCTCTCCTTCCCCCATGGAGGTTTGCAGGAGAGAGATGCAGATACTCCGGAGGGATTAAGAGGACTGTCAAGCTCAGATGTTCCCCACCTGGCACACGAGGCTTGGACCGAGAGACCGCCTATGGGCTAGAAAGAAAAATCTTGGGAGGTTGTGACAACTCCTTGTTCGACCTTCACTATAACTGTTTGCACTCTGTCTAAGCTCCGCCCCACAGTTACCTGGCAACAGCCATGTAGGCCTGACTCACTATAAAAGAGGCTTCTTGTCCCCCTCTTGCTCTCTTGTTCCTCTCTCGCTCTCTTGCTTTCTCTGCTTCCCTTCCCCCCTCTTTCCCCATTCCCTCCCCCCCCCCTCGAGTTCATGGCTAGCCTCCTCTTCTCTTCTCTTCTCCTCTCTTCTTTCTCTTCTCTCTCTCTCTCCTCTCTCTCTCTCTCTCTTTCTCTCTTTCTCTCTCTCTCTCCTCTCTCCCTCTCTCTCTAACTCTACTACCCTCCTAACTTCCCTCCCATGCCCTGAATAAGCTCTATTCTATACTATACCATCATGTGGCTGGTCCCTCAGGGGGAAGGGATGCCTTGACATGGGCCTGCTGAGACACCCCTTCCTGCATGCCTGACTACGCCTCCATAGAACATATCTCCCCTCTCTTTATCTTTTTATAAACACAGCAATACCCCCTGGACAATAAGCTGTTGGGTAGTTTCCATTGGAAGGTGGTAGAAGTCATTGGGTAACAGACCCAAGTCTTGAGGAATTGAGTCAGGCTGTACTGGACATAGCTCCTAGCCATAAAGAATGGTTTAGCCTACCCACTCTATTCCACCTACAGAAACAATATGCCCAGTTATCTAAAACAAACAAAGAAACAACAAACTACCTTGCTCCCAGTCAAACCACACACACACACACACACAGAGAGAGAGAGAGAGAGAGAGAGAGAGAGAGAGAGAGAGAGCTGTAACTTCTGGTAACTACCCATACATATGTACATATTCCCCATGCATATCATGTATATGTGCATATCCCCCAGCCCTTCTAAATATACTCAGCTTTCATGAGGGCAGGAGGAGGTTGGGGTCCCTTGCTGCTCCCATAAATCCATGCCAGCCTGTTGGGATCTGTTTGCTTCTCTGCCTCATTTTTCTTACCACTCTGGTACTCAGGCCACTGAGGGGCACCTCAGTGATGGTGAGTGAGAAGACATAGGTGTGGTCTGACAGCAGCCAGGAGGGACCACTGCAGACAGCAACCACAGCAGTTAAGAGTGGTTCACACTGGCCTGGGAATCTGGAGTAACTGCACCTGTCTGTGGCCAAGACCTGAGGTTCACTCTCCAGACTTCCTGTGACCCACATTGCCCTCAACCCTCCACCAGTGCCTTACAAAGCCATTTCCTGCTTACACCAGCAGTTTCTGCTGTTTGCAGCTGACTTTCAAAGGCATTGGGCTCTGATGATCCTACCCACCCTCCTCCTCCTCCTCCTCCTCCTCCTCCTCCTTCTCCTTCTTCTTCAGATAGGGTCTCATTATGTAGTCCAGGCTAGGCTCAAACTAAGGATCCTCCTGCCTCCACCTCCCAAGTGCTGTGACCACAGCATGGATTCTTCGCACCCAAGTCAACCATACTTCTGTCCAAATGCTATCTGCCTGTCTAAAGCCAGAACCACTATGCTTAGATCACTACAGCATCCACTATCATATTAAAAGAGGATAAGGCCCAGGTTTGGTGGGGAGGGAGAAGATTATAAGCCTCCAGGTCTTACACAGGCCCCTGCCACCCCCACCCCCAGCAGAACAGCAGCAAGGATTAATGAGTTATGTGAGTAGATATCTACGGCAAGGCCACCAATCAGAGTAGCGAAGTGCCCATACCATCTTTCTGCATTTGGGGGGGGGGGGTATGGGGGGGCACAGGAGGGGCATTTTGACTCAAGCCTAAATGTTCTACTTTGATAGTTACTTCTAAGCAGGGCTTTTATTATGATACGCTGCGTGGCCAGCAACTCCCAGACAGCACTGCAGGTCACTATGACTGACGATCAGTCCATCCCTTTCTATTGGCCAGTCAAAGCCCAGGTACTGTTTCCTTCTGCATTTGCCCTTTTCAGTGACATTTATTCCCCATGCCCAGCCTATTAGGGACTTCTGTCAATGTTAATAGTTCAAACCAAGGCAGGGTGAACCAGAGCATCCCTCTAAGCCTTGAAATGGCTTTGTATCTCAGGGGAGTCACAAAGAAGGATCCCTGGGTCTTTGAAAGAGCACTCATATGAGATGTCAGATCAATCATGTAACTCATGGAGACCTGTGGGAGGGAACTATGAAGAGACTGAGAAACTCTGCTAGAATTAAGGCTTCAGCAAGTTTTTATTTAAAAAACAAAAAAACCTGATCTTTGAATAAAATAGTAATATTCTGAGACCAGAGGCCTTGAGCAGGCAGGACTGGAGCCTTGCAATTCACCCATAATGGCAGGAGGAGACTCTGAGAGCAAGCAGTCCCTGATGTCCCCAGAAACCCCTTCCTGATGACATCCAGATGTGTCATCCTTCCATGGGTCTGATTAGCTGTAGAACGTGGTATTTCCATGTTCCCAGGATGCATCCGAGTTAGCTCGGTGGCTAATTGGGTTTGTATCTGGCAGCGGTGACATCAAAAAGGGATTTTGTAGTCAATTATGTTCTCCTGGAACACACAGGAAGAGGTTGTCCTGTCAAAGCTCAGGCTGGTCTCTACCTTAATGAGGTGCCCCAGACAAAGGCACAAAGGACATTATTGTCCCTGAGTACCTGTCTTTAGTGGCTTCTGTTCAACAAGAAGCTAAGTTCAATCTGGACCCAGGAGCTGGCTCTGTCCTGCGCCACCCTGTGCCAGCCTGCCCCAAGGGGGGCCTTAGAGCCACTTTCCAAAGTCAGCCTCAAGACAATGAAATATGGAACCGCGGTTCCTGCAGCCTTTAACTGCCAGGGCTCCCTTTAACTGCACCAAAGCCAGGAAACGGCCACTTACAAAGCCACTTACAGTCCCCATGGCCTCCATAAACCTAGCCACATGGCACACACCTGGAGGAAGAGAAATGACAAGGTTTCACATGGGTGTTCTTCCTCTGGTCCAGAACAAATCATTCTTCAAATGTTTTAACATCCTGAGCGTGGGTGGGAGTGAAACTTACTTCTGTCTTACGGAAGAGGAGGTCTGTTTATAGAAAGAGCATGCAAGTCAGATGGTTGACTCCGGGAAGGGCTCTCAGCCACTCAGAAAATACAAGAGCCCTTGGTTTTTTGTTTTTTTTTTTTTTTTTTTTTGTCCTCCCAACCCCTGACCCCTGCTCCTACCTTAGGTGTTGGTGGGCCAACTGTCACTTTTTCGAAATACTAGAAGTTTCTAAACCTCTCACTACAGACCCTGGAGGAGTTTCCTGCATCCAGTTTCACAGTTTTTGCTTAGCAGTGGGCTGGGAGGAAATGGGTGCTTTCTGGAACTGGGCCTTCCGGAAGGGCAGTGGGTAGCGATCATGGGAATGACAAGCTGAAGCAGTGTCTGTTACAAGCAGTAGTGGATGTGAAGTAGCCTGTGGTCAGTCTGTGAGGAGGGACTCTGTCCTCAGCGTGTGCTGAGCCAGTCCCTGAGCCTGTGGGCACCCTATTCTACCCTATGTTTGCCTCCAGGATCCTGTGGCCTCTCTGTAGAATTGACGTGGTGTGGTCCAGCCACTCCCAACATGGGAATAGGAACTGCACATTTCCTGCCTTTTATCTTCTGGGTGTTGGGGATGAATATGTCCAAATGACCAAACCATAGCACCACCCCTGGGGCAAGGGCCAGGGCTGTGGCTCTGGCATACAGAGAAGACTCCAAGAAATCTGGGCAGGCAGCCTTTGCAGATGAGAGTGGAGTCTGAGGCCGAGATGGACCAGGCACCATCTACTCACCCTCCAGGCCTATCCTCCTCAGGCTGAGGATCAATGGACCTGTGACTGGTAATTCTGGATTCCTCCCTAGGGATATTGGGAAACCTTGACTGTGGAATTTTATCATTAGCTGGTGAACATCAGGCCCACCCTTGACTGATACCTGAGTGGAGTTGTGGAAATAAACCCAGCTTTGAAAAGGCAGATTGAGAGAGAGAGAGAGAGAGAGAGAGAGAGAGAGAGAACACAAACGCAGACCATGAACACACCAGGTGACTTTCCGGTGATAAAACTGACCTTGTAACAAGTAGAACACGTCAGAATTTAGGTCCACAAACAGGGTGTCCTGAGTGATCTCCTGAGGGGTAGCAGGGACCTAGGTCTGTCTGTATTTATCTTGGCCTAATACAGAGGGAAGAATTGCTTTCATAAAGTGTGAGAATTTCAGGGCTCTGACTACCTTGATGAATATCCTCCTTATTCTTATTTGTCTTTCTGTTCTTCTTCCCCACTGTCCCCTGCCTGTCCCCACCCTCCAGTCCTTGTCTGCAGCCAGGTTTTTCCCTCCTCAGCCTTTCATCTCAAAGATACAGCAAGGATTCAGACCAAGCTGTCACCTTGTATTCTGGCAGTGACATCTCCTTCTCCCTGTCCACTTCCCAGGTCTCCTTTCCATTAGCTCCACCCACAAACCATAGGGCAGAAGGCAGCCTGCATGCTTGGTGTCTAGGAGGGAGTCTTCAGAGTCTCAGTTTTCACATGTGTGGGCTGTGTGCACTCTAGTGTAGGGTTAAAAAGAACACACAGAAATGTGCGACTGAGGATGCTGGGCACAGTCACCCCCAGGAATACACCCTTATATGGCTGTTCTAAGAAACAAGATCCCTCCTAAGTAGCAGACAGATAGCCCACAAGATAATGAACCTGCAAGTGCTACCCTCCAAACTTGCCCCTTGCTATTCCCTAGGAAAAAGTCTGCAGACAATTACATTTTTAAGAGGCAGAGCTTGAAGGTGCTCTGAGCTGGTTAGGAACTTCATCCTCCTTGCAGAATTAACTCCTGTTTAGGTCTGGAACCAGTCTGGCTAGAAGCTAAGACTTTAACAGCCAAGTCTCCCATCTGTGACCCCTCTGGAACTTTGTTGCCAACCCAAAATCCTCTTAAATGTCCTCCATGTCGGTCTGGGCTCCCAGTATCCTGAGAACGACTGAGCAGAGAAGAGGCTGAGGCAGAGGCCCTATGTGCCAGCGTTTCTTTTCCTTTTTAAAAAAATTCTTTATTGTCATTTGTTTATGTGTGCACGCACACGTGTGTGTGCACATACCATGGTGTGTATGCAGTGGTCAGAGGACAACTTGTGAAAGTTGTTTTCTTCCCCCACCCCCCAATGTGGGTCTCCGGGATGGAAGTCATGTGGGGTAGTTTGGCAGCAGGTTCCTTCACTGACTGATCTGTCATGCTTGTGAATCGTGTGCTGTTTGCAGAGTGGCCGCCATGACGTTTGGTTTATAGCCCAGGCTTATGATCGCAGAAGTTGGAAGATGAAGGCAGGAAGATCAGTATTCAAGGACATCCTCAGCTGCATAGCAAGCTAGAAGCCAGCCTCGGCTACGAGATACCCTGTCATCAAGCTAATAGGGTTTCCGGAACCTGACTGCTGCCTTGTGGGAACAGGGCTTCCGGGACCAGCCAAAGCTGCCTTTATTTTCCTTAAAATGCAAAGCAAGTAATATGGAGTTGAATTTTTTTTTTTATCAAAACAGCGTTAACTACTTCTGAAAGCAATTTTAGAGAAAAACAGAGGAAAGGGCCAGTCTGCACAAATTCAGCACAGCCATTACAGTCTGTAGCCAGAATCTGAGCTCTGCTCCGCCCGCTGCTCGACTGCCAGCCTGGTGGGAGGGAGCAGAGACGACCCTGTCTCCAGTCTTTATCTCAGGGGCTGGAGGAGACCCCATTTCAAGTCTCTATCTCAGGGTCTGAAGGACACTCCCCGTTTCAAGTTTCTATCTCAGCGGGTGTACGGTGGCAGACAACAGAGTGAAGAAAAGTCCAGACAGACGGTGGGCAGAGGTCCACGGGCTGGGTGAGGCTTTGTGGTCTAGAGGTGGGTCCTCTTTCCTCCGCACTTGAAGGAGCTGTGACAGCGGCGCTTGCTCCGAAGCAGCTGATCACCCCAATGTTGATTAATACTTATGGTGATAGAATAAAACGTGAAAACCAAGAACTACGTCCGCTTGACTGTCAGACTTCCAGCCAGAGAACAACTATGACGCAGAGAAATCCATATGAAGAGGCTTTTTCTGCAAGTGAGAAAGTCAGTTCACACTCTTTCTCCCTCTTCCT